>OX415252.1:77360641-77843141 GCA_948329865.1 Linaria vulgaris
ACCATTTCCCACATCAGCTCCAACTTCAACATTATGTTGTTCTCGCCTTTCATCAAGTACCCTCTCTACTACAACAACCTGATTATTAGGATTTACCAAGAACACATGAAACTCTCTACTACGCCTGTGAGCATCCTTACACGCGTTATGCAAATATCCATCACTATTCAAAACATACATATATCATTGATCTGGAAGAAATATTTTTTTCTACCACAAACTTCTATATCAGAAGTAATCTTGTCCAAAAGTCTCTTTTGACCTCTCATACATCACATAATCATGCACACATTTAATACCTCTTATATAGTTACCAACATTCCATGGTGTTTTGGTAAACCAACCTCCATAGTGAGATACTAGAGTCTGGAATTTGCTTCCAGATTCTGCAATAAAGTAAAGGGGTACATTTATGAGATAAGAAACAAATAAGAAACTCACTTTTAGCACAAAAGAAGGGCTTTCAACAGCAAGGACCACACAAGGGGACCACAATATGCAAAAGAATGCATGGAATGTAGCAAAAGAACCAGACAAAGGAAGGAGCACGTGGTAGGGTATCATGCACCTTCAACCAAACCCTAATACCCAACTGAAATAATATTAACAACTAAAAAAACACTAACTTTACACAAAAAACTACAAGAAGATATCGGATTCCTCACCCACTAACAATATATTAACGATTAAAGACAAATAAACACAGTAGCACTAAAATTGAAGATAAATAATACTTTAACTTAACATAATTGGGGGGAGGGGAACCTATTTCCAAAGGGGGCCGCAAATTCATCAACTTACAAGTGTAACTCGTACGTCAAGCACGATTGATTGAGTAGAAAAGAATGTAATCGCAAACTTTGGCTTTCTGATTTGGGGATTAGGGTTTTGGGGTTTAGGGGATTTATGTCCGAGAAATTCTAAGTATGGAAAAGTTGTTGTGTTGTGTTATAAGGAGAAAAAAGAAAAAAAGGTTTTTTAGACAACCAAAATCCGAGTATAATAAGGTGAAAACTTATTGACTGTACAGCCACGTCATCATTTTAACTCGAGTAAGCCGTTTTGGGCATTTTTGATAGAAAAATGAAAAATTAAGGGGCAGAAAAAGTCGGCCCGAACCAAAAAGGGCATAAAGTAATTAAAGGCAAAGTTACAGGGCAGAAAAAAATAATTCGCCCTATTCATAATATCAGAGTTACTCCCCCACTCTAAACAACGAGTAGGTTAGCTCCTCATAGTCACGAGTTCAACAATCAACAAAGAATTAAATATCATAGACAAAGTTAAAAGGTGAAAAAAAGCTTCTCTGATCCTGTGGAACGCTGTTGCTTGACCCTCTTCGTACTCCCTTTTGCTATCTTCTTTTCCCTAGTCTAGAACAAGACTTTTGATGGTGTTTTCTCTCTGGTGACAAACTCTCAGGATTTCTCTGTTGAAAAGTGGGAGAAAGTGGTGAAAAATATTGTGAAAGCTCTTAACCTAACTATTGAACGTAGCCTCCTATTTATAGTTTTCTTCGCTCTGGGTTGCATTTTAGGGTTTCTAACTTACGGCCTAAGTTTTTTCTGATCGCACAATCCCCGCGCGATGTGGCTCTGGTCGCGCGCCACCCGCGCAATGCGGTGGTGATCACACTACCTTCTGATTTCCTCCCTGCGGTCTCCTAGTGTCTTCTCTTCAATCGCGCTATATTCGAAATTTCACCTTATTATAGTGTTGTAGCGCTTGAACATTCTAAAATAGTGTCTTGACCGTTTGTTGTCCAAAATATCCATTTTTGGCCTCGTTTAGCCTCGTTTTGTCTTGACTCCACAAATACATAAGAAAATATAAAACAATACTAAAACAAGTAAATACCCCATTATAAGTATTCAAAAGCATAAGTAAACAAATACTTAAATCACGCTATTGAGACGCTTGTTAGGACCGTATTGATTCTGGTCAGTTACGTCTCTTCGAGGTAGCGCTTTGGGATTCAATTTGTCCCTCCACGTGCCTTTTTCAAGACTAGGTGTTTTGGGCAGGAATTTAATAACACTGTTTGGCCATCTATATATGGGGACTCGACCTAAGTTTTTCATATCTCAAAAATCTCCTATGATTAGCTTTCCTTCTCTTTATTGCGAATTCCTTGGCGATTCTTCTTTTTTTTTCCCACAATTTTTCTCTTGTCTTTTCATATGTAAGAAATTTTGAGAAAAACATGTCTTCATCTGTTCCTACTGCTATCATACCTTCCTCAGGGGAAGTTAACGTTATTTCGGTGAATTCGGCAATTGGATAAATTCTTTGTAGAAATGTGTCATCCAAGCTGAGCTCTTCGATCTCCGTTTTGGGCGCAAAGGCTTCGCCTGCGTTGGTGGAGGACGACACTGAGGATCATCCTCAAGAAGGAAGAGGGTGGTAGAAGTGGAGCCTAAACATGTTTCAGTGAGTGAAATACCTTCTACCGCTTCTGACAAGTACTTGTAAGTACGTGTGGGATAAACTCAAGGAATTTTCCGTCGACTCATCGGTGGTTGAGGTTTGCATCCCTCCTTCGATAGAGTGAGCTAATAATTTGTCGTTGGGCCACATTACAATATACGCAATGCAGATTTGGGCGGAATTACGAGCGTTGATTCCTCCCTTCTTTTGTGAAGTTTTTAGGGCTTTCTCCGAGCCAGGTGACACCGAACAAGTATATCTGTTTTTCTTGTTTCACGTTTGTTTGCCTATGAAGAGGGTGGTATGCTCGGTTGAACAGTTTCTGGCGGTGTATGGTGTAAGTATTTCGCTTTTCAGTCCTTCTTTCTACTACTTTACTCCTTGAAAATACCCATCGATAGAGTTGAATTTCCTCTATATTTAATATAGTATTTTTTATTTTAATTCTTATATAACTTATCAATTGTTGTAGGTTTTTTTGAGGGTATGGATTCTATATATGGTGTGATTGAACCTTGCTCGAGTGAACATATCTATGCGCTGGAGCTACCCACAAGTGCACCAATGGACTCTGCATATGTGGCCCTCCTCCTCCTATTGTGGATCACTAGCCACAAGGACAACAAATAAACTGAATCCCATATTTTAAAAAGGCTTTAAAACTTTTATTACGATAATGTCGTTAAAGCTTTTAATACACTGTAGTTTCTTGCTCGTAATTACCAAATGTTGATTAAAAGCCTTGCTCCATTATTAAGTCCAATAATACATTTAAATTATCTTTTGTTTCTTGTTCCTTTTATTTATTTATTTATTAATATTAGTGCTTTGCACTTGTCCATGAGGGGGTAACATACATATCTATAGATACCTTTCAATTTGAGTCACGTACACATATTTATATGTTCATAATTGTATACGATCTAATTAATTAATGATTGATTGAAAATTAGTATTAGTAAATAAATACTAGTTTACTGTATTTAAGATTTAAATATAAGTAAGCTATTGTCTATGAGAAAATTGGTGCAAACTTATTACATTTATAAACTAAACCTACAAAAGCAAAGAAAGATAGGTACATCTCACTAATTACATATAAAAAATATTACTTGTCGACATCTATTTGTAATCATTGATTCTTACTTACATATCCGTCTACTATGACATTAAAGATACTTGAAGTATTAAATAATCCTAACAATCTAACGTTTTAGTCTTAGGTGGTCATTGATTTCCAAGCACAAAGGTTTACTTTTTCCACTCGATCGTTTCGTGAAAAAGAAGCCCCTATTTCCAGTCCACAGAGGTTTAGCTTGACAAGGCGTACCTTGAGTCAACAATAAAATGGGGCACCACAAATTTGACGCCACAATTTTAAATTTGAAAGATCATCCCCTGTGAGATTATATAGATACTAAGTTTTGGTCACATTTTCAGCGATTAATATAAGACAACATATAAGTGCAATCTAGATAGAAATAAATAAATAAAATATTTGTACATAAAATGTGGAGTTCATGTGTAGTTTTTAAAAAGTATGAAGCCTTTAACATAGATAACAAGAAAAACAATGAAAATCACATTTATGCCGATGTTTCTCCTCCAAACTTTTCTCTTTATTAGATTCTTATCGGCCAACATATTATTTATGGAAAGGAGTTTTCAAACCATTACAAGATGAATTTTGATATGGAAGTTTCTAGCATTTGGGCTAATTTTGGGCCACGGCCCATGAACGACCATATCGGTGATCAACCCCGATGTGATATCGAATATGGGATTTGATATAGGCCAGTCGCGCCTATAAATATCCCACCCCGTGCACTGAGAAAGGCAGTTAATTCTTTGCCTCGGACCTCCCGCATCACATCGAATAGAAATATTCGACGTTATACCCGACATCTATATTCGATATAGTCTGGCCTACGTCATCACTCAGCCTCCTATAACGACCTCATCCCCGACGTCACATGGGAGCCTCATCCCCGACGTCATATCGAGACTGATCCCCGACGTCATATCGAGACTCATCCTCGATGTCATATCGAGACTCATCCCCGATCTCGAGCAACAAGTTCCGGACCAAGTCTACTCGTGATACTTAGCGTAGGCCTGTTTTGAGATAGACTCGTTGTATTGTCACTTGTAACCGACACGGATATATATATATATATATATATATATATATATAATACGATCTATTATCAAAACAGTGGCGCCGTCTGTGGGAACCAAGGTTCTCTAGATCGTGAGCTCATCAGACGAGATGTCAGGAAAGAGGCAGCGAAGTGTTAAGGGGCAAGAACTGAACAAGACGGATACCAGTATGACGAAGAGTGACAAGAGGTCGAAGCTTGATCATAAGGGGCAATGCGCCGAGATGGAAAGGGCGGTTATTCCTTATCAGAATGAACCGAGAATGGAGCCGGCGGGAGATTTTATCACGATAGAGATCGACCCGACACAACCGGAGCACACGTTGAGGATATGAGCTACAATGCCGCCTGATATTCGGAAGGCGTTGATTGAATGCTTAAAAAGAAATCTCGATATATTTGCCTGGAGCGATTCTGACTTGATTGGGATCGACCCAAAGATTATAGAGCATAAGCTAAATGTTGATCCACGGGCCAAACCGATACGACAGAAGAAAATGAACTTTAGCAAGGAGAAGAGCGAGGCAGCAGAGAAAGAGGTTGTGGAAAAGCTTAAAGCATGACATATTTACGAATTGCGTTATTCGGAGTGGCTCAGCAATATCGTCCTAGTTCTGAAGAAAGCAACAGAGTGGAGAATGTGTGTGGATTACAAAGACTTGAACAAGCATTGGCCGCGGAATCCTTTCCCATTGCCAAGGATCGACCTTCTAGTAGATTCAACAGCCAGGTGCGCCCTATTTAGTTTCATGGATGCCAAGAGCGGGTTCCACCAGATTTTTATGGCAACGGAGGATCAACCGAAAACAGCCTTTGTTACGGACACGGGTGTGTATTATTATCGTGTAATGCCTTTCGGTCTGAGGAACGCCAGAGCGACGTTCCAGAGGTTGGTGGCGAAGATGTTTTACAGCCTAATAGGAAAGTTGATGGAGGTATACATGGATGATATTTTGATCAAAAGTTTGAGGGCACAGAATCACGTAGAGCACTTGGAGAAGTCGTTTGCCATTATGAGAAACTATGGGATGAAGCTCAACCCCAAGAAGTGTACCTTCGGAGTGGCAGTAGGAAAATTTCTGGGATATATGGTTAACGAGCGCGGAATTGAAGCCAACCCAGACAAGATAGAGGCCGTGTTGAATCTTGCCTCCCCACGCTCGGTACGGGATGTGCAATGCCTTTTGGGACGTATAACAGCCTTGGGACGTTTTATTGCTACCTCAGTAGAGCGGAGTCTTCCTTTCTTCAAAATCTTGGAGAAGGCCAAGGACTTCCAGTGGACCGAAGAATGCGAAAGAGCGTTTCAGCAGTTCAAGAAGTATCTGGTGGCACCACCCCTCTTGGCGAAACCAGATCCAGGGGAGACGCTTTATCTATATTTGGCGGTCTCCGCCAACGCCATTAGCACAGTATTAGTGAAAGAAGCAAATGGAAATCAATCTCCAGTTCATTACGTCAGCCGTGTTCTTCACGGAGCAGAAAAGAATTATCTGCAAATTGAACTATTTTCCTTGGCCGTTGTCATGACGGCTCGTAAGTTGAAACCTTATTTCCAAGCGCACCCAGTAGTGGTCATGACAGACAAACCACTCCGCCAGATCATGACCAATCCTGATACCTCGGGGAGATTGGTAAAATGGGCCATAGAATTGGGCGAATTTGGGATCGAGTACCGCCCCCGTACGACCATTAAAGCACATGTGCTAGCCGACTTTATGGCGGAGGCGCTAGGTAACAGCTTAGACCATTCGTGCCACCATATATTTCCCGTAATCCAGGACCCTGGTCCCAGTTCGAAACCCGCAGCGTGGCTACTTCATGTGGATGGCTCCTCCACGGTAAACGGCGGGGGAGCAGGAATTCACCTGGTGTCCCCAGATCGTAGGGAATTTTGATTTTGCTATCAGTCTGAACTTTCCTATAACAAACAACGAGGCGGAATATGAGGCAGTTCTGGCAGGAATCAGAATGGCTAGGACCCTCTGCTCGGAACATCTGAAAGTTTTCACGGATTCGCAGTTAGTGGCTAACCATTTCTCAGGATTCTTCGAAGCAAAGCAAGAAACCATGGTGTTATACTTGGCAAAGTTGAAAGAATTGGCGACCGAGTTCACTACATTCAATATGATAAAAATACCTTGGTCAGAAAATGCAAAGGCCGATACCTTATCGAAATTCGCTAGTTCCTCAGAAATCTTTGTGGAAAAGCGTGTGACTTTGCTGACCACATCTAGGCCTGCAATCGGAGTGACAAAGGCCAACAAAAAATGGGCCGACGTGGAGTTTATTTTTCATATCCCAAGTACGTCGTGTTGGAAGGACGAGATATATGATTACCTCGCAAACGGAACCCTCCCGGCCGACCTTAACGCCCAAAGACGACTGAAGCACAAGGCATACATCTTTACCATTTACCAGGGCAAACTCTATAAGAGATCTTTTGAAGGCCCGCTGCTGAGATGCGTATCATACGGGAACGACAGGTTAGTATTAAATAAAATAGATAAAATAACGGAATACCTCACACAGGTCTTTACAAGCTAAGTCCTGAAGAACGGATACCGGAAGGGTTTTCATCAGCCCGCAATCCGTCACGTTTAATAAACCACTGAAAAGTTTCGACAAAAACCCACCGCTGATCCGAGGGGAGAAATATTCTGATTACCCACTGGGGGGAAGATCTCCCGAGGGAAGGGTTCCCCTCGGGCAGCGGAGCGGGAACATGATCAGGGCCACCTTCAAAGGGCTGCAAGTCCTCCGTATTAGGAGAGAGAAGATACTCCTCTAACACATTCACTACAGCAGAGTTACGAGGAAAAGGTTGTGACACCACTGGAGTCGTGTGAAAGTCCGTCTGGGAGGGAGCCGTTATCGGGTCCGACACCCCGTGAGGAATTATAAAGCTTACTGGGGGGGCTGCCACAGGCGATGCCTCCAGTCCCTCCTCCTCTGAAGAAATATCAACCATCGCCTCATTTACGAGTGGATCTGAACCGCCAACCTCCGGCATCCCGGGACTACCAT
Source organism: Linaria vulgaris (assembly GCA_948329865.1). Lineage (NCBI taxonomy): Eukaryota > Viridiplantae > Streptophyta > Magnoliopsida > Lamiales > Plantaginaceae > Linaria > Linaria vulgaris. Next base: position 77,368,255 of record OX415252.1, read on the forward strand.
GCAACGCCCGCCCCAGAAAAACATCATTAGAAGACCCGAGGGAAAACGCTCCCATCTCTGCGCCTGCAAAAAACATCAGTGTGCAAACAGTCCGAGGACACCCAGAGAATTTACAAGATGAACAGATGAAGGGTGATCAGAAAAACTTACAGAAATAAAAGTTACTGTGAAGAGGACGAGATGGGGGAGTACATCCCTCCACCCCCTCTTGCAAACCCGCTAAAATCAGGGCCTCGGGGAAATCCAGTAACCCGGATATGTCATAGGAACCAGAAAAAAGTCATGAGCGAAGCAATACCTCCCTTTCGTGACCTTGTGTTTCGGTGTTGGGAGCAATATATCCTAGACCCCATCGGATGGGCACCCCCTATGACCTGGCTGATTGACCTCTCGGATGGACAAAGAAAAATCTCCACCTCCAATCCCCTTTACAAGAGTGGGTATTGGATACACGAGTGAAGGTATTTTCCTTGTCCCGATAGGTCAGGCTAAAAAAGGGGGTCCCCTCTGAACAGGGTCGAAGGGCAAATATTGTTCCCACCCGATAAGGGGACATAGGAAGGTTTAAAAGCTCACAACGCAGGACATACCCCACCAAATGACTATATGAACTTGGCGTTAGCTTACTCGGACATACCTGCCAATACCGAAAAAGTATTTGAAAAAAAGGGTGGAAAAACATTCGTAACCCGCAACGAATTTGTTCATTGTAGACAGTCAGATAACCCGAGGGAGGCGCATAGGCTCTCTGACCCGTGGAAGGCACTATCATGTCATACTCTTCGAGATCCAAGTTGTACCCAGTGAAAAGAGTCCTTACAGAACTCTCACACTCCGCACTCGTAGTGGATCCCACACGATCCGTGCCTATCAATCTTGCTGGATTAAGAGGAATTAAATCAAATTCCGAAGACTCATCAGCCAAAGAATATGGCTCCCTACCCATAAATACCTCCCTGATGTGGTTCACTCGACGAGAATTCGTAGAGGAAGGCCTATGGACTACTCCCGAAGAGGAACTCGTGCCAAGTGTCGCTTGATTTCCTGACAAAATATCCCTCAACTCAGGGGAAGAATTCCCCGAGAGGATAGGAGGAGCCCTTGACTGTCCAGGAGGACTCCGAGTAGTACTTCGAGAAGAACCACAAGACGAAACTGATCCTCCTCGCCTATAGTAAGGGGCATCATCTTCTCAAGTAAGTACTATCCTCGTGCTTACGATTATTGACAAATTGAAAAGATAAGAAAATTAAAAACTAGTTATGATCGTGAGATTATTAGTAAACATGACTGCTGAAGGGCCTAAGTGCATATATATTCTTCATCCCTTGATTAGAGAAATAAGATTAGATCCCCATTACATAAAGTAAAGGACACATGTCAAGAAATCTTCTTAATTAAGAATGACACGTATCTCACATCGCCATGCAAGACAACACCTCCTACTTAGGATATAAACCTAGTCAGCAATCTTAAGTGGTTTATCATTATCTTCCTTGATTTGATTTTAACAATAAAGACAAAAGGTAGAGAAATGAAAGATGGAAAAAATGACTATTTATTTAAAAGTCGAAGAGCCCTCGGAAAAGGTAGTATGTACAAAAGACATTTATTAAAAGCAAGAAATAAAAGCTACAGTGAATAGACTATTCCCCCGTGGTAGAAGGGTGTGAAGGAGTCGTCTCCTCAGCAGAAGTGCCCAGCGGAGCAAGGCGAGAAATTGGTGAAAATACTCCCCCGGAACCGCTAGCCCTCGGACTCGGACTACTGGTGGAACGCATCGGAGAAGGCAAAGGAGAATTCTTAGGGGACAATAAACCCCCAAACCTCCCTACAAAGTAATGACAATCATCGGGAGTTGGTCTCTTCAACTTGCGAAGGTCAAAAGACTTGGAAAAATCCACATCCGACCGTAATAAGGACTTTGCCAACCTAGCACACTCCAAATAGCTCCACAGAAGATGGCCCGTTAAAAGCTCCTGAGAAGACGTATCGGAGACTCCCGAGTGTTGTCTAGAGATCTCTCGCTGAGCAAATTGAACTGCTGCATCAATGTTAGCCTGCACCTCCTCGGGAGAAAGGAAGTTTTCCAACTTTCCCTCGGCCGACTCAGCCCTGTCGGTGGTCTGACCCAATGACTCCTGAAGACTCCTCTCCCTCTCCGAACCTTCCGCTATCTTTTTCTCGAGAGCAGTGATCCGAGCATTAAGAACCCCCCCGGACTCCCTCTTTTCCTTCTCCAAAAGAGCTATCTTAGCCATTGCAGCCTACTCGGAGGCTTCAATTTTCTTATAAGCAGACTCTGCAGCGTTCAACTTATGGTGCAAGCCCTCTTTCGCCTTCTCAGCTTCCTGAAGAATGAATTCGTAGTCAGAGATTTTTGTAAGGAGAACTTCTTCCCTCGTCTGACTCTCCTTGTCCCGGAACAAAAGAGGTGCCAACTGTGCTCGGAGAGCCTCTATCTCCTCCACCTCCTTCCGACCACGTTCTTCTACAGCAGTAACTGCCTCCCGAGTCTTTCCAATCTACGAAAAGATAAAAAAAAAGAGATTATTACGAATAAATCATACAACCCCAAGAAGACTAGTACGAAGAAACTTACCATGAGTCCCAACCAGTTAAGGCTGGTATATAAAAACTGATACCCCTCAGCGGGTGTCGAGCTAGAAGAAACAAAGAACTGGAGGATGTCCTGATAGGCCTCCCCCACGGTCCGAGACGAGCAATGTCCCTATGGCCCACTAGGAGGTATGGGCGCCTGAAAAGTGTGACCTCTCGAAGATAGAGTCACGGGAACAGACATAGTCACTGGAATGTGGCCCCTCGGAGGAATATTTCCCGGTATTGGAGTCACCACCTCCAAATTAGTAAATACGGCCCGAGAACCACCAGCTACGACGGACGGGCTAGCCTCCCCCAGCAACGAATTCAAGATCCCCTCATTCACGTCTCTGTCCTCGGACGAGGGATCAAACTCCCCTTGAATATCCTCAGAATCTCCTCGTGAAGCCTCCTGCCCGGGAACACTGAATTGTGCCAAGAAATCTTCCTCTACAAAAGGCAACATATGTGGGTGAAAAGGAGAATGAAACTAGAAAAAATTATCACTAGAAGAAAAAGACAAGTGAAGAACGCTTACCGTATAAAGAAGGCTCTTCCGCCATCGGAGCCTTGCCTTTGTCCACAGTCTCTGTATCAAGAAGGAGAGCATCAGCACATGAATAAATTCTACAGTGAAGATATGGAAAATTTCGTTAAAAACCCATAATAACTCACCACGAGGGACAGATTCAGGAACTGCCAGGGGCATAGGCTCAGTTGAAGCGGGAGAGGGATCCCTAGAAGACAAGTCTATCACCTCGCTAGCCCTCGGAAACATCCCCTCTTCGGAAATCCTCGAAGAATTTCCTATATCGTATCCAGAGGCGGGTAGATCTCCCGTCTCGGACCTAGAGACCGGCACCAAAGCCCAAGAGGAAGAAGGAGCTACCTGGCGTAATGGAACATCACTTTTGATAACCCCCGTCATATCTATATACAGAGGAGAATGGTCCTCGTGAACCCCTTCTGTCTCCGGACCCGTATGCCCGCCCTCGGCGGCATTGACATCTTCTTCTTCATGATCACCCTCTTCTGGCACATCGGAAGCACCGCTCGGAGTAGGTTCTCTCGGACCCGACTGCAAATAGTAATTTGCCATAACCTCATCTGGACCACCCCAGAGCCAACAGATATAAGTATAATTCATTGCTATACTCATAAAAGGAACAAAGAAAGAAAATAAAGATCTTACTGAAAAGATTCCTCGCCTCGGATGATAGGGACAAGGGCTTTTCCACGACATCATCGGTAAAAACCACATGATGAAGTCCGGATGTCTCGAACAACATCATGAAGTCCTCCGACTCCATCAGCTTTTGCTGAGAAATCACAGGAGACAAAACTATCTCCGGGTCCAGAGTGTGCACGGGAGGTGCGCCCTCTCTCCAATCAAAGGGCATATCCCATATGCCGTGAATAGGTTGCACGAAGAAATATTTGTTTTTCCAAATGCTATGCGAGGAGATCGACGCATCCAATATTCTCTTCGTAGTATCCCGGTGACGAACATGGTAAAACAGAAACCTTTCGCCTGAGATTACCACATCAAAAATAGAAAAGAAATGGTCCACCCCACACTCCAACCCGTTCACCTGACACCAGTAAACATAAATACAGAGGGCGGCGAACCCATTTGGAACCAGTTGACTCGGGCTGATATTGCAAGCCTTAAAAACTTCGCAGAAGAAAGGCGGGATGAATGAACGCCACCCATATCTCACTTGAGCAAAATAAACAGTCAACATACCCGGAGGAGGATAACAGGCTCTCTCATCTTTCGTCGGAATTTGGAAGATCATATTTTTTTGAAAAGCCCCAGTCGAAGTGAATAACTCCAACACCTGTTCACGAGGGGCGATGTTAGGAACCCCCTCAACTTTGGAAAAATCCCAAGGAGGAGCCACCTTCTTCGATTTGGGAACCCTAGCTTTTTTAGAAGAAGTGGCGCCAACCTCGGCAGCAGCAACAATCTCTCATTTGCGCTTACGAGTAACCACCCCTATCGGAATACCCCTCAAATTTACAGAAGAATCGACCGGAGCAGTGACTTCGGAGACAGTGGAAGCAGCAATGGGGTCCACGTTGGCAGAGGAAGCCATTTATACAGAGATAAAGAAGGAGTGTTTATTCGAAAAAGAAAAAAAAGATGAATTGCGCGTGAAATTGCTGAAAAATTAAAGTGTGAGAAGAAAAGAAGAAGAATCGAATTTTGCTCTGGAGAGAATTCACCGTGAAAAGAAGTTGCAGAAGTGAGAAAAAGGGTGAATAGTTCCCCTATTTATAGCCAAACGGTGGCAACGGTCAGATATAATTCAAACGTGGAGCACATTCAGAGCTCCACGTAACCGCCGCATGACCGTGCCTCACCATCACTAATCTGACCGTTACCAACGGTCATATATTTTAAAACTTCAAAAGCCGGTCAACGGCGACCTGTCCCATGCGCCCCAAGATCTCCGCGTACAATATCCCTAGGGGTATTCAGGTAAAATCCCTTTAACTTTTTATATGCATATTCCCTCGGAAAAATACCAAAAAATAAATATATTGAAGACCAAGACATGGACTAACCCTTCGCCTCACTGAGGACGATGAATAAAATTTCCCTCGCCTCTACGAAGGCGATCGAAATTTGGGGGGGCTAGTGTTAACCATAAAAATAAATAAGAGGGAAAAAAGAAGGTTAATCCTAATCAGGGGAATTAATAAATGGATAATACAATTGTCACGAGTACCTCCGATGAGATGTACCCACTCCTAATAAGGAGGCCCCCTCGGATGTTGCCCTACCCCTCGGTCACTGACATAAGGAGGCATAAAGGAGCACACGAGGAGGAACATAAGCGTCCCTTGGAAAGTCAAATGGTGAATGAAAAACAGATATCAACACGGCATCGGAAAAATAGCAAACCCCAGTGGATCCGCGCGACTCCGATATCCACCAATGCACCAAGAGGGACCACAACGGACCCCGAGTCCCATAAACTTACAAGAATACTTCCTTGCTGAAAACTCCTCAACCTGAACTGCCCTCTGACCATCCCCCGAGGACCAATTCTCAGAGAGAAGCCAGAAATGAGTACCAGAACCCCTGGATGATATTCCCCGAGGACTTGGACGCTAAAACACCATCTCAAGAAGGCCAAATCAAGCCCTCGGAAATCATAGCAAGCCCTCAGAGATCACGACAGGCCATCGGAGATCAAATTCAGACCTTGAAGATAAACTAAAACTCCTCGGAGAACATATACAACAGTCCCTACTCCCGAATACACTTATACCAAAGTATGATACCCCGAACGAGCATCATAATTATTTATCAACAAAAGCATAGCCCCTCGGAAGAGTAACGTCCCCAAAACAACTATTCATTGGAGACTCTCGGAGCCATCAGAAGACATAAAGATTGGTCTAGTCAGCATCTAGTAGACTAAAAGATAAACCTTATCCTAATTTTTACACCTGTATCAATATAACGACACCTGTCTTTACTAAAGCACATGCACAGTGACACCTGCCCCTACCAAAGTCTATATAAGGGGAAGTGATCAATAGAAGAAGGATAACTTAACTAAACTTGAGATGCACACAAAGATAAAAGGAGGAAAAGTTCAGTGAGTAAAGGAAGGAATATTCTTGCATCCCTTGATTTTTCCAATTATTTCCATCCATCATTGTTTTTTGAATCACGGGCAGGGCGTTCCAACCCAAAATAATATTCGTTAAATGGGGAATAATTCCAAACCCGTTAGCATTAACCCTACAAAAAAAGAGACGAAGGCATCGGAAATAAAAAACCTCTCAACGAAGGCATCAGAAATAAAAAACCTCTCGTCTCGAAGAAGGCAACCACGATATTCCCCTCGCCTCTTCAAAGGCAAGCAAAAAACTGGGGGGGGGGGGGGCTTGTGTTAAACAAATATAAACGTCGAGCGACGAATGTCTACGATACCCCAAAAGAGTTCTACGATACCTTACCAAGGCTTTCCGAGTCCTATATGAGACTCAGATGCCTTTCGAGGATCTACAATGCCTTATGGGACATTCACGATGCAATGTCTGACAAGGATCTACAAGGTCCTTGATAACTCTATGATACCTCAAAAGGATCGTTAAAACGTTGCTTGCTATCGGACCTACACTATAATATCCTCGTCCTGAAAAAGCGAGAAAGACGTACACCTTATAAAGGCTCAAAACAATGCCTTAAACGACTTCGTTACAAAAGGCTACGACACCTCTCTAAAAAATCCGCAATACTCAAACCATCGCAACTCTCGACTTTTTAAAGTTTCTAGTGCAATCATAAACATACGATTGCACTAAAAACCGGGGGGCTTGTGTTAACCGGGTAAAAATCCACGTGGTTAAAATACGCGTTGGTTCGATTACCAAAATTACTCGATATATTATTATATGATTTATATCTGTAATCACAAAATACTCGTATCACACAGACCACAACGAAAAGCCCGAGTCCCCCAAAATGCGAGAACATCCCCTCACTGAACACTCTAAAGTCTAAAATGCCATCGGAGCATCAATCCCGAAGGTGGAATCCAAAGAACAATGTCTTATTAAAGCCCAACAGCCATCGGAGAACCATCACAAAGACCCTGAAATTGTTGGATCGGGACTTGATACTTGTCGCACAGTGTTAACCCTTCGATGTTAGTCTAACACTGATCAGCTCTTCCAATGTTAAGTTGATGTTGGACTCTCGATGTTACCTTAACATCCGTTTAACAGCTGACAGCAGTTAACGTTAGCACAAATCTACTTGACAGAGAATATTACGCAGCGGATAAATAAAGAACACAAGTAGATGTAATTTTAAGAAGATAATATATTAATATGATCTTCCGAGCCGTAGGCGAAATAACCCGTTAAGGTTTTAACAAAAGTCGTTCTCTCAATTTTCAAGCTCCTCACTCTCAAATTAATCGAACTAAGCAAAGCACACAAGAATTGCTTCGACTATCTCTAAAAGCTCCTCACTCTTAGATATATTCTAACAACTCACAAACTTTGCTAAAGCAAGACAAAGACACTCGACTATAAAGATTTCTTCACGGGATATTTTCGCTCTTGTCTTCGTGTCTTTTTCTTGATGCCCAACATGCCTATTTATAGTGTAGTCTTCCTTGATATCCAAGACATGTTGTGCACGTTTTTTATTGCTATTAGATCTCCTTGTATGACTCTAATTTCGTTCATGGCAAGTCTCCTTCAATAGGGAAAGGTTTCCTTGTCCAACTTGAAGTCTTCAATGGAAAGGTTTCCTTCTTTGACTAGAAGTCTTCAATGGAAAGATTTCCTTCTTTAACTTGAAGTCTTCTAAGGAAAGTATCCTTCACCATCTTGTAGTCTTCAATGGAAAGAATCCTACTGCAAGTAATCTTCATCCCTTCTTGCAATTCACACGCCATGATCTTTCCATTGCACCGCACACATCTTTCCTTATTTAATTATGGAAAGTTCTTCTTTGGAAACTTCTCTTTGAATGGCAACTTCTCTTTAAGGAAATAGATCCTTCCTTGAAGTCTCTTGACCTGGAGCACATACAAATACCAACTACAACTCGTGGAACTAAGTTAGTAAGTGAATAAAGGCAAAACACAATTATAGTAATAAATCCTGAATGTGCAGTTTTCTGTTTTCTGTATTCAATGTTATCCTAACATTGTAAATACACTGTTGATCTAACATTGACAAAATACTTGCACTTTCAATCTCCCCCTTTTTGCCTTTCTTCACAAAACCAAACATGTTCACAATTCATATTATGCACAGTGCTCCAGCAACACAACATCATTAATATCTTAAGCTACTCCCCCTTAGTATGACACTATTAACCAAGTAGCTTTAAGATACTAATAAGAATACAACGAGTTAAACATCACAATTATAAGCATAACTAAGACGGCATTAGCTATATAAGAATTGCAGAACCAGTAGAATAAACATGAAGATCAAATGGCTTACTTCTCCCCCTTTTTGTGAGGAAAGCAAAATCTTGACGAATCACTTCATAAGATAAAGTTCTATAGCTCTTTCTTTAGCAGCTATTTCCATTTCTCTCTAAGAGAACTTTATCATTCACTGTTTCTTAAAATCCTCCATAGCCACAGTCTTATCACCCAACAGGAAATTAAAGTTAGCTTCAATTGTAGATATTACCTCAAGTGTTACCTCTGATGTTGAGTCAACATTGTTCTCCAGCGATGTTGTTGTAACAACTAGCTCAGACTCAGCATCATCGGACTTCTCAGAACCTTCTTCCTTATCCTCTTGATCTCAACGATTTCCTCGTCACCATTCTCAGTTTCCAAATCCTTTTCCTCAGAACCATCTTTTTCTTCTTCACCACTTCATCTTCATTCTCTACCTATCTATCCTCATTCTCTTTCTCATTATCCTTATCACCTTGCAATCACCTAGCAGCATCAACATCTCTTTTTCTTTACAAGTACCAGCGGTATAACACTGCTCCCCCTTAATGCAAGCTATCAAACTCATTGTTGGCATAACATTGACATCTATCAATGTTGTCATAACATCAGACTGTATCAATGTTAACTTAACATTTAATCCAGTATGTTGTTCTAACATTGACGTTTATCGCTGTTGTCTTAACATTGAACCTGAATGTACCTGCACAAGAGTTTACAAAAACCAGCAATAAAACCACCATTATCACCCACATTAGTTTCTCAGCAACTAACATGTTCTCCCCCTCAATCAAATCAGCTTTCTCTGCAAAATGTTCCTCAATCACTGTCTCCTCAACTGTGTTTGAAGTACCAATAAAAACAACACCTTGTTCCTCAGTTTTAACTTCTTTTGTCTCAGCAACAATGTCCGGAACGAGTGTTGTACCTACGAAAAAGAACTACAGGAGTAGGGGTGGGGTTATATCCTTGATTCACCATACCACGGGCCACAATCAAGATCAAAGATACATGCCAAGGATTTCAAAAACAATTGCAAGTGAAAATTCATAGTATTTCAGAGAATTATGCACAAAGAGATTAGAGATTCAGAATCACAAGTGAAAAGAAGTAATGAGCGGTTTCTTAAAATAAATCATGCATAATTACCGTCTGTTGAGACAACAAGTGACACTGAGTTACTTCACACATGACCAGAGCAGTTCATAAAAAACTTATAAGTCATAATGTTAAATCTGGATGTTGAGACAACATGCTTACAGACTGATGTTGGCACAACATTGACACCTGTTCTGAATCAACATTGGTTCTTGTGAATGTGGAGGTATTGAGCTTACCCTCAAGATATTTTCAATTAAAAGCATGAGCTAGATCTGAAAACACATATCTGAAACTTAAGACATATTAGCAAATTAGTACCACAGATATATCTTAGACCTGTACATGGAAAGGAGAGTTAGTTAACAGAAAATCCAACATTTTGGGTATGAAGTTAATTAAAGGAGTTAATCTACTTCCAAGTCATAACAAGAGACAACGTAGTGTGTCACCGTAGCTGAATCACCCAAAATATATGCCTTCATAACTATTTCTCCCCCTTAAGCTCAAACCGACACAGACACATCAAGGAAAGAATGAATGAATGAATGCAAGCCTAAGTGAAATGCAGAATACAGAATGCAGAATACAGAATGTTAAGTTAACATTAGTAGATGGTAACCATGGAGTATCAGCTTTATAGACTAGGAACAGATCATATCAATTCAAATCTTTATCAATTATCATGAACTCTTTTGAACAAAAACTAGTGAATGTTAAAGGATAGTTTCATCACTGAATGTGGGCAGCACAAGACCCCACACACCCCAGCAACTTAACCATCAGCTACAGATTAGGCAAGTACAAAGGAACTGAATGAAGACAGTGCATTTATCATATACTTCTTCACCCCAACTCCTCATGCATACTTGTTTACCAACCTGTTTACAAGAGAAATACCAAGTGAACAATGCTACTGAATGCAAGCAGTCGAAACTTCAAAGCACCCCAGTAGTAAGGATCACTATCACTCATAACCTTGGCCATAGACAAAAACACAAAAATAAGCACAACTGAATGACAATGAAGCTCTCAACATCATGTACCCCAGCTTCTCTTCATGCTTTGTCTAACCTAACATGGATAAGTCACAACTGAATAACATCAGAGTAGTGAGCTCTGTGTACCCCAGCTTCTCCCAGATGTTAGGTTAACATTCACAGACTAACAACAGAGTTCTTACTTTACAAAACTTTTGATATGAACATGTCCACCAGAATACTTAGCTAACAATCCTGGTCAACCACAAAAACCAATAATAACAACCATTCATGAAGACAAACAAGAACAAACACAGAAATCAAACAGAAAAAATCTAATGCAATCCTATACACCACAAACATACTACGGTGTTAGCCAGTGGTGTTATGGCAACACCGGAATGCAACACTGAATCACAGAACATTCAAGCCAAGAGACTTCCTCAAATTGAAGAACCTCTCGCTATCTAATGACATTTTAAACAAATCAACTAAATGATTGTTGGTCTCTAAGTGATCAATGTTTATAACCTTGTCATCTACGATTTTTCTCAAGAAATAATGCATAGGAAATGTATGCTTTGTTCTAGAATGATGCACCATATTTCTTGATATGTTAATGGCACTAAGGTTATCACTAAACAACAACAATGTGTCACTTTTTATCCCATAATCATGCAACACGTGTTTAAGCCATATAAAACGGGTAACACAGCTGCGAGCTGCAAATTCAACAGTTGATAATGACACACAGTTATGTTTCTTGCTATAACATGAAAAAGGATTATTTCCAAAATAAAAACAACCCCCACATGTAGATTTTCTATCAGCTAAATCTCCACCCCAGTCAGAATCAAAACCGACAAGGTTTGTATTTGCATCATGTGTATACCATATGCCTAAGTCTACAGTACCAGATATATATTTCAGTGTTCGCTTCACAACAATTAAGTGAAAAGCTTTAGGTTCAGCGTAATACCTGGCACCAACGCAGACACAAACCGAGTTCATAATATATGGGCTAGTGATGGATAGATATAGCAAGCTTGTGTCTCCTTTTCCAATCACCAACGTAGAAGACATTTGAGTCTTGCTCGATTTTGACTCCTCCAACCCAATCATGCTCATTCCATCCTCCTTTTGCTTAACTTTCAAACCCAAGAAGAAATCCAGTTCACCAATCACGCTCATTACTAATGTGCCTGTCAAAGCCTCAACAAACTTGTCTAGAGTAGACTTGTTAGTATAAACAAAGACAATGTCATCAGCAAATCTTTGATCTAAGAAATTATCAGAATATGTGGCAGACATACAAACACTCAACATTATCATATCTCTACAATTTACCCTTTTCTTGCTGTGTGTTTTGATGTCATTAATGATTTGAACCATAACCTGAGATGAAGGATGATATCTCTGAATCCTATCAGTTGTATCCCTCCAAACATCTTGAACTTGGACCTTTTCATGTAAGTTTGACTGCTCGAATGTTGTGTCAACATCAGGACTGGTCGATGTTGGCATAACATCAGCTTCTGGTTCATGTTCCAGTTCAGGTTCTGGATCTGCATGTGATGTTGGAATAACATTGTCTGGAGTCAATGTTAGAGTAGCATCAGAATCCAGTAGAGTTGGCACACCAGCCTCTAACTCACCTGCAACACTCAGCAAATCATCAATAACCACACTAACCGATTCTTGAACAATAATTAATCTTGGATCAAACATTCTAGTATTGTTCAAAGAATAGCCATCAAAGATATGTTCTTCATTTTTGGATCATATTTGCTCACAAAATCTTTGTCATTTAAAGTATAGCAAACATATCCAAATTCATGAAAATGAGCAAGATCGTGTTTCTTCTTTTTCATCAACTTATAAGGAGTCATGGGAATAGAGAATTTATGAATATTTTCATTAAACACACATAAGTCAGAGAATGACCTATCTTCAGATTCTCTATCATGATTTGACCAAATATTACCAAAAGAAGCATCATGTAAATTATCAATACTAGCATGCAATGTTCTAAAGGTATTAAGAGCTTTTGATTTTTCTTTGAAAGATTTAATCAAAGTATATCCAGAAAAATCATTCATAACCACACAATCATACTGTTTACCCCCAACTCTATTTACTTCAATAAGACCTAAGAGATCCATATGAAGTAGATGAAAACAATTAGAGGTACTTGTAACCTGTTCATCCACTTGGATTGGATTATGAGAAGCTTTGGTCACCTTACCTTTCGAGCAATCATAACAGACCATCTTACCAGAACTCATGAGATTGGGAATGCCTCTCACGGTTTCAAGTTTCAGCACTTTGCCCAAATTCTTGTTGTGCATGTGTCCAAGTTTCTTGTTCTTGGCAACTGAATAGTCCACCTTTGTTTGAAAGCAAATCACTTGATCCCTCACCAAGTGGTTGTCTTCAAACCTCTTACCTGTCAAAGCACACACATTTGCACAATCAGATACATCACAAGAATCTTTATCATACCTTACCAATAAGTCATCATCACACAATTGACGCATGCTTATATGGTTTTCACAGAATCCATCCAACAACATCTCATCCTTCAAGGGTGGGGATCCATCAGCGTTCAATACTTCTTTGCCAATGATTCTTTCTTTACTTCCATCTTTGTAGGTGAAGGTTCCAGTGGTTAGTGGTGCACACTTCTTCAAATTGGATTTGCTTTCTTTCCAATCATGTGTCTTAACCAGTGTTAAGGCAATACAATCTGTTCTCAATGTTAAGGTAACATTGGTTATCCAGTGTTGTCTTAACATCGTGTATAACCGTATCAAACCAGATTTGTATCCAGTCATATGCCTCAAACATCCACTATCAGAGTACCACTTACCTGCAAGGTTAGTATGCATAGTAGGAAAGATAATATTGAAAACAATATAAGTTTCAGGCACCCAAAGTCTAGTCTTTCTCATCCTGCTATTCTGTTCAGCAATGTTGGAACTGAATGTTAAGGTAACACTGGAATAACTAGTATCAACATTGGAATGTTCAAATTCTAGTGTTGGCTTAACACCAGCATCAACATTGCATGAATCCCTATTCCATTCAACTATTTTCTTTTCAAGAGACTTTCTGTATTTATAACAATATGGTTTAAAGTGTCCGAATTGAAAACAATATTGACAAATATAAGCCATTTTCTTAGATTCTCTAGAAAGTACCTTTACCTTTTCAAAACCAAGAATAGTGGATTCAACAGAATTAGTGGAGTGAGTAACTTGACTTTGATATCCTAAACCAGAACTACCATCATTGCCTAAACATAAAACTTCATCAAGTTTGTAAGTACCTGTTTTCCTCTTGGCAACGGTATGTTCAGCAATTTCTAGCTTAGAAGTTACCTTTTCAATTTCATCATCTTTTCTGTCCAAACTAACCTCAAGTTGAGCGATTGTAGCCTTCAAGCTTTCATTATCTTCCATAGCCTTCTCAATTCTACTCAACTTGTCCTTCTCCTTGAGCAGGTCTTGGTAGATGATCTTCAGTTCATCAAGAAACTCTTCTTGAATCAATTTACCTTCAAGGACACTATCATCTTCCAAACCTATAGAATCATACAAATACTCAAAGTCAGAATCATCATCAAACTCATCATAATCAGAAATCAAACATTCAGAGTTTTCTAAACAAATGGTTTCATCCCAATTGTCAAGAAAAATCTCCCGGACTGGTGTTGTCTTCTGGATGTTAACATAACATCGAGCTGGCTTATTTTGAGAAACTGATGGATCTTGCTAATGAAATTCAAAACTTAGGTGATTCCCTGTCTAATAAGCAACTGGCGTATAAAGCTCTAAGAACTCTTTCTAAGAAATTTGAGGTGATTACTATGCAAGAAGCTAGGAATATGGACATGTTAGACTTTCATACTCTATTTTGCACTCTGAAAGAATTTGAGAGGAATCTTGAAAAAATAGATGATGAAGAAGAAATTCAAGCTTATAATGAAACTGTGATTGAAAAGTTGAATAAGCTTAGTCTATGTGATAAAAATATTCTTGCTGATTTAAAGAAAGATTTCTCTAAAGAGATGACCAAATATTCTTGTAAACCTACTCTTCATGATGATACACATCTAAAAAGGATTCAATGTTATGAATGTAAAGGTTGGGGCCACTTTGCTTATGAATGTGGTAACAACCTTAGAACAAAAGGAAATTCTAACTTGGTTTGTGTAGATGATAATGATGAGACAGGTTTTGAAGAATATGGTGATGGACAGGTGCCAACGATTGAAGAAACTCAAACAACAGTGTGTGCAAAGGGGGACATACATGCTGGTGTCAAGGCTTGGTGTTCTGCCAACTAATACTTTCTTCTTCCCCCATTGTTAAATTATCAAATTTGTTCAAAAACATGCGTAGCTTAGTCTTTTTAGTGTACACATCACCTTCACAATGATTTTCTAAAATATTCCAAGCATGCTTTGCAGTTGAACAATTTTTAATTAACTTAAACATGTGACTATCAACCAAACTAAATATGGTATTTAGGGCTTTTTCATTGAAGAAAGCGTTACTTAGCTCAGTTTGAGTCCACTCTGATTTTGGCTTAGGAACAGCGTCATGATCTCCATCTGGATCTACAGTGCCCTGAAAGTAATCAAAGTTAGATTCATCAATAATAGACAGGGAGTCAGAATTAATGTAAGGATTATATTTGTTCCAATTCTAAAGAAGAACTCATTTTCTGGTGTTGGATCCTGGATGTTAGAGTAACATTGAGATCCGTGGCAGTTCTGGCAGTCTTCTTTTGTCCAGTAAGTATGAGCGAGTAGCGCAATTGTATGAATCTCATCTGATTGTCCTTCGGCCAGAGTACGTGATCCATAATTGAAATCCTCACCATCGTTATTTTGAGAATTTGAGGCTAACAATGAAGGATCTTCATCTGGAGCACACATAGGGACTGCATACCCTTCGATCACTGTCTTCCAAGCTCGCCAACCGAATGATTTAATGAGTGCACAAATTCTAACCTTCCAATAAGAATAGTTGGATCCATCCAAGACAAGCAATTTGTTGTTGTTCGGATTCCGGTGGTCCATCCTTTAATATCAAATCCAAATACCAGTGTTGTCGGTGCTTGGCTCTGATACCAATTGAAATTGTTGGATCGGGACTTGATACTTGTCGCACAGTGTTAACCCTTCGATGTTAGTCTAACACTGATCAGCTCTTCCAATGTTAAGCTGATGTTGGACTCTCGATGTTACCTTAACATCCGTTTAACAGCTGACAGCAGTTAACGTTAGCACAAATCTACTTGACAGAGAATATTACGCAGCGGATAAATAAAGAACACAAGTAGATGTAATTTTAAGAAGATAATATATTAATATGATCTTCCGAGCCGTAGGCGAAATAACCCGTTAAGGTTTTAACAAAAGTCGTTCTCTCAATTTTCAAGCTCCTCACTCTCAAATTAATCGAACTAAGCAAAGCACACAAGAATTGCTTCGACTATCTCTAAAAGCTCCTCACTCTTAGATATATTCTAACAACTCACAAACTTTGCTAAAGCAAGACAAAGACACTCGACTATAAAGATTTCCTCACTGGATATTTTCGCTCTTGTCTTCGTGTCTTTTTCTTGATGCCCAACATGCCTATTTATAGTGTAGTCTTCCTTGATATCCAAGACATGTTGTGCACGTTTTTTATTGCTATTAGATCTCCTTGTATGACTCTAATTTCGTTCATGGCAAGTCTCCTTCAATAGGGAAAGGTTTCCTTGTCCAACTTGAAGTCTTCAATGGAAAGGTTTCCTTCTTTGACTAGAAGTCTTCAATGGAAAGATTTCCTTCTTTAACTTGAAGTCTTCTAAGGAAAGTATCCTTCACCATCTTGTAGTCTTCAATGGAAAGAATCATACTGCAAGTAATCTTCATTCCTTCTTGCAATTCACACGCCATGATCTTTCCATTGCACCGCACACATCTTTCCTTATTTAATTATGGAAAGTTCTTCTTTGGAAACTTCTCTTTGAATGGCAACTTCTCTTTAAGGAAATAGATCCTTCCTTGAAGTCTCTTGACCTGGAGCACATACAAATACCAACTACAACTCGTGGAACTAAGTTAGTAAGTGAATAAAGGCAAAACACAATTATAGTAATAAATCCCGAATGTGCTGTTTTCTGTTTTCTGTGTTCAATGTTATCCTAACATTGTAAATACACTGTTGATCTAACATTGACAAAATACTTGCACTTTCAGACCCGAATGCAAGAACATTTTCCTGCTAGAATAAAGAATCCATCGGAACCCACGCCACAAATGAAAATGTGCAAATCTACCTACAGAGTACATATCAAGAAGAAGACAAAATAAAAATAGACCACTATTGGAACTACAATGACCTCGGATGCATATCCAGCCTTACTTATCAAGCCTTCCCGAGAGACCCAGTCCATCGGAGAAAGAACTTAGAAGAGTCAGTCCATCAGAGCCCCCTAAAGTCATCGGAAAGGATATGATTCATCCTAGTCAGCGCTCAGTCGACAGATATCCTAAACAGATAGAATATGTGTTACCTTCTCACGCATGCATAACGACACCTGTATTTTTACATGCACAATGACACCTGCCCCTAAGAAACCTCTATAAAAATGAGGAAAAAAGAGAAAAAAGGTGGGGAGGTTAAAAAGAGAAAGACTCTTCTTCTGGACTGAAGGACGAATTCTTTTCTCTACTGAAGGAGAACTCCTTCTCTCCTCCCCTTGGACTCCTCTCTCTCCCCATCGGACTCCTCAAGAGGACCATTCCTCCAACAAACTCAATCGATAAAATCAACAAGTAACAAATATCCAACACCGAGAACCGAACAAAATCGAAACTACGAGTGGCTTGATTCCCGAAGAAGTGATACGTAGGCATCTCGAAAAAAATTGAGTCCAACCGCAAATCAATAAAAACCACATATCTCCTCGGGTCGGGATCGACGTTTCGAACAAATTAAACACTATTTCCGTGAAGCTTAACTAACAGGCACGACGGATTTATCTGTTAACTGTAATTTATCTAAGGACCTCGTAGTGATTTTGTGAGAAAATCAGCAATTTGCTCGACTGAGTTGACAAACCATGTAACAATCTCTTTTGCGGCCAACTTCTCCCTTATGAAATGACAATCAACCTCGATATGCTTTGTTCTCTCATGAAACACGGGATTAGATACAACATGCAAAGCTGCCTAATTGTCACAAACTAACTTCATAGGTTCATTATTTCTCAATCTCAACTCATCTAGCAACTGCTTAAGCCATATAAGCTCACATGTTGCTAAAGCCATAGCACGATATTCGGCTTCTGCACTTGATCTAGCCCCTACATTTTGTTTCTTGCTTTTCCAAGATATAAGATTTCCACCAATGAGAACACAATATCTGGAAGTAGATCGTATGTCGACAGGTGACCCTCCCCAATCAGCGCGAGAGTACGCAATGATATTAGTGTGGCCATTATCAGTGTCTAACAACCCCTTTCCAGGTGCTCCTTTAATGTACCTTACGATACGAATTGCGGCATTCCAATGATTGTCGCATGGAGAATCTAGAAATTGATTAATGGTGCTGATTGAAAAGGAAATATCAGCTCGAGTTACCGTGAGATGATTCAACCGTCTGAAAAGACTTCTATATTTACCTGGATCATTTAATGGGTCCCCCTCTCCAGGTAGCAACTTAATGTTTGGATCCATAGAAGTTTCAACAGGTTTGGCATCCAACATTTGTGTTTCTTTAATAATATCCAAGGCATACTTTCTCTGAGATATAACACCACCTGTTTAGATTGATCTACTTCAATACCCAAGAAATATCAAAGTTTTCTCAAATCTTTTGTTTCAAAATGACGAAATAGATGTCGTTTCAATTGACTGATTCCTTCTTCATCACCTCCAGCGATAACGATATCATCTATATACACAATTAGATAGATGCTTTGGCCTTTTGACAGCCGATAAAATATGAATGATCTGCTTCACTTCGTATCATACCAAAAGTTATTACAATGTCACTAAAATGACCAAACCAATCACGAGGAGATTGCTTTAGACTACAAAGTGCCCGTTTTAAGCGACAAACCATATGAGAAGACTCCCCCTGAGCAACAAAACCAGGTGGTTGCTCCATATACACCTCTTCTTGCAAGTGTCCATGAAGAAATGCATACTTGATATCCAATTGATATAGAGGCTAGTGATAGATAGCACCTAACGAAAGAAGAAGTCTGACAGATGCCATCTTAGCTACCGGTGAGAATGTATCCCCATAATCAAGTCCAAAGATCTAAGTGTAGCCTTTAGCTACGAGGCGAGCTTTAAGCCGATCAATGTTCACCATTTGGACCAACTTTAATTGTGTATACCCAACGACACCCAACAATTGTTTTTCCTGATGGAAATGGAACCAAATCCCAAGTACCACTGGAGTGAAGAGCATCCATTTCATCAACCATTGCCTTATGCCAGCCTGGATATGCTATAGCCTCACCTACAGATTTAGGAATAGAGACAAAGGACAAAGATGCAAGAAAAGCCTAATATGGAGGGGATATACGATGATAACTCAAGAAATTGTAAACTTGATTTGAGTTACGAGTAGCTCGTGTACCTTTGCATAAAGCAACTGGTAGACCGTCATCATGTGGCAAGGTCGAAGTTGGTAATGGAGTTGAAACAGCGCATGAATCATCATTAGCCTATGTAGGTACGCCTGAACAATCAATAGGATGACTTCTTCTAGAATATGTAAGAAGAGGCACAAGTGGAGGACTCTTAGGTTCAAGAGAGGTTGGGTCAATCTCAGATTTGAAAAAAGATGGAAGAGTCTCGAAAACTACGGAAGGATCGGAACTAGAGCTAAAGAATGAGGTAGACTCAAAGAATGTAACATCTGCAGAGATTATGTAACGCTGAAGATCAGGTAAAAAACATCGATACCCCTTTTGGTTGCAAGGATAACCTAAGAAGACACATTTTCAAGAGCGAGCACATAGCTTATCCTTAACCGAAGTGAGATCATATACAAAACATGTACAACCAAAAATGAAAAGAGGGATGGGAGAGCAATCTTGACTCGGATACAAAATGGAATGTGGTACTTTATTTTGAAGAATGGAAGATGGCATTCGGTTAATTATGTAGCACGAAGTAAGAACTGCACCCCCCTAAAATCGAAGTGGAACATTCATATGTATAAGTAAAGTACGAGCTATGTCAATTAAGTGTCTATTTTTTCCTTTCGGCTATCCCATTTTGTTGTGGGGTATGAGAGCATGATGTTTCGTGCAAGATACCTTGAGATTTTGTAAAATTTTGAAAAGACGTAGATAGATATTCACAAGCATTATCACTGTGCAAAATTCGTATGGAAGTATTAAATCACGAACTTCGGCTACAAAATTTTGAAATATAGAAAAGACTTCAGATCTATTTTTCATTAGAAAAATCCATGTGCGTGAATAATCGTCAATGAAAGTTACAAAATATCGATATCCCAAAGTTGAAACAACACGACTCGGACCCCAAATATCAGAGTGAACGAGAGAAAAAGTAGAATCGACTTTACTAGTTACTTTTCGAGGAAAAGTGTTACGAGAGTGTTTTCCTAACTAACACGACTCACAATCTAAAGAAGATGACTTTGATAAAGAAGAAACCAAGTTCTTAAGTTTATTTAGACTCAGATGCCCTAACCGACTATGAATGACAGATGGTGCTTCAGTTGCAGAACATGTTATTGTTGTTGGTGACAACTGGTAAAGACCTTGAGATTCATGTCCTGTGCCAATTGTCTGTCTCGTACTTCGATCATGCACATGAACGAACTTGTCATCGAAGGTAACAGAACAATTAAGGGAACGACATAAGCGATGAACCGATACCAAGTTAAAATGAGAAATTGGTAACTACAAGACGGAATCAAGTGGTAAATAGGGAAAAGGACTAGCATGGCCAACTCCTTTAGCTTGGGATCGTGAACCATTCGTTAAGGTAATAGATGGTAGGCATCAAATATTTGTAAATGAAGAAAAAAGTTCTTTATTACCAGAGATATGATTTGTAGCGCCGGAATCAAGGACCCATGGTCCAAGTGACGGAGATTTGGAGGCACAGGCTACAACATTCTCTGATTGAGCGATAGAGGCAATGGAAGACTGTTTGGATGCTAGGCACTTCACAAAGTCCTCATAATTTGGTTTCTTTGATATCATGCTTGAATAATTGTCAGATTGAGTTGCGTAATCGGATGCAATATTCATCGGAGTGGGACGACCATGCAAGGAATAGCAACAGTTTGTGGTGTGTCCAATCCTATTGCAGTGGGTGCACTGAGGACAAGATCGATTACTGTTGCAACCACCACCTTGTCCTCCTCGTATATTGGATTGAGAAGCTAAGACAAAAGAGTTAGATGTTGATACATCAGTAGTCATAGAAACAGAAACTTAAGGAGGGACTCGCAAGAGTCGGGAGAATGTTTGTGACAAGGTAGGAAAGGATGTCCTAGCAAGGATTTGATCACGGACTGCATTGAATTCAGATGGAAGACCAAATAGAGCCAACAACATAAAAAAAGTTCCTCGCTGAGACAATTCGTCTTGTGGTGTGTTAGCTGGAGGAAGCAATTCATTGAAATATGCCTAAAGTCCTTGAATCCTGCTGAGATAAGATGGCATAGGCATATCCAATTTTCGTGGTCCTACAAGGTTCATGAGATCCGATCAAACTGAGTACATACGAGAAACATCATTCGAGTAGAGGGCCTTAGCTTGTTCCCAAACACTAAAACAAGTCTTATAAGAACGAAATATTTGTTTGAGCGAGGGATCAATAGTTTGCCATAACATACTACACAATTGTGCATCAATCTTTTCCCATTTAGGTTTATCATCAGTAATATTTTCAGCATTTTAAACGATCCTTGTAACCTTGGCATGTAAACCATAATTCAACATCTGTAGCCCACGTGGAATAATTTGAACCATCTAACTTTTCATTAGTAATCAAAGTAGAACTAGAAATAGTTGGAACGATCATACCAGCAGTTGGAGCAGAAGTGACACCTTTATCTTTCGTCATCGTTGAAACGGAGGACAATCTGCAAAAAATGTTCTTTTTCTTTTTTTTTTTCTTTTTTTTAACAACTGGACCAAACACAATACAGAATACAATATAGGTCAAATGAGTTGACCAGAATATAAAATATTATAGAATATATATATATATAGATAATATTATAATATAATATAAGATGTGTACGAACTGGAACAGTTCACATACATATGATCGTTGTTGTGTGTGGTCTTTGTGCAACAAAGCAGCAGAGCGGTGTGGCAGAATTGGTTAGAGGCAGCGGGTGTGTGCCAACGGAAAACAGTTCAGGTATGGTTTAGGGTGAGGGTGTCGTCGGAAAGCAAAAATGGCGGCACGAGGGGGTGGGTGAACTGCCGGATAAGAAACACGGCAAAATGAAGAGTGGAACTGTACTGGAACAATTGTCGAAAAGGGAAGAAAAAAAATTTGGATCGAAAAATTAGGCTCGATACCTTGTTGAATATGAATTGAGTATATTTCATATATTGGCTTGATGATTACAACCGTGTCTACTACTCAATTTATAGGATACAAAATATACAAGTATAGAAAGATTACACTAATTGGTCTATCAACCCCTAATTACATAAATCATGGATCTAATCAAGGTAAGAGAATATTCTACAATATTCTGCAGGAGCCAACATCATCGAGCAACAATGTGGACTCAACATGAGGGACTGAACAAGAAGACACTGGGAATGCTGATGTTGAGCCAACACCGGCTGATCCAGATGTTGGACCAACACCAGATTATACAGATTCTGACACAGAAGAGTTTGTTGGTGAAAATGTGAGAAAAGACACACTAGCCAGAATTCAGAGGAATCATCCCACTTCTCAGGTTATAGGGAATCTTACAGAAGGTGTAAGGACTAGAAACAAAGAAATAGTAAACTATAAAGATATGGTTAAACTTAGTGTTTGCATATCTTCTGTGTGTAATTCTGTTACCTGTTTTGTTTCTGCTGTAGAACCTAAGAATGTTAATGAGGCTCTAAAAGACTCACATTGGATAAATTCCATGCAAGAAAAAGTCATGCAATTCTCTAAAAATAAAGCGTTGAAACCAGTTCCTAGGCCTGTGCATGCTAATGTAATTGGAACTAAGTAGATTTTTAAAAATAAGAGTGATGAAAATGCAGCGATAGTTAAGAATAAGGCTATATTAGTATCCCAAGGTTATACTCAGGTAGATGGGATTGAATTTGATGAAACTTTTGCCCCTATTGCCAGAATTGAATCCATTAGGCTTTTACTTGCTATTGCTTATTTCTTAAAGATCAAATTGTGCAAAATGAATGTTAAGAGAGCCTTTTTAAATGGATATATAGACAAAGAAGCCTATGTTGAGCAACCAAAAGGATTCACTAATCCTCATCACCTTGATCATGTCTATAAACTTGAAAAATCATTATATGGTTTGAAACAGGCTCCTAGAGACTGGTATGAGAGGTTAACTGAATTCTTACTATGCTTTGGTTTTTTAAGAGGTGAAGGTGATAGGACACTGTTTATCATGAAGAATAACAAAGATGTTTGTATAGCTCAAATTTATGTTGATGACATAGTTTTTGGCTCTTTTAATCAGTCCACACTGGACAAGTTTGTTAGTACTATGACATGCACATTTGAAATGAGTATGATAAGGGATCTCACCTTCTTCCTAGAACTGCAAGTGAAACAGAAGGAAACAGGAATGTTTCTATCTCAAGAGAAATATGTTAGGAACTTGGTGAAGATATTTGTCTTATTGGAGTCTAAGCCTAGCAAAACACGTATGTCCACTAGTGTGAAGATTGAGAATGATGTAGTTTGTGAAGATGTTGAACCAACACTCTACAGATCAATGATAGGGAGTCTTCTGTATTTATCAGCCACCAGACATGACAATATGACATCATGTACTCAGTGTGTGTCTGTGCCAGATATCAGGCAGCACCAAATGTATCACTTAACTGCTGTAAAAAGAATCTTGAAATATATCTCTGGAACTGCAGATTTAGGAATCCGGTATTCTCATGATACAAATTCAAATTTAGTTGGGTTTAGTGACTCTGATTGGGCTGGGGCTCTAGATGATAGGAAATCCACTAGTGGAGGGTGTTTTTATCTAGGAAATAATTGGTTTCCTAGTACAGTAAGAAACATAAATATGTTTCATTATCAACTGTTGAGTCTGAGTATGTTGTAGCTGGCAGGTGTGTAACCCAACTGATATGGTTGAAACATATGTTTTATGATTATGTGTTAACTAGTAATACTCTTATAATGTTCTGTGACCATCTTATTGCTATCAGCATATCCAAGAACCATGTTCAACATTCTAGAACCAAACACATTGATATTAGACATCACTTTTTGAGAGATTTGGTTGAGGATAAAACAATTACAATTGAGCATATTAAAACCAACAACCAACTAGCTGACATGTTCACAAAACCCTTAGATAATGAGAGGTTCTTCAGTTTGAGGAAGGCTCTCGGTATGAGTGTGTTGTGAGCACACAGAGCATACAGGTGTTGCCTTAACATCACAGGCCAACGTTAGTGACTGATTGTGATGTACCCAGATTGTTCTCTTATTTGTTTGGTTGGTTTCAGTGAATTCCTTGTTTTCTCATGTCTATTTGTCTACATACGTAAATATTGTGAGTCCTACAGGCCTATCAGCATGCATTGGATATCGTACTCGTTACAAATACTTCTTGAAAATCTTGCTAACTTTCTTTACTTTGAGGTAGTGTCTTGACTAGGAAAAGTTGGGGTACATAGAGCTGACTACTATGTTGTATTCAGATGTGTCCTATTCAGGTTCAAGATACACAAACAATATGAAGAAGCTGGGGTACACAGAATTGGCAGCTAAGAGGTATTCAGTTGTGTCTTATTTGTATTATTTTGCATGCAGAAGGGTCATATGATAGTGAATTCTTATGCTGGGGTGTCTGGGGTCTTGCATTGCCTTCCATGCAGTACACTTGTTCATTTGGTGCTAAAACCTTCTTTATGTTGCTCAGTAAACAAGTATATGTTAGGATATTGGGGTGTTGAGGTCATGTACTTCCTGCATCCAGCCCTATGTACTTTCATGTGCATTCACATTGATTATGTTGAAACTGGGTGTTAAGGGTCCTGATATTGCCTACATTCAGTGAATACATGGTCATTTTTGCCTCAAAGTGTATTGCTTGAGAGTTGTTTTTTGATACTGGTTCTAAAATGAATAAGTAAGGAGTTTATATATGTGTCTGCTGATATGTTGTGTTGGGACAACACTCTACTCATATATGTTGGCCAAATATTCATCTTCTGCTATTGCTTATCTTTTTTTTCTTCTTCTTTCTGCTTATTATGTGTTGTGTTGTCATGGTCTTAAGGAGGAGTATCTCTTGGTATTCTTCAGGTCATAATCTCATATGTAAGGCATATCTCTTGGGTTGTTAGCTTCCAGTATCACACAAGACTGTTTCTCACTGAACTATAGGAGCTTAATTATCTTTGTGATTTTAACCTCTTTACTGTTTTCTTAGTGCGACCCCTTTAGCTTTTGGCCGTTTTGCACTTTGCCCCCCAGCTTTGAATTTTAGCAGTTTGCCCCTCCCCCCAGCTTTGTATTCCGTCCAACGTTACCCCCCGACGTAGCATGACCGTTAAAAAAACGAATATTCCGTCAAAAAAATGAATATTTCGTTAAAAATGCCGAAAGTTGGGGGGTAAAGTGTCGAAATTTAACGGAATATTCATTTTTTTGACGAAATATTCCCGTGGGGGGGGTAACGTTGGACAGAATACAAAGCTGGGGGGCAAAGTGCTAAAAATCAAAGCCGGGGGAGGCAAAGTGCAAAATAGCCAAAAGCTAAGGGGGTGATCTGCTTTTTTCCCTTCCTGTTTTGTCTAACTCATACTCCTCTACAAATCTAAGCTAAGCTACTGGCTTTTGAATGATTCCTTCTAAATCTTGAAGTTCCAGGTATCTTGCTCAGATTCTGCTTATGCTTGTATGTGAAGAAAACCTTTACCACACAAACACTTGACTCAGTACAGACAAGATGTTGATCCAGAGTGTTGTGCTGACACTGCTCACTCCTGATGTTGCCTCGACACTAGCACCGACATTGTGACATGTAAGTTATTTTCTTAACTTTTCTGGTCACGTGTCAAGGCAACACGACTGCACGTGTTAACTCAACATGGCGAGAATCACACACGTTCCTATCATTTACCCGCCCACGACTCCTAATTCATATCCAATTTCCTAATTTTCACCTTCTTAAATTGTGCTTAGATTTTGAAATCCAATTAACCCTAAAAACTCACTACCTTCCTTATTTACTCATGCAGCCTATAATTGGAAATAAATATACAATTGCAGGTCTTGCCAACGTTGTTGCAGCTATGGCATCTAATGCAGGGGGAGTTCAACCTCGTAGAAGCACTCGCTCAGGCACAACAGTGGTTGCACCAGGACCATCCAAAAGAAAGGCAGCTCCTGTCTACACCAAGTGGAATGTTAAATCAAAAAAGGGAGCTTCTACCAGTGCTGAGCCAACATCGATTCTAGAAGAAGTGGCGCCGGTACAAGAACCAACTAGTGTTGTCACAACATCAGTACCAGCAGATGTTGTAGCAACACAGGACCATGCAGATGTTGAAGCAACACTAAATTCAGCCAACATCATTGAGGATGTTCCCCTTGCAGATGAACAGGTGATGACAGAGGCTGTAGAACCTGTGGAGACTCAATCACCTGCCCTACCTGTTGAGATTTAGGAGGAGAAAGAAGTTGAACAAGTGCACGATGATGTTGCTGCTGTTGAGGAAAAGGATTCCTCTGAAGGGGAGGACTCAGATGATGAAGATCAGAATGATGGATCTGATGAGGAATGGGAGGATGATGATGAAGAAACAGAGGAGGAGGAATAAGCTAGTGAAGAAGAGAAACTTGATGTTGTGCCAACATCGGCTGGACCTGATGTTGACTCAACACCCACTGATCAGAATGTTGATCCAATATCAGCGGACTAGGATGTTGACCCAACACTGGAGTCTGATGAGGAGTCTGAGGATGAGGCACCAGAGACATTTGAAGCCGATTTTCCTAAAGGCCGACATAATAGGTACTTCTTGACCAGAGCTTCAAGTAAGTACTATGACCTTGTTACTGAAAGGAGAATTTGGGCTGAAAGGACTTTGATTGTTGATGACTATAAGTAGTATAGGATGTTCAAGTTTCTTGAGTCTAGAAGTCGGTTGTACTCTCTCATTGATGTTGTTCCTTATGTCCCTGAAGTGGTTAGGGAGATTTATTATAACCTGTCAAAATTTGTGAATGCTAAATGGTCTCCCAAGTATGGGAGAGTGTATGTGAGGGATAAATTTTACAAATTAATCTTTCTATTATTAACAAGAGCTTGAAGATGTCAAGGAGACATGAAACAATGGAGGAAATTGATGACAATGTAATGATGAAACAGTTGACTGGTGGATTGGTAAAGACATGGAAGAAGAAGCTAAATGTGACTAGACTCACATCCCTCACTGCCATCTTGTGCAAGGCTACTTCATACAACCGGATACCATCATCAAAATCCACAGTTCTCACTCATGAGATGGCTGTGTTGATTTACAAGGTGAAAAAGGGCATCCAGTGAACATGGGGAAAGAATTTTCAGGACCAATGCTAAAGTTGCACACAAAAAGAAGGCAATACTTCCTTTTCCTTCCTTGATCTACAAGATTCTTAGTGACCAATGATTCTAGAAAGATGAGAATGAGACTTTTGTGGACAAGACAGGGCAGTTTCCTATCACTAAGAACTACTTTGGAGGAGATAGGATCAATGATCTTCCATGGAAGGATCTCAATGCTTCTAGAAGTAGTGGATTACATAAGGGGAAGAAGAAGTTACAAAGTTTCAGCACTGCCTCAACAACTAAGGATGATTCAGCCTCTAATGTGCCCATATGCTCTGCCTTCATTCAAGAGAAGGTAGGCTGGTCTGATAGGATGGTTGCAGAAAGGAAGACGGAGATTGCTGACAAGGAGGAGCAGATCAAAGAGCTTGACACCATCAAGAAGCACCTATTGGTGGTGCTTTCCTCAAAAAAGGTGGATATTAGGCCACCAACTTTTTGTTTCTTGTACTTTGTTGAATAGTCTGAACAATTGTTGTTTGATTCAGAGAGCATGTTCTCTGTTATGTCTTTGAATGGGTCTGTAATTGAATATTAACTCTGCACGTTTTCCATTATTCTAGTTTGCTTTGGGTTGTTTTGTTGATCTAACTGCAGGTATTGAAATGACAGATGAGAATGTTAGGACAACACAGTTCATCACTGTGTTGACCCAACACTGCAGTTCTTTATTCATATATTAAGGGGGAGCAAATTAGAATAAGTAGTGCTACCATATGTTTTGTATTAAGGTACTTAAACAAAATTGGATACAAGTGGAGTTTTGTGAATAAAGGCAAAAAATGGGAGATTGAAAGTGTAAGTGTTGTCGTGAAGTATTAGTCCAACATTCTGGTAACTAGTGTTGGCACAACACTGAACTCAACACTGCACTGTCTGAGTTTTTTAATTGTAATATTTTATTTTACCTTTATTCTTAAACTCACCTAGTTCCACAAGTTGTAGTTATATGTGATATGTTTTAGGATATTAAGGACTCTAAGGATCGTGCGGATAAATACGAGAAGAAAGAAGATTGACCGAAGGGATTTGAAGATAATATTAGAAGATCTCTTGAAGATAAACAACAAAGGAGATTTCGAAATTATCTAAGGAATAAGAGTGCAATCAAAATTCGTGTTTATCGCACCTAAGATAAGGGACGTTCAAATCCTATAAGATGGCGTGCTCGACATCAAGATTAAGAACGATACTAGAATTAGTTATGAGAGAGTAGAAGTATTCTTGTAATAGTTGTTAGTCTTGTTTTTACTGAGTTTTATCTAGCAAAGCTGTAAACTCCATAGCTTATAGCTAGTTAGTGTTAGGATTGAGTTCCTTACTTAGATGAGTTTTGTAAGATCATTAGATTCATAATTAGTGATTATTTGGTCGTAAGGCTCGGCAGGTTATATTTATATAACCTGCTTAAAATGCATACCTGTGTTTGTTATTTCGCTGCAATTTACTCTATTACTAGTGTTGGGACAACACCGAACACAATTGTTATTGGCACAACATTTTGTCACAACACATCGTGTGAATCAAAAAAGGTACCAATCCCGATCCATACATTTACAGTTGCCACTCCCGATCATAGGACTGGCATTCAAATTAGAGGTATTGAAAATGGAAAAACAATCAATAGGCAGATAAGGTCCTCTACGAAGGAAAGTTAACCGTAATGTGTCAAGAAGGGTAGTGTCGGTGCGAATAGGGGGAACATATGACATCACAGAAGAGCCCTGATAAATACTTGATAACCCTCTGATACTTCCCCTCATGTGAGCAGAAGCATGGGTAGTACCCAAAGGACCATGCATAACCCTATAAAGAACGGAATTCCCAGGGGAAGGAGTTCGCGATGAAGAAGGGAACAAGATGAATGAGAAGTCATGTTTGGGAATAGTGATGAACAAACGGCGTAGTTACAATCAATTAAAGGATTCCCAATCAAAAGACAAAGAAAATCTTTTTGAGAGAAAGTTGAAAGTGGGAATGATAACAAAAGTGATGATTGTTCTCATATTTAGAAGGGGAGAAAAACGTCAGCTGGGACCTGCACTATTATGACACTTTAAGAAGAGGGACAGCGATAACACCGAATGTTGTGCCAACACCGATTGTATTTGGTGTTGTCCCAACACTCGTTGTAGAGTAATTATGCAGCGGAATGACAAACACAGTGAATGAATTTTAAGCAGCCGAGCCTTACGGCTAAATAATCACTAAATGTAACTTTAATGATCTTACAAAACACAACTGAGCAAGGAACTCAATCCTAACACTAACTAATCTATAAGTTATGGAGTTTATAGCTTAGGTAGATAAATCTCAGTAAAAACAAGACTAATATGATACAAGAATTTCTTCTAATCTCTCAGAACTTATTCTAGTCTCGTTAATCAGTCTTGATGCCGAGCACGCCTTCTTATAGGATTTGATCGTCCTTCTTCATTGGCGTGACATACACGAGTTTGTGATCATCCTCTTATTCTTTGGTTAATTCTAAAATCTCCTTTGTTGTTATCTTCAATAGATCTTCTAATATTATCTTCAAGTATCTTCGACTTATCTTCTTTCTTCAAGCATATGTCCGCACGGTCCTTAGAGTCCTTACTAATCTGAAACATATCACAGATAACTACAACTTGTGGAGCTAGGTGAGTTTAAGAATAAAGGCAAAATAAAATATTTAACTTAAATAAATTGAAAAGAACAGTGTTAGGTTCAGTGTTGTGCCAACACGACTTTCCAGAATGTTGGACTAACACTTTCTGACCACACCTACACTTTCAATCTCCCCTTTTTTGCCTTTCTTCCCAAAACCCCACCTTCAGCCAATTTTGTTTAAGTACTTGTATTTCAGAATATATATAACACAACTTATTCTAATTTGCTCCCCCTTTATTTATGAATGATGAACTGCAGTGTTGAGCCAACACAATTAACACTTGTGTTGTCCCAACATTTTCATCTGTCATTTCAACACCTGCAGTTAGCTCAACAGTACCAACCAAAGAAAACTAGAATAACTAAAAACGTGGAGAGTAATATTCAGTTTACAGACCCATCAGAAACCAAACAGAGAACATGCTCTCTGTGCCAAATCAACAATTGATCAAACTATTTAACAAGTACAAGAAACAAGAATTGGTGGCCTAATCTCCCCTTTTTTGTGAGGAAGGCATCACAAAC
Organism: Linaria vulgaris; assembly: GCA_948329865.1. Taxonomy (NCBI): domain Eukaryota; kingdom Viridiplantae; phylum Streptophyta; class Magnoliopsida; order Lamiales; family Plantaginaceae; genus Linaria; species Linaria vulgaris. The sequence goes on from OX415252.1 coordinate 77,398,894, forward strand.
AAGCACCACCTATCACCAAAATTGGTGGCCTAATCTTCCTCTCTGTCAGCAATCTCCCTTCTTCTGTCAGCAACCATCCTATCACACCAATCCACCTTCTCCTCAATGAAGGCAAAGTTGATAGCCACAGTGGGGGTTGAATCATCCTCATCAACTGAGGCAGTGATGAGGCTTTGTGCCTTCTTCTTCGCATGTTGTACTCCACTACTTCTTGGAGCATTTGGATCCTTCCATGGGATATCATTGATTTTGTCTCCTCTAAAGTAGTTCTTGGTGATAGGCAGCTATCCAGTCTTGTCCACAAAGGTCTCATTTTCACCCTTTTTAAATATTTGATCATTGAGAATTTTGTAGATCAACAAAGGGAAGGGTAAGATTGCATCCTTCTTGTGCGCAGCCTCAACAATAGTCTTGAAAAATCTCTCCCACATGTTCACTGGATGCCCTTTATGCAGTTTGTAAATCAACACAGCCATCTCATGAGTGAGGGTTGTGGAGTTAGATGAAGGTATCCAATTGTAGGAGGCAACTTTGCACAAGATAGAAGTCAGAGATATGTGTCTAGTTGCACTTCGCTTGTTCTTCCATTTCTTCAGAATTCCACCAGTTAACTCTTTCATTAGAGTGTTGTCATCAATTTCCTCCTCAGTTTCCTATCTTCTTGGCATCCTCCAAGTGTTGTTAATGGTAGAGAGATTGAATTTGTAAAACTTATCCCTCACATACACCCTCCCATACTTAGGGGACCCTTTAGCATGCACAAACTTAGACAGGTTACAAAAAACTCCCTAACTACATCAGGGACATATGGGACAACATCCATCAAAGAGTATAACAGGCTCCTAGACTCAAGAAACTTAAACACCTTATGTTTTTTGTAGCCATCAACAACAATGTTCCTCTCAGCCCAAATCTTCCTAGAAGTCATAATATCATAGTTATCACTCGCAGTTTTGGTCAAGAAATACCTATTATGACGCTCAGTAGAAAAATCGGCCTCAAAAGTTTCTGGTGGTTCAGGCCCAGACTCCTCTTCATCTCCAGTGTTGTGTCAACATCCTGGTCACTGGTGTTGGATCAACATTCTAATCAGTGGGTGTTGGTCCAACATTTTGAACACCCGATGTTGGCACAACATCAAGCTGGTTCAGTTCCTCAGCTTCTTCATCCTCCTATGTTCCTTCATCATCTTCTTCCTCTTCATCATCAGCACCCTCTTCCTCATCTTCATCATCAGAATCATCCTTTTTAGAGGATGAAGATTCATCTTCTTCAGCAGTAGCATCTTTCTCAGTAGCATCCTCATGGTCTTATACCTGTTCATCTTCTTTCTCCCCCTTAATTTCAGAAGGAGGAGCAGGAGGTTGATTCTCCTCAGGCACCAATGCCTCTGAGATCACATGTTCATCTATAAGGGGGACATCCTCAGAGATGTTAGGTGGGTTCAGTGTTGCTTCAGTGTCCGCAGGTTCCTCTGTTGTGATAGTCTCCTCTAGTTCTGGTTTTGTGACAACATCAGTGGGTTCTTGTGCTGACGCAACATCTTCTGGAGATGGTGTTGGCTCAGCATTGGCAGTCGCACCCTTGTTCGATTTCACGTTTCTCCTGGTGTAAACAGGAGCCGCCTTTCTTTTGGATGGCTCAGGTACCACCATAGTATTGCGTGTGCAGGTGCTTCTACGGGGTTGAACTCCCCTGCATCGGATGACATGGCTGCAGTAACATTGGCAAGATCAGCGATTGTGGATTTCTTTCCCATTATAGCCTGCGTGAGTAAATTTGGAAGGAAGTAAGAATCTAGGGTTTAATTGAATTAGCAAAATCTAAGCACAAAAAATAGATGAATAAGGAAATTGGAGGTAATATAGGAGTCATGGGCGGGTAAATGTTGAGAACATGTGCTATTCCCTCCATGTTGAGTCAACACATGCAGAACGTGTTTGCATGACACGTGACCAGAGCAATAATGAGAATAACTTATAAGTCACAGTGTTGTGTTGAGTGTTGAGGCAACATTTGGAGAGGCCGTGTTGGCACAACATTCTGAATCAACATTTTATCTGTACTGAGCCAAGTGTCTATGTGCTCAAGGTCTTACCAAGGTTTTCTTCACATACTAGTATAAGCACAATCTGAGCAAGATACCTGGAACTACAAGAGTTAGAAGGAATCATTCAAATCCAGTAGCTTAGCTTAGATCTGAGACAGGAGTGGGAGTTAGAGAACAGAAAACACACTAAGAAAATAGTAAAGGGGTTAACATCATAGAGATAATTAAGCTCCTATAGTTCAATGAGAAACAGTCTTGTGTGTTACTGGCAGCTAACAACCTAGGAGATATGCCTTACATATGACATTATGGCCTGAAGAAAACAAAGAGATACTCCCCATTAAGATCATGACAACGCAGGACAGGATAAGCAGTGAAACATATGAAATATAAAAAATGAATGTTTGGCCAACATTTATGAGTACAGTGTTGTCTCAACACAGTATATCAACAGTCACAGATAGAAACGTTTTACTTATTCATTTTAAGACCAAAAAAAATAACTTCTAGGCATTACACTTTGAGGCAAAAAATGATCATGTCTTCACTGAATGTAGGCAATAACAGGACCCCTAACACCCTAGTTCCAACACAATCAATGCAGATGCACATGCAAGTACATAGGGCTGGATGCAGGTAGTACAGGACTCCAACACCCCATTATCCTAGCACATACTTGTTTACTGAGCACCATTAAGAAGGTTTTAGCACCAAGTGAGCAATTATACTGCATGAAAGGCAATACAAGACCCCATACACCCCAGTATAAGTATTCACCATAATATGCCCACTCTACAAGCAAAACAACATAAATAAGTCACAACTGAATACAACATAGTTGTCAACTCTGTGCACCCCAATTTCTTTATATTGTTTTGTATGTCTACAACCTAAATAGGACACAACTGAATACATCATAGCAGTCAGCTTTGTGTACCCAAGCTTTTCCGAGTTCAAACACTACCTCAAAGTAAAAAAAGTTAGCAATTTTTTTAAAAAGTGATTGTAAAGAGTAAGATTTCCAAACATGTTGATAGGCCAGTAAGACTTCACAATATTCAAGAATGTAGACAAACAGATATGAGATAAACAATAAAATCACAAGAACTAAGCAAGCAAACAAGAGAACAATCTGGGTACATCACAATCAGTCACTGGTGTTGGCATGTGATGTTAAGGCAACACATGTATGGTCAGTGTGTTCACAACACACTCATACCTAGATCCTTCCTCAAACTGAAGAACCTCTCATTATCTAAGGGTTTTGTGAACATGTCAGCTAGTTGATTGTTGGTTTCAATATGTTCAATTGTGATTGTTTTATCTTCAACCAAATCCCTCAAGAAGTGATATCTAATGTCAACGTGTTTGGTTCTAGAATGTTGCACATGATTTTTTATATACTAATGGCACTCAAGTTATCACAAAACATTAGAAGAGCACTACTAGTTAACCCATAATCACAAAGCATATGTTTCAACCATATCAGTTGGGTTACACAGCTGCCAGCTGCAATATATTCTGACTCAGCAGTAGATAAAGACACACAATTTTGCTTCTTACTATACAAGGAAACCAAATAATTTCCTAGATAAAAACACCCTCCACTAGTGGACTTTATATCATCTAAATCCCCTGCTCAATCACTATCACTAAAGCCAACCAAGTTTGAGTTTGTATCATGAGAGTACCAGATTCCTAACTCAGCAGTTCCTGAAATATATCTCAAGATTCTTTTTACAGCAGTTAAGTGAGATACCTTTGGTGTTGCCTGATACCTGGCACAGACACACACTAAGTACATGATGTCAGGTCTAGTGGCTGATAAGTACAGGAGACTCCCTATCATTGATCTGTAGAGTGTTGAGTCAACATCTTCACCAGCTACATCCTTCTCAATCTTCACAGTAGTGGACATTGGTGTCTTGCAAGGCTTGGATTCCAGCAATCCAAATCTCTTTACCAAATTCCTAGCATACTTCTCCTGAGATAGAAACATTCATGTTTTCTTTTGTTTTACTTGCAGTCTGGGAAGAAGGTGAGCTCCCCTATCATACTAATTTCAAATGTACATGTCATAGTACTAACAAACTTGTCCAAAGTGGACTGAGTAGAAGAGCCAAATACTATATCATCAACATATATTTGAGCTATACAGACATCTTTGTTATTTTTCATGATAAACAGTGTCCTATCACCTTCACCTATTAAAAACCCAAACATAGCAAAAATTTTGTTAACCTCTCATACCAAGCTCTAGGAGCTTGTTTCAAACCATATAAAGCCTTTTCAAGTTTGCAGACAAAACAGGGTGATGGGGATCTGTGAATCCTTTTGGTTGCTCAACAAAGCTTCTTTGTCTATATAACCATTCAAAAGGCTCTCTTAACCTCCATTTGGTATAGTTTGATTTACAAGAAACAAGCTATGGCAAGTAGAAGTCTAATGGATTCTATTCTGGCCACATGGGAAAATGTTTCATCAAAATCAATTCCTTCAACTTGAGTGTACCCTTGGGCCACTAATCTAGCCTTATTTCTCACTATCCATCCATTTTCATCACTTTTATTTTTAAAAATCCACTTAGTTCCAATTACATTAGCATGAACAGGCCTAGGAACTAGTTTCCACACTTTATTTTTAAAAAATTGCATGAGTTCTTCATGCATTTCATTTATCCACTGAGAATCTTTAAGGGCCTCATTAACATTCTTAGGTTCTATAGCAGAAACAAAGCAAGTAACTGAATCACACACAAATGACATGCAAACACTAAGTTTAGCCATATTCTTATAGTTTACTCTTTTTTTGTTTCTGGTTTTTACACCTTCTATAAGATTTCCTATAACCTGAGAAGTGGGATGATCCCTCTGGATTATGGCAGAAGTGTCTCTTCTAACATTTTCACCAACAAACTCTTTAGTGTCAAAATCTGCATAAACTGGTGTTGGTCCAACATCAGTGTATGTCGGTGTCGGCTGAACATCATCATTCCCCCTGGTGTTGGGTCCACATTATCACTCGATGGTGTTGGTACCGCATCTCCAATCTGAGGCAGTCCCAGATGATTATCAGTGATACCTTGTAGACAATCACCACAAACCAGTTTACCTGGACTGGTAAGTTTTGGTATGCCTCTCACAACTTCTAATTTGATGATCTTTTCCAGATTCCTGTAGTGGACAAGTCCTATCCTTCTGTACCAAACCACAGATTCATCAACCTTCACATGTAGACACTGTGCATCCTCATCCACCAGGAAGCAGTTGTCTTTTGACCTTTTACATGTTTTAACATGGTTGTTAGCTTTATCAAACACATCACATGAATACTTGTCAAAAATAACAATCAAATTATCATCACAAAGCTGGCTAATGCTGATGAGATTAGCCTTTAAACCATCCACCAGCAGAACCTCCATCAGATGAGGGAAGCCATCCACATTGAGAACCCCTTTTCCTATTATATTTTCTTTGCTTCCTCCACCATATGTAACAATACGAGTGAATACAGGTACAAAGTCCATAAGATTAGCCTTGGTACCTGTCATATGTCTAGAACAGCCACTGTCAAAATACCAATCACCAGTAAGAGTATGAATAGTTGAGAACACAACATTACAGATGATTTTGATTTTAGGAGACCACATTATGTTCTTTTGAAAATTGTTATTTTGTTCTCTGGTGTTGCTTCGGAAAGTTGTGCCAACATCAGAGGGATCTGATGTTGCCCCAACATCTGATGCAACATTACTACTATCATAGTTATATTTTTCACCGAATTTCTTGTACTTGTAGCAGTATGGTTTCAAATGACCCGGCTGAAAACAATATTGGCATATATAGGTTATTTTCTTAGATTGAGTAGTGTTGCCATTATTTTTACAAAAACCAGCCTCTACAAAACCAGGTATAATATTTTCATATTTACTTTACCTTTCTTGGTATCCCAAACCAGTAGTTCCTTCATTACCAATACTCAGAGCTTCATCAAGCTTTCTTGTACTTGAGTTCCACTTGGAAATAGTTATCTCTGCTTCTTCCAGCTTTATCTGCATCTTTTCCATTTGGCACTCCTTTCTGGTGAGGTTTCTTTCTAGTTCAGTTATAGTTTCAATTAAGAAACTATTCTCCTTAATGAGCTCATTTTCCCTTTTTATGATTTTCTTTACTTCATCAAGGAGTTCCCTATAAACAACCTTCAGTTCATCAATCACCTAACCTTGATCCATTTCCCCTTCAAAGAAGTACTCTTCATCCAAATCTACAGAGCCACCAAAGCAAACAAGTTTAGAATGTTCCTCAGATTAATTTTTATCAGTTATAAGACATTGAGGGTTAGAAATGTAGTCATCATCCTCCCAGTTTTCGAAGTAGTCTTTCTGTTCTTCTGGATCAGTCTGAATGTTAGGCCAACATCTGTTCGTCCCGATGTTGTCTTGACGTTCGGTCCAGTTAACTTGAGCAGACAGGGTTGTTGTGTGAACTTCCTCAGACACATGTTTATCTGGTAACTCATCCAAACATGTCTCGTCATCAATATCATCTATGCATACCCAGTTAGAGTTACCTTTGGTTCTCCAAGTATTAGCACACTCATATGACAAGTGTCCATAGCCCTTACACTCAAAGCATTGGATTTCTTTCATTTTATTGGTGTCACTTTTAGTGGCTTTTTGAAAGAATACTTAACCATTTTACCAGGAAAACTCCTTCTTAGATTAGGAGGGACATTCTTTTCTTTTTTGACTTTGTCATTTAAAGCAATTTTATTGAACTTTTTAACCACTGAACCTAGATAAGCACTTATTTCAGTTTCATCATCTACTTCTTCTTCGGTAGCTTTTAAAGCAAGACCTCTATGTTTGTTAGCGGGTTCTGAGTTCATTTCAAATTCTTGTAACACATTCAGAAGAGTATGAAGGTTAAGTGATGACATGTGTTTGGCGTCTTGCATAGCAATCTTCTTAACCTCAAACCTAGGAGACATAGTTCTCATAGCTTTGTAAAATAGTTGTTTATTAGTTAGAGGATCACCCAAACTTTGACGTTCATTTGGTAAGTCCATTAATTTTTCAAAATAGGAAGTGACAGACTCATCATCACCCATCCTAATGCTCTCAAATTTTTGTAAAATAATTTGAAGTCTAGCCTCTTTGACACTGGCATCTCCCTCACAGTGAGTTTGAAGGAGCACCCACACTTGTTTAGTAGTAGTACATAATTGTAATAACATGAACATGTGTGGATCAATCCAACTGAAGATGGCATTCAGTGCTTTCTCATTGTAGGTTGCTTCATTGATTTCTGTTGGAGTCCAGTCAGCTTCAGGCTTCAGGTATACATCATTGCCATTGTCTATAGGCGTCATTGGTTGAGTATACCCATCAATGATTGATTTCCAAACCCATAGGTCTAAGGATTTGATGTATTGTCTGAGCCTGGTCTTCCAGTAAGCATAATTTGTCCCATCCTGCACTGGTAACCTGTTATTAGTATTGGGGTTCTCATTATCCATGGTATGGTATCAAATCCAAACACCAATGAATTAGGTGCTTGGCTCTGAAGCCAATTGTAAATGTATGGACCGAGATTGGTACCCTTTTTGTTTTGATTCACACGTTGTGTTGGCACTAAATGTTGTGCCAATATCGATTGTATTCGGTGTTGTCCCAACACACGTTGTAGAGTAATTATGCAGCGGAATAACGAACACAATGAATAAATTTTAAGCAAGTATATAACCTGCTGAGCCTTACGGCCAATAATCACTAAATGTGACTTTAATAATCTTACAAAAGACAACTGAGCAAGGAATCCAATCCTAACACTAACTAATCTATAAGCTATGGAGTTCATAGCTTAGCTAGATAAAACTCAATAAAAACAAGACTAATATGATACAAGAATTTCTTCTAATCTCTCGGAACTAGTTCTAGTCTCATTAATCAGTCTTGATACGGAGCACGCCTTCTTATAGGATTTGATCGTCCTTCTTCATTGGCATGATTAACACGAGTTGGTGATCGTCCTCTTCTTCTTTGGATAATTTCGAAATCTCACTTATTATTATATTCAAGAGATCTTCTAATATTATCTTCAAGTATCTTTGGCTTATCTTCTTACTTCAAGCATATGTCCGCACGATCCTTAGAGTCCTTACTAACCTGAAACATATCACAGATAACTACAACTTGTAGAACTATGTGAGTTTAAGAATAAAGGCAAAATAAAATATTTAACTTAAATAAATCGAACAGAGCAGTGTTGAGTTCAGTGTTGTGCCAACACTACTTTCCAGAATGTTGGGCCAACACTTCTTGACAACACCTGCACTTTCAAAAACATTACAAGTACACATTCTTAAGAACAACGTAAAGGAAAGTACAAAGGAAACAAAGATAAGCGATTACAGATAAGCTAGATATCACTCGGTAGAAGGCAGTTAAGGTAACACAGAGTCTAGTCTGGTCGGGGCGCCCGAGTATCAATAGAAGAACTTTTACGGATCTGGTCGGGGCACCGAAGACCAAGGGATGATTGAAGAAAGAGGAAGAAGGTTGGAGGCCGAAGGCAAAGGAGATCGAGCTATTGCGCGGTTGAAAGTCTCAAAGGCCTATTTCATCGAGGGAGTTTTCGATAGCAAGATGTGCAGATTCAGATACCTCCAGCTATCCTCCCTGACAAATAACTTATACTCTCTACACTTGTTCACGCAACGGAGGAACCCGCACAGAAGATGACCCATTAGATACCCATGGTATCGAGATTGAAGCTCCTTCTCGCAACGCTTAAAAGTAGCATCTTTAACCAGATGAACCGTTTTCTCCAGCTTTGACTTGAAATCTTCGGGAGAAATGAATCCAGATGACGCATTGGGGGTTTCCTTTAGCTCCTCCTTTAGCATTCACACGCACTCGTAAACCTCAGCCAGTCCCTTTCTTAGGCCATCCTCTTTATCCACCCACGATGCCTTTTCCTCTTTTAGCACGATAACATTATCTTCCAAGGAAGAGCACTGGGACTGAGAACTTCCTTCAGCTCGATCACCTCATCAAATAAAACCTTCTCACGAGTTATACTCTCCATCACCAACATTGTTATGGCATGAGCAGCATCCAAATCATGCCATATAGAAGGCATAAGTTTCGTAACCTGGACAAAAAGCATCATGGTCACGCACGCTCCATACGAAATGCAGAACATAAGTGTAAAAGAGAAGACTTACCATATGAGCCAGCCATTCTGAACAGAAGCGGGCCACCCCCTGACTATGGCGCGTTAAGGCGAAAGTAGAATTCAGTTATCGCGTTATAACATCCATCGTCTCATCCATCTCCATTAGCTTGGACATAGAACTTGAGTTATCTCCTTCCCATGTCTTGTGAATAAAAAAGGGAGATCCTAGTACGGTGAACCGGCTAGAAAAGGGCATGCCATCCCAATGGGGATGGGGAGCAGAGACAGTACGTTGAGAATCTGTAAAAATAGCCGGCGGGGGAGTTCCCGTAGAGATACAAACACTAGAGGCCACCAAGGATTGAAGCATCTCATCCAGAAACAATCTGAATGCCATAAAGGCGGATTAGAAGAAGGACATGACACCATCGTGGTAGGAACAGAGAGAGAAGCATCCTCAAAGTACAAGTCATCTATTGAAAGAAGCCCCTCCGGAGGAGGAATATTGGCGGCAGGAGACATCTCTTCATCTGGAAAGGAAAATGGTATACAAAGATCAGATACTCAAACATACAAGTATTACATAAAGAGGAACATAACTCACTCATTTTTAAGAAGTCATCCACATAGGTCATGACAGCCTTACCCTTATCTATAAAACGAAAAAATCAAACCGAGAAATTAGTACCTCGAGAGATTAGGAGACATTAGCAATACTAAATGGTTCAGCCAAAAAAAAGCAAAGTTGGGGTAGTTACCTAAAACTGGAATAACAGAACCAGAGTCTCGAAGGGGTAAATAAACAAGTATAAAAAATGTAGCAGCTGGAACTGGGTTACCCTCAGTAGTTATAGCCGATGGGATGTCTGCGATCAACAACCCACCAACCACCGACGTAGAAATTAGTGACACCGGGATGTTTACTCCAATATACTCGGACGAAGCCGATGAGACCTCCCTGACTCCTGAGCCCTAGACACTAACAATCCCAACTCGGGAAAAGGAATAGGGTCAACCCCAACGGCCTTAAGGGGGTTGGATGATACCAACGCCTTCAAGTCGGGGCCGTCGGAGCCATCACTCAGAGTAAAAACAGCAGAATTGCCCCCAACCAAGGCTACACCCTCTCCCTCTAAAGAAGCAATCACCTCAGGATCTCCGCCCGAAGCCTGCGGAATATCCTTGAAGGACGAACCACTCACACCCGCTATAGATCTTGACTTTATACAAGAGAGAGAAATAGCAGATGCAGCTTGAGAAGTGGAAGAGGCAGGAGTTATAGTTAACTCCGGCAGCAACGACACTGCAAAAACCAAAAGTAAGAAAGCAGAAAATACACAATGCTCCAAAAAATCGCAAAAGAAAAACAAGGCGTGCGATTAGCGAGTGCTTACCAAAAATGGTCTTGTCTTCCTCCGATAGTGAGAGAAATTCCCCTTCTTTATCCACGTCTATAGGAGAAATCTTAAAAAGACCAACAGCCTTACACGGGGCATGATAGTGATCAGAAGTGGAAAGGCGAACGACATCCAGTACGGTCTTGAAAGAAATGGATGGGTCCATCCTATACGCAGGAGCCTCGGGGACCTTCCAAGAATAGGGAAAATCCCACTTGCCTCCGTCAATGGATCTGATGAAGAAAAACTTATCCTTCCAGCTATTGTAGGAGATATTCGTGCCAACCAATACCCTCTTAAGCTTGTCCCGATGGCAGAAGAAGTAAAATGGGGCCCCAGCCGAAGATATACTCACCTTAAAAATGGAGAAAATCTCTTAACGGTGAAGTCTAACCCCTGCGCCAAGCACCAAAATACGAAGGCAGGTAAGATGATGAAACTGTTGGGTGTGAGTTGACTGGGGCAGATGTCGCAATCCTTGAAAACCTTGCAAAAAAATACAAGAAAGAAAGACCGGAGCCCCACTCGAATATGAACATAGTAAATGGTAATGCAGCCTTCGGGAGGGATGTTGCCTCTCTCTTCTGGGTTAGGAATTCGGGGATCCAAATTCCTAGTAGAAGCCTACACTCCTTAAATAAGGCATGTACTTCCCCCTCCGTGGCGGTGCTAGCAACATCACTCACTTTCTGGAGATTCTGGGAATCAGTCGCCAAAGTCGCCTTGCCGGCTTTCTTTGTCTTCATCGGAGCTACAGGAACATCGATATCACCGCCGCCGGCCTTTATTGTACTCTTTTTATTACGTGAGGAGGTCTCATCGCCAGTCACTGCCGAAACGTCAACGATAAAGATAAATGTAACCGCGCCCATCGGAGAAGCAGCTGATACCAAATCCATAGTAGCGCCAGCCGTCGTCATCGCCGAAAAATGAGAACACCAGAAGAAAAATTTAGCAAGGAAAGATAAACTTGTGGATGAGCAGAGAATCGTATAGAAGTGTGCAAAACAAAAGGCGCGGATTTGGGGGTTTTATAACCCTAGTCAGGTAAGGGAAGTAGTGGGGGGAAGTTGAGAATTAATTACCCCCACACTTAATAGGCACGATCCCCGATATACAAGGAGACGTTACCACAATTAATCTTCCGACTACGCGAACGGTTACTAAATGCACCACGTCATCAAACACCACGATGCCCAAAGACACGCGATGCTCTAAGCAAATGATACCAACAAAAAACACTAAATGTTCCTCTTGATTCTCACGAATACAAAAAAAAAAAACTTGGGGGACTGGTGTTAATGCCCCTCCATCACAAGGTATCGTAGACAACCGAGCATTGTGAATCCTACCGCATGCCATGACGAACTGGATAGAAAAAACCCTCGAAATTCGACCTCAGAGGACTTAAATGACCTTGGTAACGGGTTCCGATGATAGGTTAAGAACTCACAGAGCACAAGATTCACGTGATACTATGGATCTTAAATGATCCCACGATGCCCAGAAAGTGATCCACGAGGCTCTTGCAAGTTACCACTAGATAGTTATGTCGCCTATATAATATTCTCTGATACCTTGATGAAGTCGTGGCCATCGGAGGAAACCATCGGGACAAGATCAGCCACCTGGAAACATCTTAAGTTACATAAACTTGAATGTAAACTAGTTGTCTTCAAAACGCCAAAGCACATCAGCCCGAAATAACCACCTGTCGTACGGAGAAAAGATTCGTCAGCGCCAAATTACCATATGTCACCTCGGACGCATGCACCACACCAGTTGTACCCCTTGTATACCCCTATAAATAGAACACTCCCCAAGCATTCAGGGGCAAGATCAGGAAAAAGCCAGAAAAAGACACTTTAGTTTGTATATCGCTATCACGTTTCTAGTCACCCGCTAAAAATTGGGAATTCGGGCAAGGCGTTCCGATCTCTAAAAAAGTTCGTTAATTACTCTAAAAAAACGAGTGTTAACAGACTGTGAATGACTTCTATATCAAAAAATAAGTATATATTGTTAAGTATAAATTATAAAGGGATAAAAGCATTAAGCCCCCTGAACTATGCATGTTTTTGCGACTTGCACCCTAAACAAATTTAGTAAGCGTTTTGCCCCCTAAACTATGTACGTCTGTTCGATTTGTCCCTTCAATGGATTTCCGGCCATTTTTGGCCGGAATATTCCCCCTACCCAACTCATGTGTGTTGTACTATGTATTATGCCAGTTGATGACAAAAAATTCGGAGAAAAACACCTCGAACGGGGTATTCCGGCCAAAAATTGCCGAAAATACGATTTGTCGCTTCAGTGTATTTCCGACCATTTTTGGCTGGAATATTTCCCCCCTACCCAACTCATATATGTCGTACTAGATGTATTTTGGTAGTTGATGATAAAAAGTAGGCGAAAAAACACCTCAAACGGAAAATATTTCAGCCAAAAATGGTCGGAGATCCATTGAAGGGCAAGTCGAACAGGCGTGCATAGTTTATGGACAAAACGTTTATTAAATTTGTTTAGAGTGCAAGTCGCAAAAACGTGGTTAGTTTAGGGGGGCTTGATGTTTTATCCCAATTATAAATTGATATGAGAGTTCCGGATTTGGACTGTACACTTCTATATCAAAAAATACGTATATATTGTTATTAAGTATAAATTATATTTAACAATTGAAATAATTATTATAGTATAGACATAAGTGACAAAGTTGGAAACCAATAATCGATGAATAGAAGAACTGTTTTTACTTTTATACTATTTTTTTTAATAAGGACGTTTTACTCTTTTCACATTCAAAAATAAAAATGAAAAGGGGTAAGCTTCCATCTGAAAAGCATGCATCCACTTCCCGAAATGCTTAAGCAAGAAAAAAGTATCTCAAATGTTACATCTTCAGCTTTTTATTTAATGACCAATAAAAGAAAATATAATTCCTCTTTAAAAAAATGTAGGCATCAAAACCATAACAATATCCCTCAAGTACATCAAAATATTATTTTTCTCCACCAATTTAATTATCACACAACCGAATCAATTAGTAGTAGTGAAAAATATAAAAGAGACATAAAAAGAATTACATATATCTGAGGCGAACTTTAGTCAACCAATTGGTGAGGGAAGTGTCCTGATTATTTGTCTTTGTTTCCCACTTATCAAAGACTTGCAAGATTTCATTACAGACGAAATCCTCTTGCAAAAATCAGCTTTCAAGGTTGATGAAAATCCTTTCCTTAATTTCTTCAAATTCTTACCAATCTTGATCTTCAACTTGTACATTTTAACCCTCAACCATGATGGCCTTGATGATGATGATGATGATGATGATGGCCTTATTGTATCTGCTTTCTTCATTACTTTGTAAATCAAGAACTGTGCTTTTCTGCTATGTGTTTCTTCAGGATCTTCATTTAATAGTTTTGAGTAACCATATGCTTGGTTTAACATGCCCATTTTTCTTTTTTAATTCGAAATGGCCAAAAAATGAACTGTGAATTAAGATTGAGTTGTTTGGGCAGTATATATAGTAATTAGTAAGTTAGGGAACAAAGTCATGTGGGGGGATGGAAACAGTGATTTTAAATAATAAATTAATATTAGGGTTAAATAATAATGGGGTTGAATATAAAATAGAAAAACTAAATGAGTTGACTTAGCTTGCTAGAGATGCCTAATGGGGTCAAATGGAAATTTATCATATTCCTTTGGCGGAGAGGAGTATATATGGTCTATAGAGTAAGTTTATATGTTCTTCATCATTGTTATTAGCATGCTTGCAAGAACTTTTAAAAGTAGCTTATGGACTTCAAGGTGGTGTTTGCAAACTCTAGTGCAAAAGTAGAAGTTCATAATTTTAAGTTAAGTTTCAAAAACACTTAAATTTAAAAATTGAGAGTGTTTGCAAGATAATTTTAAATTTGAAATTATTCAATTATTTTATTTAAAAATAATCATCATAAACCAAAAACACCCTCACACCAACATTAAGATTGGGGGGGGGGGGGGTTTAGCTTAAAAAAAAATTGTAACCGAAAAAGCTAGATTTGCAAACACCCAAAATCACTTATTCAAATAAAAAACTGGTTATAGATTTTTTTAAGAGTTTGCAAACACCACCTAAATCACTGAAAAATATTTTGTTAATATTTGTAATGGATGCTTTTGCTTTCACTTCTCTTAAAAAAGTCAAAAAAAAAAAAAAAAAAGACAGAAGCCCAAAAGCATGTCATTAGGTGCTTCCATAAACAATTTATACTTATATATCCCTTAAAGTTCTTTAAACATCCTATTTTAGCCTTAATTAAACATCCTATTTACGTGATATCTTCTATAATTGTGGCGTTTTTAAGATATTAAATTAATAATAAAACGAATTAAAGAAAAGTTAATAATGAAAAATAATAGAAAAAAATTCTTTTCTTTTTTTACTTAACAATGACATATTTATATTAACATATTTCAGATAAAGTTATACTTTCTAAAAATAAATGCTTACACTAATTAAATTGTGCAATGTAATGTAACAAACGTATATATTAACTCAATTATTTTAAAATTTTAATTATTTTATTTTTAAATATAACCATCATTGTGAAACATTAATATTGTATATACTTTAAATAAGGGTAATTAATGAAATCTTATTGCATTTTAATCAATATTCAAAAGCTGTTTTTCACTAGTTAATGCAAACACCACAAAACTACTTTAACTGCTTTAAGTAATTTTTTAAAATACATTTGCAAACGCTCATTACTTTTTAGTCAAACGGCGCTTTAAGTAAAAGTTATAAAAAATTAACTTTTATAAGCTGTTGCCAACACCCCATAGTATATTTTTTGAAGTCCATAAATTGTTGAGCGGTGAAACATGTTGGTGACTTTTGCTTCAAAGGTAATTAAAATTCTGGTAACAAAATCATGCAATCAACTTGCACATTATTGATAGTTATGTAAAGTTGTAAACTACCGTTCCACGGGATATCATCCCTCTTGTCTTGTGATGGCTGATTCCCATTAATCTTGTCTTAATTACAAAAAAGAAAAAGAAAAGGAGAAATCAGTAAATTGCCGAAAAGAAATGTGAATGCGAATAATTGAATATATATAGGGTATATAATTCAAGATACTAGTATATACTGGCTCTGGAAAATGAATTGTCCTCAACAGATCTGTCCCTTGACCCCTCAAAGATGGAAAAAGATGGTATCCCTTGGCGGCCAACGTTCTACTTTCATCAATTCTATTTACCCATTTGGGGCAATTTGTCATGTTTTTGCAGGCACCTTTTGACTTGAATCAAGGGAACAATTAACTACTCGATACTATTCATCACTCAAATTATCTTTTCTTTCCAAAATATTCATGAAAAGCAAATTAGTTGCCGGCCAATAAACAATAATAAACTCTCAGTGTTGATTGTTGAAAGTTAGACACCCTAAGTTGTCGTTACGAGCGAGACTGGTGCGAGTTGTATGTACTCAATAAAGTACACCAATAATGCAGAAGCGGGTGACGGATGCAATATTGTTAGTTTTTCAATTTAGGTAATAATTGCAAGAAAAGTAAAACTAAAACAGGAATGCTAAGTTTCTTTAGTGGACATTATGGTAAAACTAATTTTCTTTTTGTTCAAGATATAATGTAAATCATTTAGCACTTCTTAATTTATTAGAATTATTATTGCCGACAACGTGTTTAGGAATTCCTAGGAATACAACTTATTACAGTTGGACATAATATAATTTTGGTTGCTCCCATCACATCTTCTTAATATTAAAAAGTTCAAAATTAAAACTTAGAAAATGGACAACAGACCCATACATACATCTGCTTCAAGGCTCAAGCAAATGCACCAAGTATCATCCTCTCCACCAATGGAGAATATAATAAATTTCCATTTGACAGATGCCTCTGTTATTATGGCCCCATTTGGCATCCTAACTAGCTTAGCAAAGTCAACTCATTTATTTTTTCAGTTTGAGATTCAACCCCTTTTATTATTTTAAAATAACTATACTTTCATCCAACACATGACTCTATTCCCTCACTTAGTTAGGACTATATATACTGCACAAACAAAACAATAATAATTCACAATTCATTTTCTTTCATTTCTTACTCGTTTTATATATAAAAATAAGAAATGGGTATGCTAAACAATCAAACATACGGTTACTCAAAACTATTAAACGAAGATCCTGAAGAAACTCAGAGTAGGAAAGCACAATTCTTGATTTACAAGGTAATGAAGAAAGCAGATACATCATCAAGGCCATCATTGTTGAGGGTTAAAATGTACAAGTTAAAGGTCAAGTTTGGTAAGAATTTGAAGAAATTGAGGAGAGGATTTTCATCATCAACTGTGAAAGCTGGTTTTTACAAGAGGATTTCTTTTGTAATGAAATCTTGCAAGCTTTTGATAAATGGGAAACAGGGACGCATAGTGATCAGGACACTTCCCTCACCAATTTGTTGACTGAAGTTCGTCTCACATATATGTAATTCTCTTATGTCTCTTTTTTATTTGTTACTACTACTATTTGATTCGGTTGTGTGATTGATGGAGAAAAACATTATTTTTGAGTACTTGAGAGATATTCTTATGGATTTTATGCCTACATTGTTTTTGAAGAAGAATTATATTCTCTTTTATTGGTCATTAAATGAAAAGCTGAAATATTCCCTTACTTGTTCTAACTTTTCGTGAAGTGGATGCATACTTTTCAAATGGCAGTGGTTATTTCTACTATATATTAAGTATAATTTATACCTAACAATGTAATATATACCGTATAAAGCAATATATATAAGCATATCTTGATATGGTCGTAAAGAAGTCATTTACAGTGGGAAAAAATAAAACGGAACTCTCTATCAATGTTTAACTTGTACTGTCGTACAAAAGTACATATTTGGACAAACTAAAATTAGTGAACATAAGGATCGGAGGATTATTAGTGTTTGGACAAAATAAAACTGAAGAACCATAATGAGGATTTTCACCACTTCTACTTTTTCAGAGCCGAAATCTCATTTGTATTTGGATGTTTAATTAAACAAGATATTAATTAAGTAACTTAGTAGAAGTCACGTTAAACAGTCTAAAACAGAAGGTACTGCCTGGCAATAAATCTACAAGATTTGTCATTTTGTCCTATAGTCAACTTATTTTTTCTGAAAAAAAATATATAATTTGTAGCTAGAAGATGCACTTTTCATACAAATAAAACGGATGAGTTTTTTGTCTTACGGTTCGAAGATCCCAAGATTACTTTTCTAACCCCCCCCCCCCCACCCACCCCACCCCCCCCCCCCCCCCCCCCCCCCCCCCCACACACACACACACAATTATTATGGCTTTGCGATCAGTCTAAAAGACAGTACTTAGAGGCCTGCTCGCCTGGCCGGCCTCAATTTGGATAACTTGGTCAATGTGGCAGTGGCACACAACGTATTATTGATGGAACGATCTTCATATAAATGCTTGATTTAAATCCGAAATATAGAACGAACTATATACAAGTTTGATGCATCACATGAGATAGTATGGAGGAAGTGAAATTTGAAAAACAGAATCAACTAAATTATTGTTTGATGTTCTTTTGTGATGATATTCAGCTAGCACGCGACTATCTGAGTGAAGAAAAAGTAATTTCCCTATATATATGGGGACATAAGAAGATAAAGTTTGATGAATATACGGGTAGAAGCTAGAAAATATACAATCTTTTAATTAAATTAAGTATGTAAATATAGAAGTTCTCCACTTCTCGGATATTAAAAAAGTACCTTCTTGACAAATAACGGATATCGGTTACAAAAATAAGCTGTGTAGCTTTTACTGTTATACCTCTATTGATGAATCGGTATTTTAATTTCTTATATAAGTGATGGGTGTGATTTAAGTTTGGCCCAATACATCGTTATCGGGCCGGCCTATCGTTATTGGGCCAGCCCATAAGCGCATCGAATAGAGAGAATTCGATGCGTCATCGAATCTACAGTATAATTTTTCTTTGTTGGGCCAGCCCATTAGCGCATCGAATACCCCTGATTCGATGCGCGCATCGAACAAGGAGGATTCGATGCGCCTTTCTATATTGGATTGTGGGCTCCACTGGACGGGTTCTATAAATAGCCCGTCCCCTTGTATTCTGTGCAACTTTTCGGGAAGCTAACCACCTCAGCACAGTCAGCATCGAATCGCCTCTCATTCGACACGCATCGGATCGAATCATTACTCATTCGATACGTAATTAAACAGTGCTTTTCCATTCGACACGCCAAGACACGCATCGAATTCGACACCCAAGTACGCATCGAATTCGACACCTCCCGGAATAACTTCGAACGATTGTTGACTATTCTGCATCGAACGAAGAGATTCAACACGTCAGCATCGAATACCTCAAATTCGATACGTTACCTAAATATTGTAATTTATTGTCTTTACCTAATAAGCTTGTAATAAGTGTCCCGGACCAAGCTAGTCCGTTAATAAAGTTGGATAGCATTGTTTTGATCTCATTTTGTAATATTTTATTGTGTTCTATTACCGTGACGAAATAAGACCAAAATAATAAGATTTAAATAAACAAATTTACACCTTTTTTTTTACCTGGAAGTTTGTTTTTTCCTCCTTGGCATAATCAATGATCAATATCATGAACTCTTGGTCACCGGAGTAGCAACGGTGCCGCCTTATTATATTATCCTTTTTCCAAACCTCGCTCGACACACGTCTGACCAAGTAATTTTAACTCTTCTTGTTGATTCTCAGTTATTTTGGCAGGTTACTATATTAACTCTTAGAACTAATCATGTGTGCCTAAGAGATGAAACATGGGTGGTGCCTGGTGGGGTGATTTCGGTGGCCCAAAAACAAATTGGGGTTGTCTGGCCCATTAACAATGCAAATGAAAAAGAATCAAACCTAGGTGGTTCATAGTTTTCGAACGATCAAACGGTAATGTTCGATTGTTATTGACTTATTGCGGAGCGGGACCTACATCTCGGGATCTATAAATATCTCGAATCACGAGAGTCACGGGCGGATGATGAATGATTGTTCACCAACACTACAACAATTGAACCAGACTATTCAACTATTATTAAAGTTCGAGAGTTCTTCGGTTCGATCGATTTGCCCTCTAGTTCGATCGTTATCAATCGGTCAGTCCCGTTCGATCGTTTTCAATATTGAATCCAGGACCGATCGATAGTTATTCCAGCATCGAACTCGCTCATGTTCGACAATTATTTCAGCATCGAATCTACTCATGTTCGATAGTTCGACAGTTCCCATATTCGATAGTTAGGGTTATTCAACTCACCTCAAGCTTATTCAAAAGAGATAAATGAACTACGTTTGGCTTGATTCCCTCAATGGGATGCGTAAGCAGCTTAGCTCGTTCCAAAGTTCAGTCTGAAATCATCAAATACCCAACCCATCATGTCTTAATGCTTGGATTGCAGGCGTGTAAAGAACAAAGTTGATTCTAACAAAACTATGAATCAGTCTGATGCAGAGTGTCTTATTGGCATGTCAAGTCAGCAGACGAAAATCCCCCCAAATCAGTGGCGCCGTCTATGGGAACACACCACATGTACTCTAAAACAAGCTCGCAATCTCAAAGTCAATCCTAGCTATATCGATATCGGTGGAACAACTAGAGAATCTACAATATGGAACTCGGTGCAAGCAAACAAGGAGTGGTGCTAATTGCAATAATCAAATTCACGTTACGACCAAGGAAAACTACATCATCAGAAGAAAGATTAGGGAGTCTCCAATCTCAATCCTATACGTTAATCATTTATATCTTTTGTTTTAATGCCATTAGATTTCTAAGAAAGCCTATGCAAGCGGCTACAACCAACTAAAACTCTGAATAGTGTCATAATATGTTTTACCAGTATGTGGTTCAAAGAATCTTGCCCGTGTGTGGTTTCAATGAATCTTACCCATAAGTAGTATCAAAGAATCTTACCTGTAAGTGGTATCAAAGAATCTTACCCTTAAGTGGTTTCAAAGAATTTTATCTCAAAGCAATTCGAGAGACTTGCACCTTCTCTACTGAGCATCAAGAGTTAGATATTTTGAGAGTTAAGCATCTCGATACTTCAATTATTCAAGACTTTAGCAATCAGGCAAACAAATATTTTGAGAGAAGATTATTTATTACTGCTCCAGCTATCTGCATAAGCATCGAGCCCTGGATTTGATACTTAACACACCATTCAACAGTCCGTGTTCAACATTCAATAGTTTCACAATCGAGAGATCCAAATTTGAGGCTTTTGGTTATTCTAGTCATTTTTTTGCTATTCTCTTGTGTATTAAAGATGTTTTAGGCAAAGCTAGTCAATTCTTATAATAACTTAGCATAGTTTGGTGTCGTTCAGGCCTGATTATATTCTCGTGATGTGATGAAAGCACTGCCCAAAATGGCATAAGAGACATCTACTGATCACGACACGATGCAAAAATGAAGTCTCAAGAGATGGACATCAGCCCCATGAGGTCAGATGTAAACCTAAAATCTCAAGAGATGTACATCGGCTTGTCAATAGAGAGAGAGAGAGAGAGAGAGAGAGAGAGAGAGAGAGAGAGAGAGAGAGAGAGAGAGAGAGAGAGAGAGAGAGAGAGAGAGAGAGAGAGAGATGGACATAGGCCCGATGAGGTCAGATGCAAACCTAAAGTCTCAAGAGATGGACATTGGCCCTATGTGATCAGTGCAAACCTTCTTGACTCTATCACCATCGACGTTCTTTTTGACCCAAAGTTGCACCACTTACAGTGTACTGCGACATTGACCCCAAATCAAATGGCCTTCACCTTGACAACCTCCTCAACGATATAGCTTGTAATGGCTGTTCGATGTGGCCACTATGGTAGTCGCTTTAGTCAGCGGTTTCACTAGTGTAATAGGTAGTCCATGAGATAAAAGCTTGAAGATACTCGAACTTGATCCACTCGCATTAGAGAAAAACTCTACAATCTCGTCTATCCTTTGCAAAATTCTAGTGCGTGTCATTAGAATTTATATAGTACGCCAATATTAACAATGACTATGAAGGTGTTGGGTTTCGTCACAAACGTTAGCATTTCACTAGGATTTTGGTGCAATTTTCTCTGAAGAAAGCGCTCGTAAGAGGTTGGAATAGAAGCAACGAATGAAGTATACATACTAAGGAACAGAAACGACTAAGATTTTGGGGCAAGGCTTGTGAGGGAGAAGCAATGCTTTTTTATTTAGTTATTAATTTATTTATTTTTGTAATTATACTCGTATTATGTAAAAGTAATTTACAAATTCCAAATATAAACGTCTAAATTATTTCATGTAACTTAATTTATTCCACATGGACTACCACATGGAATGAAATACATGTATAATGATGATGGACCCGTTTGGGGTCTCAACGAGTAGTAAAAGTCGAACCTTACAAAAGTTGAAAGGGTTTTAATCAAATCATATAGAACAAAAAGCTTCATGGTGTAACGTCATATGATTGCAAATGCATCTTCTAGATGAGCTACATGATCTTCCACCTTAATATTTCTAACCAACATACAATCCAAACTATACGTCAAGGATAGGCTAGAAGACACCTACTTGACCAAATGTTGAAAAGTATCCCATGATTTCATTAGACTTAACATTAAAAAAATAAATTCCTTTCTTGGTGACATAAGTTGTTTTATTTATGTCTTATTTTGTCATAAAAATCTTCTGAAAGTATTGCTTAACGCCAATCATGTTGAATAAGGCACACTCGACAATCGAATTTAAGAGTAGATCTATCCTGGGCAAAAGATATATCTCTGAGCAATGTTTGTTCAAATTTTTGACATCAACACACTTGAGCAATTTGTCCAATGCATTCTTAACTTGAATAATGTCGCTCAACCACTTCAAAAAAGTGAAGTTCTAAAAGTGGCATGCGTACCAACAAAGTGATAAAAACTTATATGTCGCTTCACACATCTCTTTACTGTAGTCTCTCTTCTTCTATTACATTAGTTTTACATCAAGATCTACCTTTAGCTTGTGCATTATATGCTTGGATCAACGCTACTAATATATGCATCACACTAAATACATATAAATGAAGTCTTTTACAGGTATAATAGTAGCATGATTTTCATGTTCTCGCACAACCACACTCTCATTATGACTGCATTGTCTTTCACTCTGATGTTTACTCAATGAATTTGAATTCACTAGTTGGTTACATCATTTGCCTCCTAAACTTTGCAAGCTTCTCTGATAACATGCCCCTTTTACCAAATTTCACTATATGAGTTCCACTCGCCATAGTTCGTTTATCTGTTGAAATTGTATTAGTCTATTCAACTGAGTTTTAATAGGGAGAATGTATAATGACTGACATATTCAGATCAAGCATCCAACACACCTCATTAAATGAAGTCCAATAACATGTAAACTTCTCACTAGTCAAACTTATTCAGGATCAACTTGCATTGGATGCAACTCGCCGGGCTTGTAAGGGTTTATTCCAATAAAGTCCCTCAAATAGCAAAGTCAGGTCTCAATATGTTAGGTCAGAGCATACTTCGAAGGTTGAGTATGTACGTTGAAAATGTGACGTACCTTTTCCTAAAAAAAGACAAGGTATTTGTAGATTTGAGCCTTGTATAACGTGGAGCACGAACTCCTGCAAGGGCCCGTAGAGAAGCTTATGTCGGTCAAAAGTCTATGTCTTTGGCTTCGTGGATTGAGTTGACCTACGTGGGAGTCCATATCAACCCTCTCCTTCGCCTATGTCGTACTCACATACCGTACAGAACAACTCCCAAGCGAGGGTAAACGTTGACCTTTGCTTTTCTCTACAGTCTACACACTTTGTCATCTTAACATGGACAAGCTTTCATGAGTATTAACATGTAATATGGTACATTTGATATTTAAATCAAAATATATATTATTTGTTTTTTTGGAGATAAAGTCTATTTATTGGAGTAAATAAAGATTTATGAGTGGTTGATTAAATTTAAGCTCCGTTTGTTTCCTCGAAAAATAGGAGAAAAGGAAAAAAAAAAAGGAAAAATGAGGGAAAACAAGATTTTCCAGGAAATTTCTTAGGAAAAATAAAAGATTTTTCCTTATTTTCCAGCGTTTGGCTCATAATGATTTTCCAGGGAAAATTATTATTATGTTTAAATGATTTTTGTATTTATTGTTGATCTAAATGTTTAGAAACTATGATAATATTTAATGCTTTGTAATAATTATTAAAGTAATAGACCAAAAAATTATATAAAATTAGTTAATATTTTTTTTATTTTTGAAGTTCTCCTTAAAACTAATTTATGTAAATTATCAATGTACATAAACCAATAGCTTGCATAACTTTATTTTATAAATACTATGATAATTACCTTTACTTCTATATATTTCAATATCTTAATTATTTCCAATTAACTCAAAAATCAATGAACATAAATGATACTCATGCAAAAAAAAAAAAAAGACCATAAATAATAAAGATTCAAAAGTTTATTGGATTTGTTATAACTTTATATAGAGCTAAAAGGAAATTCGAATTTTCATGTTGGTGGGAAAAACATAAAGTTTCAATTTTTTTGAAAGATCTTGAATATATTAAAAAAGTTATTTTCTCACCTTTTTTTGTAGGAAGAAAGATTAAAATCAAATCTTTTAGGATAAAATTTATAATTCACACGGTTTACTTATAGGAGGAAAACTTGAAAATATTTTCCTATCTTTTTCAAAGATTTCTTTTATTTTTCGAGAAAATCTTAAATTACCAAACAATAGGATTAAAAGTTTTTTTTCTTTTTCCCTATTTTCCGGGAAAACAAAACGGAGCCTTATTTCCTAGTTTGTTTCCCCAGAAAATGGGGGAAAAGGAAAAAAAAATAAGGAAAATGAGAAAAAACAAGGTTTTCCAGGAAATTCCTTAGGGAAAATAAAACATTTTCCTTTATTTTCCTGTGTTTGGCTCGTAATGACTTTTTAGGGAACAGTCTTAAGCCTTTTTGTATTTCTTATAATCTAACCGTTTAAAATTCATAATTATACTTTATACTTTGAAATATGCATTAAAAATAAAAAAAGTTATATTAATTTCGTTAATATTCTTATTATTGAAGTTCTCCTTGAAACTAATTTATGTAAAATATCAATAATTTGCATAACTTTATTTCATACGTACTATGATAATTATTTTTAAATATATGTGTTATATATAATATAATTAAAAAAGAAAAACTTGTGCAACGAAAATAAAAATAAAACTTAGATATTTACTCACCTTGTGTAGATGAAGAAGATTGAGATACAATTTAGTTTATATAGAGACTAACAAACGAAAATTTTGTTTAAATTGGTGGGAAAATAAAATTTTTAAATTTTTAGAAGAGATTGGGAAAGTTTTGATGAAATTTTCCCACATTTTTTGTAGGAAGTGAGATAAAATTTTAAAATGGAAGATAAGGTTTCACACGCCCGTTTTTCTCTCCTTTCCCTTATTTTCCTCACTTTTTCAAGATTTCATTTCCTTTTCAGGAAAGTCTTAAATTACCAAACAGTAGGAAAAAAAAGATTTTTCTTCAAAATTTTATTTTTTCCCTATTTTCTGGGAAATAGGGGAAAACAAACTAGGCCTTAAGTAAAAAGAAAAGAATTTTGATGGAATTTAAAATTACAACTTCAAATTATTGGA
Organism: Linaria vulgaris; assembly: GCA_948329865.1. Classification (NCBI taxonomy): domain Eukaryota; kingdom Viridiplantae; phylum Streptophyta; class Magnoliopsida; order Lamiales; family Plantaginaceae; genus Linaria; species Linaria vulgaris. The sequence continues at coordinate 77,424,236 of OX415252.1, forward strand.
GACTTTTCTTTTTTCTCGCATTCGTCCCCTTCTGCCTGTCATCCCTCCCTCCCTCCCACCACTTTCTTTATAGGGTTTCTCTCTCTCTCTCTCTCTCTCTCTCTTCACGTCGCGGAGGTATGTTCAGACTTGGAATATTTTTATAGTATATGCCAATGTTGATAAAATGTGTTCGATAATATGCCAATGCTGATAAAATGTGTTGGATGAATTATCATTATTGTTGGCTAATTTCCGGTTGATATTGTGTGAATGATTATTTGATCCTATGGTGTTTGGTATTGAATCCCGTGTTGTCATCAGTTGATTATTTATTTGATTGGGGGGTTCGAGATGAGTGCGGTGGGGTTTGATATTGGAAATGATAACTGTGTAATAGCAGTTGCTAAGCAACGTGGGGTCGACGTGCTATTGAACGATGAGTCCAATCGCGAAAACCCCGCGATTGTCTCCTTTGGTGAGAAACAGAGGTTTTTAGGCTCTGCCGGAGCTGCATCTGCCACTATGCATCCCAAGTCAACCATATCTCAGATCAAGAGATTGATTGGTCGCGATTTTAATGAACCATCCATGCGGGACGACCTGAATTTGCTGCCCTTCGAGACGTCTGAGGGACCTGATGGTGGAATCTTGATTCACCTGCAGTACATGAATAAAAAGCAAACCTTTACCCCAGTTCAGATTCTGGGAATGCTGCTTGCGCATTTAAGGCAAATCACCGAGAAGAATCTTGAGATGCCTGTCGAGGGCTGTGTGATTGGGGTGCCATCGTATTTCACGGCTTTGCAGAGACGTGCGTATTTGCATGCTGCAAAGATTGCTGGATTGACGCCATTAAGGTTGATTCATGACTGTACCGCTATTGCGCTTGGTTATGGTATATACAAGACAGATTTCCTTAGCCGAGGTCCTACGAATGTTGTGTTTATAGATGTTGGTCACAGTGACACTCAGGTTTCTGTTGTATCATTTGAGCCTGGGAGTATGAAAGTACTGTCCCATGCTTTTGATAGCAACTTAGGTGGAAGAGACTTTGATAATGTTCTGTTTAAATATTTTGCTGCTCAGTTTAGAGAGCAATACAATATTGATGTTTATTCAAGTGCCCGTGCTTCTGTAAGGCTCAGAGCGTCATGTGAGAAACTGAAGAAAGTTTTGAGTGCTAATGCAGAGGCACCCCTTAATATTGAATGCCTCATGGACGAGAAAGACGTCAAAGGACACATTAAGAGGGATGATTTTGAGAAGCTGTCATCTGGGCTACTAGAAAGGATTAGCATCCCCTGTCGCAAGGCTTTACTTGAATCTGGGGTGAATGTGGAGAAGATTCATGCGGTGGAGCTCGTTGGATCAGGTTCAAGGGTACCTGCCATAACAAAGATACTCAGTTCACTTTTCAAGAAGGAGCCTAGACGTACACTAAATGCAAGTGAATGTGTGGCTCGTGGCTGTGCTCTTCAATGTGCGATGCTCAGCCCTACTTTCCGAGTGAGAGACTATGAGGTTCGTCTTTGGTGGCATTTCTTCCAATTAAATTATTGTCGTCAATCTAATTCTTCTTTTTGTAGAATACACATTGTGTGGATGCTGTAGTTCCCAAATTTCCTGCTGGTTTATAACAGTCTTTTAGTTCTCCCAATCAAGTGCTTTGATCTTTATACTGGAGAAATTTTATGAGAGTGAAATTGCAGATAGAGCCTGTGTTTCTAATGTGCTGCCTGAATGAATATTTCGTTTGAACTCTTACACGTATGCATGCCTGATCATATTTCCTGGAGTTGATCAGCAACAGACTGGAAATCAATTATGTTTGCATTTAGGTATTCATACAATCGAGAAGTTATAGTTATTGAGAAAACAATCGTTAGGTGTTTCATAATTTTCTTCACTGATGCCTTTGGATTGATTTTCCCGTAACCTGATAGTATGTATATATATTGACCTTTGTTTTGCAGGTGCAAGACTGCTTCCCATTCTCAATTGGGTTTGCATCTGATGCAGGACCAATCAGCACAGTGCCAGACGGGGTACTGTTTCCAAAAGGAAATCCTTTTCCAAGTACGAAGATGCTTACTTTCCACCGAAACGATATATTTCACATGGAAGCCTTCTATTCAAATCAGAATGAGTTGCCTTCTGGTGTTTGTACAAAAATAAGCTCTTTTAAGGTATCGATCCTATTAAAATATTCAAAACTCATGGTAGGGAAGGCTGCACTGCTGACTCTGTTGAGCTTGGTTTGGATGTGGCTGTCAGATACATAAGTGATCTCATCTGCAATATAATGTGTTAAGCAAGCATTTATTAATGGCATTTGTTTCAATCTATCTGACCTGCATTAATTTACGGCATTTGTTAATTTTTTTCCTTTCACTTTTCTCATTTTTGTGCCACTCTTGTACGATAACATTTTTGGGGAGGTAGATTTTACAAGTAAGTGGATTTCGCAGCTGTCCTGCAATTTTAATGTTTTCAAGTAGACATAACAAATCTTTCTTGGACCTCCCATAGAACAATCACTCTATCCTCTTCATGGAGCTTAATATCAAGAAGTTCCACCAACACGTTATTATTTATGCTGCTTCCTGTGAAAGTTGAATGCAATCAAAGTTTCAGATAACTCGCCTGCCTGTCGTGGTGTGCTGTTAGATAAAATAATCTGTCGGAGTCTGTCGCATATGCCTATAAGAGGCTTGGTTTTTCAGTTTGATTGTTATACGTGCAGCAGTATACAAATAATTTTTAGTCTAACTGTTAATGTGCTATACTTATATGTACTTGTAAATAATTACTTTCCAAATAGAACAGTTTGTGAGTCTATACATCTCAATTATGTAAAATGTTTGAACTTTCAGTTTTGGTTTCTAATCAAATGCCGGAAAAATAATATGAGCAACTGAGTAGAGATATGCATCCTGTTTTATCGAAAAAGTGATGCAGTTTTGCATCACTTGGTTACCCAAAATAAGTAGAAACTTTCCAAAAAAGGGTTTAGGGTTCAACTAGTTATTAACCATAGCAACTTTACATCTTGTCAGCTTAGATGACGTTAAACAATGTTATGTGTAAAGAGCTTAGAGATGCGTTGCTGCCAAGGTTGGGTTTGCTTCCATCATTTCATATCTGCCTTCTGGAACCCCCGCTTTCCGTTTTGCCACAATTTTCTTAATGGAAAATTTTCCTAGGGGCAGTTTTGATTACTTAATAACTTAAATTATATCCTTCCAGATTGGGCCATTTAGAATCTCGCATGTGCAAAACACCAAGATTAAAGTTAAAGTTCTCCTGAACCTCCATGGAATTGTTACCATCGAGTCTGCTTCGGTAAGTGCTGATTGCTGCACTATTCTGTTTACTGTTTCAAGTCAGGAACTTCAAATTGTTGCAAGCCCTAATACATATTGGAACTGCATTATCTCTCTGCAGCTAATAGATGATCAATCGGAAGATTCTACCATAAACAGCAGCAGTGATACTCCTGAAAATGTGGAGCCAAGCGGTCTGGAGTCTTCTTCTAAAGAAAATGGTTTCTTTGTAAGTCCCAGTAAACTTGACCCTTAATAATCAGAAGCATTTCTATTTTCTTATGAGCAACTTGAGCATGGAGTTCGTGCTCAATGCTAGAATAAACTTCTTTTTTTTTTTTTCATATTCTAGACACCATTATGCAATAGTGGGCATCAATTCCTTCTTATTGTTGGAAGCAATATTCTTAAACAGGTGCTTGAGGATTTTGTTGGTTTACACAAGACTATACAGATTATCCGTTGTTCGACAAAAAACAATAAAAACCATCTACTCAGACAAAACTAATGAAAAATTGAACTTGATCCATGTGGTTCAACAAAGAATTAAATTCATCAATTATCGAATCGACATCTTGGATTCCTGCTACCTCCAACTTATCTACCTAGAGCTCTGTAGTTTGAATATTTGCATTTCTTTTTTATTGAAAGATAATATGAACCTTACTGTAAATCTTGAATTTGAGAATTTGTTATGGTGCTTGGAGTCGAAGATTGGGCTCCTACTTGCTGGAGATTGTGTATTTTGAAGTGTAAATGAGTTGTGGTGTTATGGAATACGTTGACTTTGATTTGTCAATTGAGGAAGATCTGGGTTTCTAGTTGGGTTTGAAAATTGATATATAAAATTGGGTTAAGACAATATATCTTATATATATATTATATTAATAATTGGAATGTATGTTCGGTTCAAATGCATTATATTGGCCTTGGCTATACATATCTATATACATGTAACTCCGGGCGCACCCAAGTCCTGTGCGAGGCTTCACCCCTACATATTATTGACTTATTCATACCTATTTATGGTGGTGACTTCAATTGTTTATAGCCAAAAACTGAGCAGCGAGTTCACTGTATCAAGTTTTCAGTTGCATATTTTAGACTTTCTTCAGGGTTATGGTATTGCGACTTGTGATCTTCTGCAGAATCATGAAATTAGAAGGCTTAAGGCTATCAGGAGACAGGATATATTCATTGATGAGGACGAATATCGTGGAATGACACCAGATGAGCTCTCACACGCTCAGGAACTAGAGCTTCAGTTGGCTCAGCAAGACATACAGGTGGAAAGGACCAAAGAGAAGAAAAACGCACTGGAGTCTTATGTATATGAGACAAGAACCAAAGTAAAATATTGTTCATTATTTCTGTTTAGCATCCTAATCTGATTTACTTTTTAGGTTTGCTTGACATACTTAAATGAAAAATATCATATCATATTGGTGTGCAAAAAGACGCTCCGTGCAAATCTAGGATTTTGGCTTTAATACAATAGTTGCGGTACCATGAACAATGTACTATTCACGTGGAACAGATGGCTTAGAAGTCTGAAGGTGATTGATGAATTAGTGGGTCTGAAAAATGTAATTTATTTTGGCTGTGGCATAATGTTTGAAAAAGCTCTATCTTATGAATATGGCTCATTTTTGTCCCTTAACCAGACTCATGTAACTTTTTGGTTAGTTTATGAGTTTTTGGTCTTAAATGCATAATTTTGGTAATCCTTTTGCACAAGATTCAAATGGCTTCCTGATGTCCATGTTTCTGTTAAGCTGATGAATAATTGTTTCTCTGCCAGTACATCACTGACCTACAACATTTGAGTTCAGTAACTCTGCATGCCTCAGTTTTCTATTGAGCCACTTCTTTCTAGAAAATATTACTCTCACCCTTTTTGTCACGGTGTTTCAGAATAACAATACTTTTATTTCGTACGTAGTTGGAAAATTAGTTTCTGATGAGAGAATTATAAACATTTGAACAGATTTTGAATACATATAGAAGCTTTGCCACGGACTCTGAGAAGGAAGGAATTTCCAGTTATTTGCTGCACACTGAGGAGTGGCTCTATGAAGATGGGGATGATGAGTCTGAATACGTTTATACGCAAAAACTAGAGAATCTGAAAAAGGTTTCACTTAGAGTACTTTTTCTTGTCATGAATCATGAGTTTTTGTAACGCAGTGGTTGATTTTTTCCTCTAATATCTGTAAGATGGTGGATCCAATTGAAAATCGATATAAAGATGAAGAGGCCAGGACACTGGCAGCCAAGAACCTATTAAGTTGCATAAAGGAGTATCGGATGGCTGTACGATTAGTTCCACCCAGTGAAAGAGACAAAGTATGGTCCCTTGACATGAGTTACACTTGGAGCTTTTCTTTTTTCAATGAACTTTGTTGTTTGGATGATTCTTCAACTGTAAAAGTATTATAACTTCAATTTTTGAAGGTCATTGAAGAATGCAACAGAGTAGAGCAGTGGCTCCTTGAAAAAAGTCAAGAGCAGGATTCACTGCCCAAGACTGCAGATCCAGTACTTTGGTCTAGTGAAATCAAGAGGAAAGCTGATGTTCTTGATGAGTATGTTGGTCAACTTCTTTAGATTCTGTGGTTCTTACTCAAATTTGAGGCATTTATTCTCTTTAGTTCTCTTACTTTTGGTCCATGATATTATTGACTTGAATCTTGGTTATTTTTTCTAAGATATAAGTAAATTTTGACTCTATTGACCCCACTGAAGCACAGAAATATCACGAGCATTAGGGTTAATCTGGATTCTGATTTATTTCATAATTTTGTGTTCCAATTCTTGTGGCCAGAACGATTTCTGCTCATGACTTTTATTGCAATCTGGTCTTATAGACACATAGTACTGCTTGCATACTGTCCGTACAAAAAAATAGCCGTTAAAGTTAGAACCTTCAACCCTCTCAACAGTCTTCAACTGAAACAAGTCCACACCAATTACAGTGATTGGTTTCTTTCATTATGAGATTCCAGATTGCAAGCGAGAGCACTGATCATCGTGTTGTGCTTTGTTTGGCAATTATTCTTTTAGTTTCCGTCTCAGGCTTGATTCATTTTTAGAAATTGTATTTCAGGATATGCAAACATGTGAGGGTATCAAAGTCTTCACCTCTAAAACCAGAGGATGCTCCCAGAGCTAAAAGGGATGCTATGGATGTTGATTAAAGAGCAATTGATCATGATTGGATACCAACAGCGCAGTGCAGGAATTGACTCTACTTTTAAGGTTGGTTGTTACGGATAGATGGTTGCATCGTATTTGGAATGGACTGTTCTCTTCCACAGATAACATTTCTTTCCCAGCTTTTGGGATCTAACTATACGGCAAGAATAATCAACCTGAGCATGGATGGTATATCTCTAGTACTGTTTTTTTTTTTCTCCGTGTGGAACCTTTGAAAACAGCAAAAAATTGTCATGGAGATCCAGGCCAAGTTATACCAATAACGTCTCCTCCCTTTCTTGTTGAATTCTTCAATTGTTCATTATTTGTATATGTGACACTGAACTCATGATGTAACATTTGTATCAGTAAAAAGGGTTAAATTATTTTCTAGTAAGTGAAATGCACTTGATGTATGAATTTAAGTTGAAGGCTCCACATTTGTATGAGTGAAAAAAGTACCTGTTTGTTTGATAGTTGTCTGATTAAACGTACAAGGGGTGCTCAACCTTTTACATCATAGAATGTCAACACCACCAAAAACTACACACATCAAATGCATCCCATTGGGTTAAGATACCAATCTGTGAAAGAAAATGGAAAAGAGCTGCTCTTGGCCTTGTACCAAACCCATGTTTTGATCTTCACCAAATACAATGGAATTGATTTTGATAACAACAATCAATTTGGGCCCTACACCAGAATTAGGGTGTTTGGGCCGGGTTTTTCTCAGACCGGGAAAAAACTCGGTCTGTTACCTCCCGGCCAGACTGGGGTTTTACTCCCTGTCTGGGTCCCGCCTGGAGGTAACGGGATCCGAATCGGATCCCGTTATCTCCCGTGGGATCCCGGGAGTAAAACCTCCATTTTTTTTCTTACACAGACAGCACACACACGCACTCACACACACACAAACACACCTCACTCTCACCACCGTCCACCGCCGCACCACCACCGAAACACCATCGTTCACCGCCGTCTATCGTTTGGAGTTTTTGCTCTTCTCTAAAGAAGAGCCTTCATCAATTCTGATCTCTATCACACCACCGGCCCACCACCGTTGCACCACCACAACTTCAATAACCCAAATCAAAATCAGGGTTGCGAAATTGTTAAAAAAAACAAAAACAAAGTAGAGAAAACAAAAAAAAGGGCTGGAATTTTCCAGTTCCACCTTTGCACCCTGCCAGCCGGGATCGGGGATACCTCCCGTCTCGGCCGGGGTTCCTGGCCGCTGGTAACAGCATTCCCGGCGAGAGGGAACGGGAGCTGCCAGACAGCTCCCGACCCGGCCAATTCCCGCGGGTCGGGACCCCGGCCCACAATAGGCCTAACCAGAATAAGTTCACAGTCCGTTGGGCTGATGTTTATATTTCGATTATATTTTATGGATAAAAGCATCAAACTCTCATGCGTATGACCCCATTTGCGACATGTCACCATAACCTTTTTCTCACCACTTTGTCCCCTCACTCTTGCTAAGTTGTGCAATTTATCACACTCGTTTTTTTGGGCAAAAAATGGACCAAATATTCACTTCACGTGTTGCATTTGAGGGTATATATGTCTACAAACTTTGATAAAATACTTTATGTCCCACCCTCCAACCTATGGAATTAGGTACGGCATGCCTCCCAAATTGTCAAAATTATGATTTTAACCCACACCCTCTTACTTGAGAGACCACTCAACCATCCTAATTTTGCTTGAAAATGTATTATACTATAGTTATATTTGCATTGAATTTATCTCAAAATTCAATTTAATTTTATTGATATGTAGTGAGTTTTTATTTTACCTATGATGTGCGTTTAGTAAAATACTGATTACTATAAAATTCTATCAATATTTTTTTGGGAGATATTTTACTAAAGTATTGATTTACACAAATATTTAACTTAAATATTGATTTACTATAATATTTTTCTAAAACATTGATTTACTAAAATGTTTATGACGTGGGTTTATTAAATCTGGATTTACCAAAATGCACCTATAATTAAAATAAAATACATTTTTTAGAAGAAAAAAAAATTGGCCTCCCATCTATTGGTACGGTTGCACTTTCAGTTACGACGCCCCCTTAGCCGATTAAAAACAACATATTTCAAGAATATTTTGTTAATTGGGGCAAAATGCAAATTGTCTAATAATTTATTTTTTCTCAATTTTTTTCCCTTATACAACAGACACACGAATTATATGAAATTTCAACAAAACACCATTTTCTCCAAATAAAAATTTGGAATAATGATTCTTTACATCTCCCATCACTAAAGCCGAAATTTTGACCAAATCCAACCCCGTTAACACAAATTCTTCAAAAAGTATAATATGATGGGTTGTAACACAAATTCTTCAAAAATCAAGTTGGTTTTTAACTTTTTATCATGAATATCAATTGTGATTGATTTTCCCCTGCTAACTTTGTTGCACAAGTTATTGTGCATTATTATTCTGTAAAAAGAAGACTTTTTTTTAATGTAACAAAAATGAAATGATGCCTGGACCAGTAAACAACAATAACCAGTAAACACGTATCATGTTTATTTTGGCCTTATTGCGTCTAGGTTACAATACACCGAGAAATCGATACAGCGGGGCCTGACTTAACCAAAACAATGCAATCCTATTACAATGAACGGACTAGCTTGATCCGAAATACCTATTACACATAAGTGAATATAAGATGACGGAAATAATCCCTAAATGGCCAAGTTGAGGGAACAGTCGAACGAAAGTTGAGGGAACAGTCGAACAGTCGACCATATCTCTTTGTAGGATGATCAAAATCACGACCCGCTTCTTGATTCGGGACCCTGACTCATGTAGCTTTCAGGTCATGTACATCGAACAGACTTGTGTTCGAGGCATGTGCATCGAATTGCCTTGGTTCGATGCATTCATGTCGAACAGGGTGAATTCGAGACAACTTGGCGCGACTCCACGGTTTCGACCATATCTTTTTGTAGGATGATCAAAAACTCGATCTGCTTCTTGATTCGGGACCCTAACTCATGTAGCTTTCAGTTCATGTGCATCGAACAGACTTGTATTCGAGGCATGTACATCGAATTGCCTTGGTTCGAGGCATGATGGATTGCGCATCGAACTAATTTGGATTCGATGCGTGGCATCTCCATCCGTCCCCCCTACTTGTGAGGAGTGACGGGGTATATATAGGCTTGCTTAGAGGGGCTTAAAGGTCATTTTGGGTCCGCATCGATTCGAGGCGGTTCGGTGCACTCTCCACATCGAATTGTGCAAATTCGATGCTGATTTGTACATTTCTACTGTTTCGAGCATAACTATCTCTCTGGACCTCCGAATTGCATTCTGCTTGTTGCGTTGCAACCTAAATTCATGTGGCTTTCCAATGACATATTACCCAATGTCTAATTATCTATATATATATAATGGTGAATCAAATACGGCTAAGGTAGCTTTACCTTTAAGCCTTCCCGACACTCATCGGTCAGTTTCGTGCCATCGTGGCTTCTTCTTGACATGACACATTATATGACACCATATAGTCCCCCAGTTTGGAGTGTGATTTTGGTAGATAAGCATACTTCAAACTATAATGAAGTGCTAGAGTCGTTTCGCCTCAGTTTTGGGGTGATTAATGTCATTATGCACTAGTGTAGCTTACTGAATTAGCCCACATCATATTCCCCCCATTTGGGAGTCGGTCTTGATTCAAGAGCGGGTGCCAAATTATAAAAATCTTGCACGGCTTCAAAATACGCCGTGATTCGGAGGATCGGTTGCCAAATAACTTTTATCTATCTTGGTGAGATGCACGCTTGATGCGATGCACTCACTTGTATGCTAGTGATCTGCTTTATGAACGTCGCGCCATGGGTAGTGATCTAGTTTGCACTTACCTCGAGGTGTTGTTTTGACTAAATGTCCACGATAGGTCGAATCTAACGACGATTCGATACAGGGTGTCTCGAATTGGCCTGTATCGAATCTAGAGTGCATCGAATCGAGGGAATTCGATCTAGGCTGTATCAAATCAGGTGGTTCGATGCTCATATTTATTTTGCTCTGCAATGAACAATTTCTAATTTGCTGTTTTTGTGGCGTTGCGTCACCTTTTTATTAATCGCATGGTTGTCATTTATGACTATTTCATTTGTTTGTTTGATCGAAGGCTGGTAATCGCTGCCTTATCTTTAAATTTCTATCGTTGCTTTTTACTTTATTTTGATAACTCGAGCATTCTTCCATAATCACAGAAAGTTTTCGTTGCTTTTAGGCGTTTTAGGAATTTGCGGTATCACGTGTCCTTTTAGACAGAGTCTCCGTCCCTTTTTAGTTATTTAGGGAGTCCTCTTTAGGTCCTGCATGGCGCTAGTTTCATGTAAATAACTCGTGGTTCCGCTTTGTTTATGTATATAGGCATAGTATGATCTATTCTTTTCATTGTTCTAATGCATCTAGTCATTCTTATAACAGATTCTTTTGCCGCCAATAGCACGACTCTCATTTCTATGAAGATCGTGGTTTCGTTGCAAATTATGACAGCACACCTAGTTACATTCCTTTCTTTGGGGATTCGGCAACAATTAAGTTTGTGACATAACTCCACAAGTTGCTAGTCTGCAAAGACCGCCTGGCATTCTACTCGTAATGAGCTTGCCATTGAGGTTCTGGCGACAATAGCTTTGTATTTTGCATCGTTACTAGTCATAATAAAGCTCGACCATGGGTGTGCTAGTTAGTTGTTGCATGATCATACGGGGTTTTTACCTCCAATTTTGATTTTATCTTTGTTTCGACAATGTTGTTGATAACAAGGTGACAAGTATAATGAACACTGACTTGGTTGTCCTTTGCCTTAGTGTTGTGCACTGATTTTGCAGTTATGTTTGATTTAGATCTTTATTTATAGTCGTAAGACTTTATGGAATGCATTGCTTTCATTGAGGGCGGAGGCTTTACATGATAGGCCGAATCTGTGCTGTTAGATCAATGCTAGATCGAATCTAATGAATCTCCAAATCATTCGCACTGAGACTATTTGATAGTCATTTCATGTTTGAAGCGGAAACAAATCGGTAGTGTTACTTCACCATATCTCGGAATTCGATTGGTTTGACTTATGGCATGCCTCGAATGGATGGAATTTGATCGTCACTGCGCAATCTCATCCTAATTCAATTTTGAAGGTTGTTAAATAATTGAAATTTTGATGATCATCATCGATCGAATGTGCTCGGATTCGATCGACTCTCTGATGGGTCTGCTTTTATGAACAATTTGTTGTGTCTGTTTTGGCGTTGCGTCACCCTGTTGCTTTGAACATTGTTTTTCAATGGGTATTTGCTGCTTTATTTTTGTGGTTATTTCCTTTCAACGACATTTTTTTACTATTTCTTTGTTACTTGTCAACTCTATGCCACATCATGTTGCAGAGTAACTATGGCATCTTTTGCTAAGTTAGCTCAATGTTCACATCATTATTTTGAGGTTTTCCATCCTGCAGGATTTCTTTGGGTGCACTTGCCGCTTGTGGACCAAGTGTAAATACCCTTTGTCTTTATTTTAGCGAAACTTTTTGTTAGCGCTCGCCATTCTAGGCGAGTCGCCAATCCCTTTTTCTTAGTTTGAAGATAGCCTAAGTGCTCACCGTTTAACAGATCCACAACACCCGCTACCTTTGTGGCGGGTTCAACTTGCAGTGGTTGGACCTGTCATTGGGACCTAACAGGGAAATTCTCCCGATAGCCGAGAAAAATTAACCCATTGTTGCGAACGAATTTGCGAATCTCCTTTCGCAATTTACTTTTATTTTGGTAATTCATATGCCATATTGCATCATAGGGTATCGTGCGTGTTTCATTTCTTTCTGTCATATTGGACATTTGTTATGTCGGCGTAATAAATTTCATCAGATTTTTCATAGACACTTGTCTCTTGAGACAAACTTCCTCATCTCGTTGCTTTAATTTTAGGGATTTAATGGTTAGCACTTGTCATTTGAGACAGAGTGTCCGTCCCGTTTCTTCTCTTTAGGGATTTACGGCTAGCACTTGCCGCTTTGGGGCATAGTGTCCGTCCCGTTTCCTTCTCATCGCTGGTCCCCTTTAGATCATGGATGGCGTTATTTTCATGCAAATAACTTCGCAATGTGTGGTTCTGCTTTTGCTGCATTTGTAAGACAGTGCTGCCATCGTTGCTTAATCTTGTATGATTTGCGTTTTGAGGATTAGGGCCTCACTCGTGTATAGGTTTTTGATATTTTTGATTGGTGCGTCCCAATTGCTACATTAGTGTTGTTGGATCGTGTGAAGGCGCGACGTTTATTCGCCCAATACAGCTTTACAGTTATCTTTTGAGTTAATCGTTGCTGACTTTGAGAGATAAACGTCTTAGGTAACATGTAGGTTATGTTGCTAAGCGCCTCGATCGAGGGAGAGATCGTCTCGATGGAGACCTTCGACTATGATAGAAATGATACACAAGTGATGGATCTAAAGCGATCTAGTGCTAAATTTCTCAAGCTTATTGCATTGATCTTACAGTTTTTGCTTGGTAGAGATCTTTGTCTATTTGGATATTGTGTCGCCTTTGTTTGGATACTTTGATGCATTCGTATTTGATGACCACTTGCGTTTTGTTTTTCGCACTTTGTGCTTTTACATGTTATTACTCGTCGACGGTAACGGTAAATTTGACACCTGGGTATTCGTACCTCTTGAGGTGATAATCCTTCTATGTTAGTTTAAATATGCACTCATCTGGGCAGATATTCATCGTTTCATGCTGAACAGATGTAACTGATTTGCCACGTGAAGTCTATTGCCATATCCAACATTTCAGGCATATTGATATGTTGTTTGCATCATGCTTCTACTAGCGGATGTCTATCCTTTGTGATGTCTAATTTGTTTCTGACCATGATGGGCTAATGTCCATTTTCGATATATTTCATATATTCGTCTGACCCCTTCGGGCCATTATTTTATTCTTCATCTGGCTGCTCTGGGCCAATATTTCATTTTTGAGATTTTAGGTTTACGTTTATCTTGTCGGGCTGATGCTTGGGTGTCGCTTTGGACAAGTTTGCTTCGTACCGTTTCGCGTAGGTTTACACCGTACCGCTTTGTGTGGACGTTCTCGGTGCCACTATGGGAAATTGTGCCAATTTCGCTCGTTCGATGAGTCTGGTCCTTCGTTCCGAGTCCCCCCAATCATTTGCCGAGTAGCAATACTTGGGTACCATTTTGATGATATTAGGATATTTTGTTTATTGACATTCTTGCTTGTCATTTCTATAACAGTTCTTTATGAAACCGATTTTATGGCCTGACATCATAGTTTTTGATCTATACAAATTCGTATATGTACCTCTGTCATGAAGCTTATGTTGTACCTGAGGGGTGAATTCTGCTTTTGACCTCTTTGGGTCGATGGACCTTCGTCATGACGTTTGAGCCATGCATGAGGAGTACATTTGCTGATTGACCACTTTGGGCTGTTGATACCTCTGTCATGACGCTCATGTCGTACCTGAGGGGTGAATTTTTCTTTTGACCTCTTTGGGTCGATGGACCTCCGTCATGTTTGAGCCGTGCATGAGGAGTACATTTGCTGATTGACCACTTTGGGCTGTTGATACCTCTTGTCATGACGCTCGAGTCGTGCATGAGGGGTTTTGACCACTTTGGGCTGTTGATACCTCTTGTCATGATGCTCAAGTCGTGCATGAGGGGTTTTGACCACTTTGGGCTGTTTATACCTCTTGTCATGACGCTCGAGTCGTGCATGAGGGGTTTTGACCACTTTGGGCTGTTGATACCTCTTGTCATGACGCTCGAGTCGTGCATGATGGGTTTTGACCACTTTGGGCTGTTGATACCTCTTATCATGACGCTCGAGTTGTGCATGAGGCGTTTTGACCACTTTGGGTTGTTGATACCTCTTGTCATGACGCTCGAGTCGTGCATGAGGGGTTTTGACCACTTTGGGCTGTTGATACCTCTTGTCATGACGCTCGAGTCGTGCATGATGGGTTTTGACCACTTTGGGCTGTTGATACCTCTTGTCATGACGCTCGAGTCGTGCATGAGGGGTTTTGACAACTTTGGGCTGTTGATACCTCTTGTCATGACGCTCGAGTCGTGCATGAGGGGTTTTGATACCACCTACATGTAAGATTCTTTGATACCACCTACATGTAAGATTCTTGGATACCACCTACGGGTAAGATTCTTCGATACCACCTACGGGTAATATAGATTTTGACATTGTTTGATGCGTTGTTGTTTGTTCACGCGGAGGAAGCTTCTCTCAGTCGTTGACTGTAATAAGACATGGCACTCGATTTCTTAGAAATCTGTTAGTATTTAAACAGAAATGTAAATGATTAACATATATGATTTGGATCGAAGACTCCCTAATCTTTTCCGACGATGTAGGTTTCCTTGGTTGTATCGTGGATTTGATCATTGCTTTTAGCATCACTTCGTGTTTGCTTGGGATCGAATTCCATATTTTTAACTCCATAGTTGTTCATCGTCTGGATTTAGCTATGGGGACTGTTTGCCGTTCTTTCCTCGTAGGACCATTCCCTTTCTTTGCCATTTTACCTAAATAGACTCTTAAGCGTAAGGAAAATGGTGTTCCCACATACGGCGCCAATATTTTGGCCTTATTTCGTCTAGGTTACAATACACCGAGAAATCGATACAGTGGGGCCTGACTTAATCAAAATAATGCTATCCTATTACAATGAATGGACTACTTGGTCCGGAACACCTATTACACATAAGGAAATATAAGATGACGGAAATAATCCCTAAATGACCAAGTTGATGGAACAGTCGAACGAGAGAGATTCAATGCTCTTCGATTGTCGAATTGCGGGCGTTAGATACTTATGATATCAGACTGAACTTGGAAACTTGCCAAGCTGCCTATGTATCCCATTAAGGGAATCAAGCCGAACGTAGTTCATTTGTCTCTTTTGAGCTACCTCTATTAGGTCGACCCCTGATAGGGCTGCTTGGTTCAGCATTGGAGCGACTGCACGGTTTTGATCATATCTCTTTGTAAGATGATCGAAACCTCGATCCGCTTCTTGATTACGGACCCTAACTTATGTATATTTCAGGTCACATATGGGTTCAATCTTGGTGAGCATTGAATTGCCTTGGTTCGATGCGTCCATGTCGAACAGGGTGAATTTGAGACAGCTTGGCGCGACTCCACAGTTTCGACCATATCTCGTTGTAGGATGATCGAAACCTCGATCCGCTTCTTGATTAGGGACCCTGACTCATGTAGCTTTCAGGTCATGTGCATCGAACAGACTTGTGTTCGAAGCATGTGCATAGAATTGCCTTGGTTCAATGCATCCATGTCGAACAAGGTGAATTCGAGACAGCTTGACGCGACTCCACGGTTTCGACCATATCTCTTTGTAGGATGATCGAAACCTCGATCCGCTTCTTGATTCGAGACCCTGACTCATGTAGATTTCAGGTCATATGCATCAAACAGACTTGTGTTCGAGGCATGTGCATCGAATTGCCTTGGTTCGAGGCATGATGGATTGCGCATCGAACTGACTTAGTTCGATGCGTGCATCAAATTGACTTGGATTCGATGCGTGGCGTCTCTGTCCGTCCCCCTTACTTGTGAGGAGTGAGGGGGTATATATAGGCTTGCTTAGAGATGCTTAAAGGTCATTTTGGGCCCGCATCGAACCAAGGCGGTTCGATGCACTCTCCGCATCGAATTGTGCAAATTCGATGTTGATTTCTCTCTGAACCTCCGAATTGCATTCCGCTTGTTGCGTTACAACCTAGACTCATGTGGCTTTCCAATGAAATATTACTCATTGTCTAACTAACTATATAGATATAATGGTGAATCAAATACGGCTAAGGTAGTTTTACCTTTAAGTCTTCCCGACACTCATCGGTCAGTTTCGTGCCATCGTTGCTTCTTCTTGACATGACACATTATATCACACCAATATTGAAAGATAATATGCATGTTTGTTTCCCATAATTTCGCCTGTATGGTATTCTTATAATTCTTTTATTACTTGAGAAAAGGCTCTTTTATCTCTTCCCACTTGTCCAAACGCTTCTTTGCTTCATTCACCTGAGAATTAAAATAAGTATTATACCACATTGTTTTTAAATTTTAACTATAAAGATGGGTATGTTCATATACATGTGCAACTTTTTAACATTTTTTGACGTAAAGATTGCAGTGGGGGCCTTTTGAATAACGAAATGAGAAAGAACAATACTCGTTTTCTTGTGTAGGTCAGTAGAGTACAGTGGTTGTACAGAAATTGAAGCAGAAATAAATTGGATAAATTAACTATACCTCTTTATTCCAATCAGTGCGAAATGTTACCCAGAGTAAGATGATAGTTTGCATCATTGTTCCTCCAATCATACCGACCCAAATTCCCTTCAAAAAAGATTTGTACTTTCAAATTAATTATTTGTATCTAGTTTGTCAATTGTCAGTCACATCCTTGGGTAAATAAACATTACGTTAAACATTAAAAAAAAAGGTTATGCAGTCATGTTGGATTATTACCTTAACACCAAACTTGAACGTGAAGCCGAGAAGGCATCCTACTGGAATTCCCACAATGTAGTAACAACCAACATTTATGTACGCCACAAATGCTTGCCATCCGCAACCCACAGCCACCCCTTCAATTTATAATACAGTTGATATTCTTAATAAACAAAACACCAAGATTATAAAATCTGATAATGGGCGCAGAAAGAAATTTAATTTGGACCGTGAATGCAATTTCGACAAAAAAAAATAAGAAAAGAAAAGAAAAAGGTGAAAGAAGTTTGAGACGTTTTATTTAGTAACTAAACATCATAAAATTACGCGTACCACTGGAGACTACATGATATCAGGTTAAAAATTACAAAACAAATAATTATAATAGATGAATTAGATAAATTAGTCAATAAACCAATTGAATTCGATGCATCAATGTCGAACCGGGTGAATTCGAGACAGCTTGGCGCGACTTCACGGTTTCGATCATATCTCTTTGTAGGTGATCGAAATCTCGATCCGCTTCTTGATTCAGAGCTTGTCATTGAGGTTCTGGCGAGAATAGCCTTTTATTCTGCATCGTTGTTGGTCATAATAAAGCTCGACCCTGGGTGCGATAGCAAGTTATTGTATGATCATACGTTTTTTTTAATTGTAAAAACTCCAACTTTGATGTTATCTCTGTTTCGACAATGTTGTTGATAACATGGTGACAAGTATAATGAACTCTGACTTGGGAGTCCTTTGCCTCGGTTTTGTGCACTGATTGTGCAGTTATGTTTGGTTTAGATCTTTATCTATAGTCGTAAGACTTTATGGCATGCATTGCCTTCATTGATGGCCAAGGCTTTACATGATCGGCCGAATCTGAGCTGTTAGATCAGTGCTAGATCGAATCTGATGAATCTCCAAATCATTCGTACTGAGACTATTTGATAGTCATTTCATGTTTGAAGCAGAAACAAATCGATAGTGTTACTTCACCATATCTCGGAATTCGATTGCTTTGACTTATGGCATGCCTCGAATGGATGGAATTCGATTGTCACTGCGCAATCTCATCCCAATTCGATTTTGAAAGTTGTTAAAAAATTGAAATTTGGATGATCACCATCGATCGAATGTGCTCGGATTCGATCGACTCCCTGATGGGTCTGCTTTTATGAACAATTTGTTATGTTTATTTTGACGCTGCGTCGCCCTGTTGCTTTGTTTTTGCGGTTATTAGAATCGCCTTATCGTAATGCATCGCTTGCTTGCCCGTTTCTTTCAACGGCAATTTTTACTATTTCTTTGTTACTTGGCAACTCTATGTCACGTCATGTTGCAGAGTTGCTATGGCATCTTTTGCTAAGTTAGCTCAATGTTCACATCATTGTTTTAAGGTTTTCCATCCTGCAGGATTTCTTTGGGTGCACTTGCCGCTTGTGGGCAGAGTGTATGTCCCCTTTGTCTTTATTTTAGCAGAATTTGTTGTTAGGACTCGCCATTCTAGGCGAGGCGCCAATCCCTTTTTCTTCGTTTGAAGAGAGCCCAAGTGCTCACCGTTTAGCAAATCCACAACACCCGCTACCTTCGTGGCGGGTTCAATTCTCCCGATAGTCGAGGAAAATTAACCCACTGTTGCAAACGAATTTGCGAGTCTGCTTGAAAGCGAGAGCCTCATCTACCGAGGAACGTCTCCGCCTCCTCCGATGCCTGCCACTTATCCTTCTTCAGAGGATGAAGATAACGCCGAAGGCTAACGACCTCGATTTTAGTTCCCTACTTTTATGACTAATGCTTCTGATTTGGTTTGGCGCTGCGTCACCCTTTTATTTCGAATAATTTGATTATTTAAATTCCTGTCGTATTTTTCTCGTTCAATCTTGCGATACTTTGTTCGCTTGATCAGTTGTAGTTACGTTTGCCTTTCCTTCAAATGATATTTTCGCAATTTACTTTTATTTTGGCAATTCATATGCCATATTGCATCATGGGGTATCGTGCGTGTTTCATTTTTTTCCGCCGCATCGGACGTTTGTTATGTCGGCGTAATCAATTTCATCAGATTTTTCATAGACACTTGTCTCTTGAGAAAGACTTCCTCATCTCGTTGCTTTGTTTTTAGGGATTTATGGCTAGCACTTACCGCTTTGGGGCAGAGTGTCCGTCCTGTTTCTTCTCTTTAGGGATTTACGGCTAGCACTTTCCATTTTGGGGCAGAGTGTTAGTCTTGTTTCCTTCTCATCGCGGGTCCACTTTAGATCATGGATGACGTTATTTTCATGCAAATAACTTCGCAATGCGTGGTTCTGCTTTTGATGCATTTGTGAGACAGTGCTGCCATCGTTGCTTAACCTTGTATGATTCGCGTTTCGAGGATTATGACCTCACTCGTATATATGTTTTTGATATTTTTGATTGGTGCGTCCCAGTTGCTGCATTAGTGTTGTTGGGTCGTGTGAAGGTGCAACGTTTATTCGCCCAATACGGTTTTGCAGTTATCTTTTGAGTTAATCGTTGTTGTCTTTGATAGGTAGACGACTTAGATAACACGTAGGTTATGTTGCTAAGCACCTCGATTGAGCGAGAGATCGTCTCGATGGAGAACTTCGACTGTGATAGAAATGATATATAAGTGATGGATCTAAAGCGATCTAGTGCTAAGTTTCTCAAGCTTCTTGTATTGATCTTGCAGTTTACGCTTGGTAGAGATCTTTGTCTATTTGGACATTGTGTCACCTTTGTTTGGATACTTTGCTACATTCGTATTTAATGACCGCTCGCATTTTGTTTCTCGCACTTTGTGCTTTTACATGTTATTACTCGTCGACGGTGACGGTTAATTTGGCACATGGGTATTCGTACCTCATGAGGTATTGATATCTTCTATAGTACTCTAAATATGTACTTATTTTGACATGTATTCATTTCAATCTGGACAGATGTAACTGATTTGCCACGTGAAGTCTATTGCCATATTCAGCCTTTTAGGCATATGTATATGTTGTTTGCATAATGCTTTTGCCAGCAGATGTCTATCCTTTGTGGATTTTGGTTTGTTTCTGACCACGGTGGGCCGATGTCCATTTCCGATATATTTCATTTATTCCTCTGACGGCTTCGGGCTAATATCTTATTTTCATCTGGCCGCTCCGGCCCAATATTTCATTTTTGAGATTTTAGGTTTTCATCTTATCTTGTCGGGTTGATGCTTTTGGTGCCGTTTTGGACAAGTTTACTTAGTACCGCTTCAGGTAGGTTTGCATCGTGCCGCTTCATGTGGACGTTCTTCTTGCCACTTTGGACACGTTTGTCGTACCGCTTCGGGTAGACGTTTTGATGTCGCTTTGGACACATTTGTGGTAGACGTTTTGGACATGTTTGTTTCGTACCAGAGGGAAATAAGATTGCATTGCCCGAAGGTTGGGCGCAAGCGGATGAACTTGTGCTTACAAAGTATCAGATCCAGGGAAACTGTGCCAATTTCGCTCGTTCGACGAGTTTGGTCCTTCGTTCCGAGTCCCCTCAGTCTTCTACTGAGTAGCGAATTTTAGTTCATATCTTTTTTATGATATTAAGCTTTTTGTTCTGGGAACAATTTTTTGCATTTCACTTGCAATGGTTCTTGAATGAGATCGATTTTGTAGCTTGATATCTAATTTTTGATTTATACTCTATTTGTATAATTCATTCTCTTTTTAACCAAGTTCAATGCACGTTTAATTGCTCTTTGTCTGTCATCAATTTCATAATTGTGTTATGCCTTATAATCATTATCAATCTCGCATTGCATCTCCGTCATGACGCTTGCGTCGTGCATGAGGGGTTCGACCACTTTGGGCACGTTATACCGCGGTCATGACGCTCGTGTCGTGCATGAGGGGTTGGGCACTTATACCAGCGTCATGACGCTCGTGTCGTGCATGAGGGGTTTGACCACTTTGGGCACTTTATACCTCCGTCATGACGCTCGTGTCGTGCATGAGGGGTTCGACCACTTTGGGAACTTTATACCGCCGTCATGACGCTCGTGTCGTGCATGAGGGGTTGGGACTTGTTGCTGACCCCCTTGATTCCTCATTTGGATTTCCAACATCATTTCTATAAGACTCCACCTGATGGTAAGATTCTTTGATATGACTCTTGGGTAAAATTCTTCTATATCACTCTTGGGTAAAATTCTTCAATATCACTTTTTGGTAAGATTCTTCGATAGCTCATACGGGTAAAATTCTTCGATACGTCATACGGGTTAGATTCTTCGATACCTCATACGGGTAAGATTCTTTGATACCTCACACGGGCAAGATTCTTTGATACCCCATACGCGTAAGACAAATCACGACACTACCGCAGAGGAAGCTCCTCTTAGTCGTTGCTTTTTCTTCCGATGATGTTAGTTTCCTTGGTTGAATCGTGGATTTGATTATTTCTCTTAGTACCACTCCTTGTTTGCTTGGGACCGAATTCCATATTGTCAACTCCGTAGTTGTTTCGCGATCTCGATATGGCTACTGGGACTCTTCACGGTTCTTTTCCCATTGGTCCATTCCCTTTCTTGGCCATTTTACGTAAACAGACATAAGTGTAAACGAAATGGTGTTCCCAAAGACGACGCCAATATTTTGGTCTTATTTCGTCTAGGTTACAATACACCGAGAAATTAATAAAATGGGGCCTGACTTAACCAAAATAATGTTATCCTATTACAATGAACGGACTAGCTTGGTCTGGAACACCTATTACACATAAGGAAATATAAGATAACGGGAAAAATCCCTAAATGGCCAAGTTGAGGGAACAGTCGAACGGGAGAGATTTGATTCTCTTTGATTGTCGAATTGTGGGCGTTAAATACTTATGATATCTGACTGAACTTGGGCACTTGCCAAGCTGCCTACGTATCCCATTGAGGGAATCATGCCAAACGTAGTTCATTTATTTCTTTTTAGTTGCCTCTATTGGGCCGACCCCTGGTATGGCTGCTTGGTTCACTTGGTTCTGCATTGCGTGACTTCACGGTTTCGATCATATCTCTTAGTAGGATGATTTAAACCTCAATCTGCTTCTTGATTTGGGACCTTGACTCATGTAGCTTTCATGACATATATGGGTTCAATCTAGGTGTGCATCGAACCACTTGAATTCGATGCATCAATGTTGAACCGGGTAAACACGTATCATATTTATTTTGACCTTATTTCGTCTAGGTTACAATACACCGATAAATCGATATAGTGGGGATGACTTAACCAAAATAATGCAATCCTATTACAATGAACGGACTAGCTTGGTCTGGAACACCCATTACACATAAGGGAATATAAGATGACATAAATAATCCCTAAATGGCCAAGTTGAGGGAACAGTCGAACGGGAGAGATTCGATGCTCTTTGATTGTCGAATTGCGGGCGTTAGATACTTATGATATCGAGCTGAACTTGGAAACTTGCCAAGCTGTCTACGTATCCCATTAAGGGAATCAAGACGAACATAGTTCATTTGTCTCTTTTGAGCTGCCTCTATTAGGTCGATTCTTGATAGGGCTGCTTGGTTCACTTGGTTCAGCATTGGAGCGACTGCACGGTTTCGATCATATCTCTTTGTAGGATGATCGAAATCTCAATCCGATTCTTGATTACGAACCCTAACTCATGTAGCTTTCAGGTCACATATAGGTTCAATCTTGGTGAGCATCGAATTGCCTTGGTTCGATGCGTCCATGTCGAACAGGGTGAATTCGAGACAACTTGGCGCGACTTCACGGTTTCGATCATATCTCTTTGTAGGATGATCGAAACCTCGATCCGCTTCTTGACTCTGAGCTTGCCATTGAGGTTCTAGCGAGAATAGATTTTTCTTCTGCATCATTGTTGTTCATAATAAAGCTCGACCCTGGGTGCGCTAGCTAGTTATTTTATGATCATACGTTTTTTTTTAAACTCCAACTTTGATGTTATCTCTGTTTCGACAATGTTATTGATAACATGGTGACAAGTATAATGAACTCTCACTTGGGAGTCCTTTGCCTCGGTGTTGTGCAAGAGGGGTTGGGACTTGTTGCTGACCCCCTTGATTCCTCATTTGGATTTCCAACATCATTTCTATAAGACTCCACCTGAGGGTAAGATTCTTTGATATCACTCTTGGGTAAAATTCTTCAATATCACTTTTTGGTAAGATTGTTCGATTTCTCATACGGGTAAGATTCTTCAATACCTCATATGGGTTAGATTCTTCGATACCTCATACGGGTAATATTCTTTGATACCTTATACGAGTAAGATTCTTTGATACCTCATACGGGTAAGATTTTTCGATACCTCATTCGGGTAAGATTCTTCGATACCTCATACATGTAAGATTCTTTGATACCTCATACGAGTAATATTCTTCGATACCTCATAAGAGTAAGATTATTTGATACCTCAAACGAGTAAGATTCTTTGATACCTCATACGGTTAAGATAAATCACGACACTACCGCAGATGAAGCTCCTCTTAGTCGTTGCTTTTTCTTTCGATGATGTTAGTTTCCTTGGTTGAATCGTGGATTTGATTATTGCTCTTAGTACCACTCATTGTTTGCTTGGGACCGAATTCCACATTGTCAACTCCGTAGTTGTTTCTCGATCTCGATATAGCTACTGGGACTCTTCACGGTTCTTTTCCCGTTGGTCTATTCCCTTTCTTGGCCATTTTACGTAAACATACTCTTAAGTGTAAACGAAATGGTGTTCCCACAGACGACGCCAATATTTTGGTCTTATTTCGTCTATGTTACAATACACCGAGAAATCAATACAATGGGGCCTGACTTAACCAAAATAATGCTATCATGTTACAATGAATGAACTAGCTTGGTCTGGAACACCTATTACACATAAGAAAATATAAGATGACGGGAAAAATCCCTAAATGGCCAAGTTGAGGGAACATTCGAACGGGAGAGATTCGATGCTCTTTGATTGTCAAATTGTGGGCGTTAGATACTTATGATATCAGACTGAACTTGGGCACTTACCAAGCTGCCTACGTATCCCATTGAGGGAATCAAGCCGAGCGTAGTTCATTTATTTCTTTTGAGTTGCCACTATTGGGTCGGCCCCTGATAGGGCTGCTTGGTTCACTTGGTTCTGCATTGCGTGACTTCACGGTTTCGATCATATCTCTTTGTAGGATGATCGAAACCTCAATCCGCTTCTTGATTCAAGACCTTGACTCATGTAGCTTTCAGGAAATATATGGGTTGGATCTAGGTGTGCATCAAACCACTTGGATTTGATGCATCAATGTCGAATCGGGTGAATTTGAGACAGCTTGATGCAACTTCACGATTTCAATCATATCTCTTTGTAGGATGATCAAAACCTCGATCCGCTTCTTGATTATGGACCCTGACTCATGTAGCTTTCAAGGAACATATGGGTTTGATCTGAATGAGCATCGAACCATTGGGATTCGATCTATCAATGTCGAATCGGGTGAATTCGAGACAGCTTGGCGCGACTTCACGGTTTCGATCATATCTCTTTGTAGGATAATCGGAACCTCGATCTGCTTCTTGATTCGGAACCCTGACTCATGTAGCTTTCAGGGTATGTGCATCGAACCAACTTGGATTTGATGTTGAGCTGCTCCGTCTGTCCTCCTCACTTGTGAGGACTGAAGGGGTATATATAGGCATGATTAGAGGGGCTTAAAGGTCATTTTCAGCATTGAACTGCGCAAGTTCGACACTGATCTGTGCAGCTTTACTTTTTTGAGAATAACCTTCTCTCTGCACCTCCGAATCGCATTCCGCTTGTTGAGAATAACTTTCTCTCTGGAAATCCAATGACATGTTACTCAATGTCTAATTAGGTATATAGATATAATGGTGAATCAAATACTGTTAAGGTAGCTTTACATTTAAGCCTTTTCGACACTCATCAGTCAGCTTCGTGCCATCGTGACTTCTTCTTGACATGACACATTATGTCACACCAATTACCATTCAAATTCATACATTTTTGCATTTTTTAAGTAATAACTTAAAATATGTATGTTAAACTTGTTTACGTATGATAATAAGAGGACAAAACAGGATATAACGATCTTTATGTGTTTTTCTGAAAGAGTAAAAAGCCCTACCTCATTGGTAATAAAAATACACAAGAAACCACTTTGTTGTTATTTCGTATATTACTCACATAGGGTCTCTTGTCTCTTCTTTTCTTTCGTGTACTTTTCTACTTATTATGCATGTTTTTATATGCCAAAAAAGATATTTAGAAGAATAGAAGTTGTACACGTTTAATATTAATTAGTGGAGAGGGAATTTCAAATTAGTACCCGACAAGACGGGCTGGATGCCGTTTAGTACGAGAGTGATTGCTAATAGCGGACATAGGTCCGCCACTGCGTTGGCCACCGTCTCGCCGCCAGTAAAAATGTAACTAATGACATAGCGATTAGACAACAAGATAATTGCCATCACCACCGCCACCATGAAAGAGACGAGCGTCACCACCACAACCGAAAAGGCCGCCGATTTGGGGTGTCCGGCTCCTATCTCATTGCTCACTCTGACGCTGCATGTTTTAAATAATTCACAATTATAAGGGGCAATATATTTATCAAACGATATTCATAAGTCGGACATAAAATTGATTTTTATATTTATTTTTAGCCAATCTAGTCACCTGGCAGCAGCATTAAATCCGACGGACACCGTGAATAGCAGCCCACTTACTGACATGCTGTATAGATAACATTGAAATAATATTATTTGCAAACTGCAGAAACTACGAAGAGAAATCAAAAGAGAACATTTTAGAGTAAAACTTCAGCTACATATATAGTTATCGGTCAAAATAAAAATGTATTATAGTATAATTACGCCATATACAACGAGTCGGTTGGTAATTTATAACAGCACCATATATATCAAGTGGTATTACTTTGATCATTGAGTACGGGTATATATAATCTGACCGGTCCATGTTTTAATGCCATAATGTGACACACCAATGATAGGTGTTTTACGTAATCTAACGAGATCTGATTATATAAGTGTCTAGCAATCCTATCATTTAATATAATAATGCAAATGACATTTTAATCTTCGTATTTAAATAACTGGTTACAAGGTATAGTCCAAAGGACAAATACATTCGGTTGAGCAAGATAATATTCTGCCGCGACAATGTAAAACTAAATTTCACCAAAATGCATATATTACTATATATTTACTTCATCATTAAGTAGAGTATTCATGTGTCATGTGTGGTCCTGGATTGAGACATGTTTTTTCTTTGATAGGAGCCGGACGGAAAAGGCTGAAACACATAGAGCGCATTAAGTTCATTTATGAGATACAATTTGGCTGGTAGATGTATACGTTACACATTGACATCAATCAATATAACCAAAAAAATATCTCTAGATGGAAAAACATTCGATCAAAAATAGTCTAAACCAACACGCCAAGAATTTCATCTAATCTATACAAATTAAACAAGGGGCACAAGCACAAGTTAATCAAAAATATGATTCGAATCGAAGAAAGTGATTTAGGACATAGATAATCATCACAACACAGTACTGAGAACTAGAATAGTTAAGAAACAAACTTAAACAAATGATTTCAGTCGACATGCATGTGGATATCAATCTTTAAAGCAACTAATCAATTAACCGTGAGAGATCAGATTAACATGAACAGAATTAGCTAGCTAGATCAACTACTAAGTATACTAACTAATAATTCAATAATCTTACCATACTGAGAGCGCATCGAGGGAGAGTTCAGGATTCTCCAACAACCCGGCAATAAGGACTAGTACCTGAAAGTACCACGTCTCCAAGCACAGCATCACCGCGGACGCAAAAGACAACTTAACAAACTCCCAAATTCCGGTAAACGCCTCCCATTTGAATCCGTTCCACGTGGCCTTACACCGTTGGCTCTTCACAATATACACAGACTGCGCACTAACAATGATCCACCACGACAAGCTCAGGGACAAGGACGCACCAATCAGCCCCAGCCCGATCTTGTACACCACCACCCAGCTGATCAACGCATGCACCCCCAGCGTCGCCAATGAGATCAACGCGCTCGGCACCACGATGCTCTGTGATTGGAGGTACTTCTGTATCGGGAAGTTGAAGGCGTACGCGAATATCTGCGGAATCAGGCCGTAAACGAAGATGGAGGCGAGCTTCGCCACGTTGTGTTCTTCTCCGATTAAGATCAGTAGCGACCTGGATAGCGCGTACACCACCGCGATCGGAATGCAGAACATCATCAGCACGATCGTGGCGCGTTGGAGGTACAAGCCGAGCATGTCGTACCTCTGCGCGCCATAGGCCTGACCGCAGAGCGTTTCCACCGCGCTTCCCATTCCTAGCTGCGCGCGCGCGGCACACAAAAATCAAGTCAATTATTTATATTGCACATCAAAATTAATATATATATATATACATATATATATATATATTAGATAACTCTATATGATATGAGTCTCTACTTTTTCTACACATCTAAAATAATTTCTTATTCTGTTATACCCGGCTATAATAAACATACATCAAATATGAATCACTAATTATTTTGATTTTATTTCGTCATGGTAATATAGAACACTGTAAAATAATACAATTGGAATATAAGTAACCAAAATAATGCTATTCAAATTTATTATCGGACTAGCTTGGTCCGAAACACCTATTACAAGCTTTCTAGGTTAAAACTGACTAATTACAATACAAATATTGCACATCGAATTCTTGGTGTTTGATGCCATCGTGTCGAATAACAATTGTTCGATGTGAGATGTACAGTGAGGGTCCTATCTCGAATTCAAGTATATCGACTCTAAGAGACTCGATGCTGTCTTCCGTATCGAATTCGATGTGTTATTCTTTGTATCGTATCGAACACACCAAATTCGATCTTGTATGCCTCGAATGAACAGTGATTCAATGCTAATTATGTGAAAGTGATTTTCCAATCAGAACGTGCACGGACTACAAGGGGACGAGCTATATATAACAACCGTCCCGTGGGTCCTAATGACAGATTCGCGCATCGAACATGAGTTGTTCGATGCGCACCAATACCTCGAATAGGCCCTGTTCGATGTGGATATGGGCCGACCCAATATACAAGTGTTGGGCCAACCTTAAAACCTACACATCACTAATTTTAAGACAACGGAAGATGAGTGCGTACCAGGAGACCGTATGCGATTAATTGAATGCCTTGGTTGCCGAGACAGGCTGCGGCAAACTCCAGATTGCCAAGGTGACCGGAGTAGATGCGAGTCAATATCGACATGGCGTTGTTGATGAGGTACATCATCACTGCGGGTGCACCAAGTTTGAATAGGATCTTGAGCTCGATCCACGAGGCCTCCTGGTAACGTTTCATCCATGGCAAGTCGGCATTTGAGAGTACTTTTTCTAGCTCGGAGCTAGAGTGATGAACGGCGGAATACGACGACGGGGTTTGTGGTGGTGATGGTGATTCATGAGCTGATTGATTGAGTACTTCGGACTGTGGGTGCTCCATGCTACTTGTTGTGTACTGTACGTAATCCTATGGGAAGAGTTGTAAAGAGTAATAAAGAGAGGACGTATATATATGGTTGAGGCAGAGTAATAATATATATTATGGAATTGGAAAGTAAAGGGCCTTTTTTCCTTAAATTAAATGAAAAGGGACTATATCAATTATATATGACAAATGGAGAAAAAATATTGGAATTGTATGTTCAAGAGCGCATCAAAGAGGGATATTTATGGGCCAAGCTAGCTCAATATTAATTCCCTTCACCTACATTAGTACAAACCATAAGCGCAGCCATCAGATTCCGAATAGTGGTTGGATAATGCATTAATACGAGGACGAAATATCAAAAATGCCGCTAACTCTTTTTTCAATCTTAAATGCTCATTTTTTTTTCAACCTATTGAAAATGCCCGTTAAGTTTTAAATTTTCTAATAAAAATGCCCGATATTAAAAATTCGGACATTTTATCCGACGTGACATCCGAGTCAAAGAGACGCGCTGCTGTATCAGAAAGTCGCGTTTTAAAATTCGAGTATTTTTGGTAGAATTTTGAAAGATACAAGGCATTTTTAGCATTATTTTTTAGACAAAATATGCTTTTTTGTGCTTATTTTTCATTTCGGACATTTTTTGTAGAAATTTTAAAAGATACAGGGCATTTTTAGCATGTTTTGAAAAAATGGGCATTTAATTTAAGATTGAAAAAAAAAGTTAGCCGTCATTTTTGATAATTTGTACTTAATACAATAAACCACCTGGAATTATGTATATAAGAGCATATGTGGATTAAGAATAGTTTGTTTTTCCAATTAGGCAAATCATTTATAGGTGGATTTGTGATGGCAGTTTCTCAAATTAGCTATAATATTAAGAAGATTAATTTGTAGAAAAATTAAATATTGTTGTACCATAATTTGTATTGCTACGTGGCACCAATAAAACACGGCACTTCATCGAAGAAGACACGCAAGAAAACACAATAAAAATGACTAAGCAAGGTTCACTCGAAATTTATATGGAAATATGTCCCTAAATCTCACTTTCAGGACAATATTTCGGGTTAGAGGTACTTTCGGGATAATGTTTCGGGTTAGAGGTACTTTCGGGACAATGTTTCAGGATAACTTAATTTCGAGACAGTGTAATTTCGACATAAGGAATTTCGGGTTAGGCGTGATTGGTGGAATCATGGGCGGATTTGGTGGCTTAATTTATGGTCCTCATCTACTATATAAACCCCCCACCTCTACTCATAAAGGGGATACATTCATTTTTCACTTGTGTTAAACCAGAGCTCCACCTATAACTCGAAATACCTCACTAGTTTCGAGATTCGTCGTAACCCGAATCTTGTCTCTTGTGCCTAAGGGAAATTTCGAGAGATAGAGCTATTTCGAGACAACTTTGTTTCGAGATAGATAAGTTTTGGGTTAAGCACTTTTTGCACACTACATATCACCCCAAATTCGGGACACTTCGAGGTTACCCAAAATTCGAGACACTTTGAGATCAACCGAAATTCGAGATACTTTAAGGTCACCCGAATTTCGAGATACTCTGAGATAACCCGAAATTCGAGATACTCTTAGGTCACCTGAATTTCGAGATACTCTACAATAAACTATATTTGAAATCAAGTTCTACAACTTGCATACTACATACAACTCTCGTATACTGACTTGAGCGTCGGAGTACCTTCGCGGGGTCAGCCACCGCCTAGTTCACGTGTCGTGTTTTCAGTGCAGGCTTCTCGAACTCAAAGCTAGCTTGGGACCAATCAGGAGCTCGGGCTAGTCTGACGTGGAGTGACTAGTCAGCAGACGAAATTACCCCGCTTTAGTGGCGCCGTCTGTGGGAAACCACTAAGTGCACCAATAAAACACGGCACTTCACCAAAGAAGACACGCAAGAAAACATAATAAAAAGGACTAAGCAAGGTTCACTCAAAATTTATATGGAAATATGTCCCTAAATCTCACTTTCGGGACAATATTTCGGGTTAGAGGTACCTTCGGGATAATGTTTCGGGTTAGAGGTACTTTCGGGAAAATGTTTCAGGATAACTTAATTTCGAGACATTGTAATTTCGATATAAGGAATTTCGAGTTAGGCGTGATTGGTGGAATCATGGGCGGATTTGGTGGCTTAATTTATGGTCCCCATCTACTATATAACCCCCCACCTCTACTCATAAAAGGGATACATTCATTTTTCACTTGTGTTAAACCAGAGCTCCACCTATAACTCGAAACCCCTTACTAGTTTCGAGATTCGTCGTAACCCGAATCTTGTCTCTTGTGCCTAAGGGAAATTTCGAGAGATAGAGCTATTTCGAGACAACTTTGTTTCGAGATAGATAAGTTTCGGGTTAAGCACTTTTTGCACACTACATATCACCCGAAATTCGGGACACTTCGAGGTTACCTGAAATTCGAGACACTCTGAGATCAACCGAAATTCGAGACACTTTAAGGTCACCCGAATTTTGAGATACTCTGAGATAACCCGAAATTCGAGATACTCTTAGGTCACCCAAATTTCGAGATACTCTACAATAAACTATATTTGAAATCAAGTTCTACAACTTGCATACTACATACAACTCTCGTATACTAATTTGAGCGTCGGAGTGCCTTCACGGGGTCAGCCCCCGCCTAGTTCACGTGTCGTGTTTTCAGTGCAGGCTTCTCGAACTCAAAGCTAGCTTGGGACCAATCAGGAGCTCGGGCTAGTCTGACGTGGAGTGACTAGTCAGCAGATGAAATTACCCCGCTTCAAATATAAAATTGGTATTTGTAGTATATCAAGTACGATTTTGGTCATTTATCTTTATGTAATTTAGTAAGGGTTAATTTTAGTCTTCTGTATGCCACGTCCAGTTTTAGTCCTTCATTGGTAATACAATTTGTGATTTAACTTGCACCTTCTTAGTTACTTTGAAAAACACTGATTTTAGCTAGGACATATATACGCGTGCCTTCATTATTACCCCTAATTTCTTATGTAAAATCCTCAATCCTTTTGCTATTTTCTCTACTTGAAACTCTAATAAGTTTCACGTAGTATGTGTTTTAAAATTACTTTTCAACCCGCATAAACCTTCCTAATTTGAAGGGAAGTAGATTTACAAAGATAATTAAGAGCGAAAATTAGCAAGAGGAGTATTAGCAAATAAATGTCATTTAAATTACTTGATTAGACACTTGACAATCAATGTAGAAGCTAAGAAGATGTAGTTTTATATCATGCTCCGAATTTAGCCTCAGACAAAAGGTAATTAATAACTTTTCCAAGCCAAGAGTTTAATCACATCATCAAATTAATAATGTGGAGCCAAGTATTATGAACACCGACAGGAACACCAAGGTACTTAAAAGTGATTGTACCAAATTTATATTGAACAATGTCAATATACTTGTGTGCCAGTTTAGTTGATCATCCCTTCCCTTATATATATGGATTCAAATATGTTGTTTTTTGTTGAAGTTAACTCTCAACCTACATATAATCCAAAATTATGTAAGTACAGTACTCCATCGCCATGCGTTTCCAGGATTCCCTTGGGCAAAAATAAATAGAATCATATCAACGAACTATATGTACACTACTTTTACTTTATCTTTGCCAGCGACAATCACATTAATAAGTTGCATATCTCTTATCTTTATATTCATTGCACTTACAAGCTTCAGATACAATGAGAAACATGAGGGAATAATGTAAGAAATCCTCCTGCGCCTATGCCGAAAAATTATGTGAGGGGTAATCATTTATAAGAACTATTAGAAAATAGGAGATTTATATATGATAGAGGTTTTGTAGGATAGTGAAAATTTGTATTTGTATTTGTGTTTATATAGATAGTGGAGGAGAAGGTAATTTTAGACGTAGTGGGATATTTAGAAATTTAGAGTGTTTAGAATATGGAGTACTTATCTCCAAAATCTTTAGATTGTATTGCTCAAATATTGTTTTGAGAATGGTTTACAAGATCACCCCAAGGGGTGTATTTATAGGTGTGGGAGGAGGTATCTAGAACCCTCACATTACATCATTCTAGATTAGTCTTTGCTAGATTTTTATATATGAATTCTCTAGATAGATTCCTAGAATATTCCTATGAATATTCTTTAACTAGTGTAATAAGGACTACTCTAGATTCATCCATATTATTATTACAATTATATAGATATATTTAGAATACTATAGATTCTTCTATAAATGCTTCATAGTTAAATACTCCCCCTTGAAGTATTTATCGGATACTCCAAGCATGCTCCTTAGCAGTTGAAATCGATCTCTTGAAAGTGCCTTCGTGAAGATATCAACTTGTTCCTCTTCCGTGGGGAATACTTCATCCCAATATCTCCACTTGCTTGGACTTCTCTTATGAAGTAATACTTGATAGCAATATGCTTCGCTCGATTGTGTTGAACTGAATTCTTGCCATTGCTATAGCTGATTTGCTATCACAGTAGATCTCTGTATGCCCATTTTGTGGCTGTCCCATGTCTTCAAGTATTCTTCTTAGCCATATAGCTTAACAAGCTGCTCCTGCTACTGTAATGTATTCTGCGTCGACTTATGATTGTGCAATAGACTCTTGTTTCTTTGAACCCAATGATATTATACTAGAGCCAAGCTTGAATGTGTTCCCAGACGTGCTCTTCATATCATCCACAGATCTACCCAATCACTATCAGTGAAACCTGAAAGGTTTCCTTCTGAACTTGGTTTATACCATATGTCGAAAGTCTTTGTTCCTTGCAGATATCTGAGGAGCCTCTTGGCAGCTCCAAAATGTGTTTGGCTTGGGCTCTACATGAATATTGATAGCAAACTTGTCGTGTATATGATGTCGGACCTCGTAGCTATTAAGTATAGTACACTTCCAATTAGGCTACGATAGATGGATGCTTCTACTTGATTCGTTCCATCTTCCTTCTTTCTCTCATTCGGAACCAATGGAGTAGCAACGGGTTTGCATTCTTCCATCTTGAATTTCTTCAACATATCCTCGATATACTTCTTTTGTGATAAGAAAATACATTCTTCTTCTTATCTTATCTCCATCCCAAGAAAGTAGTGCATCAATCCCAAGTCACTCATCTCAAATGTGTTCATCACGTCTTTCTTGAATTCTTCAATTAGCTTTATATCATTCCATGTGACGATTAAGTCATCAACATAAAGAGAGATGTTGAATATATTGGTGTTACCTTGGGACTTTATGTAGAGAGTTTGCTCATTTTTTCTCCTCCTGAATCCTTGGTCGATAAAATATCCATCGATCTTGCTATACCAAGCTCGAGGTGCTTGCTTAAGCTCGTATAGTGCTTTCTTGAGTTGTAAGATGTTTCCTTCTTTCGTCATAAATCCTTCAGGCTGCTCGACGTATACTTCTTCTTGTAGCTCTCCATTTAGAAAAGTTGACTTCACATCAAGTTGGAAGATTTTTCATTGTTTTTGTGCGGCAAGAGCAATAAGTGCTCTTATCGTATCCACCCGAGCAACTGGGGCAAATGTCTTTGTGTAGTCGATCCCCGGTAGTTGAGTGTATCCCTTGGCTACAAGCCTTGCCTTATGATTTTGTATAGAACCATCGTGATTCAACTTTATCTTGTAGACTCATTTGACTCCAATTACTTCTTTATCTTTTGGATGATCAACCAACTCCCAAGTTTTATTTTTCTTAATCATCTTTATCTCTTCCTCCATAGCTTTAACCCATACTTTTTCTTTAGATGCTACTTCGTAGTTGGGTGGTTCCAAGATAGTAAAAAGACGAAATATTAAAACTGCCCTATAACTTTTTTTCAAAACTAAAAATGCACGTTTTTTTCGGGCCTTGCAAAAATGCCCCGTAAGTCTTGAAAAATCTTGTAAAAATGTCTGATTGCCTTATTTGGGCCAAAATTGCCTACGTGGCGGTACAATCAACGCCACAACATAAAATAGCTCCGCCACGTCATATTTTCAGCCAATAATAATAAATATATATAAATAATAATAATAAACATATATATAAATAATAAAGATATATATATATAAATAGTAATAAACATATATATAAATAATAATAATAAACATATATATACAAATAATAAAGATATATATATAAATAATAATAAACATATATATATAAATAAAACAAATAACAATAAAACACAAAAAAAATAAAAAATAAAATAAAATAAAAACTACCGCACCCCCTGACCCCCCCCCCCCCCCGGCACCCAACGACCACGATTGCAGTGGTGGTGGCGTCAAATCGACGCCACCACCACTGCAATTGTGGTCGCCACCACTGCGATTTGGCAGTGGTGGTGGCGGGGCGGGGAGGGAGGTGGCGATTTGGCAGTGGTGGCGGGGCGGGGATGGAATTTTTTTTTTTATTTTTTTTGTTTTTTATTTATTTTGCATAATGTTAAAATATTTATTATTTTATAAATTAGTATAAATAATAATATATATGTTGATATTGTATATATATATATATATATTTATTACAAATGATTATTCTTTTACATATATAAATGAATATTTACATTACATTCTTTTACAAATGAATATTTAAATGAATATAAATTATTCTTTCCATTACATTCTTTTACAAATGATATTTATATATATATATATATATTTATTACAAATAATATTTATTCTTTTACAAATGATTATATATATATATATGTTTATTATTTATATATATATATATATATATATTTTGGGGGGGGGCAAAGTGCAATTTATTTTGGGGTGCAAATACAATATTTAAAGTTACAAGGGTTTTGGGGTGCAAATACAACTTGTTGACGTGGCAGCCACTGTACCGCCACGTAGGCAATTTTGGCTCAAATAAGGCAATCGGGCATTTTTGCAAGATTTTTCAAGACTTACGGGGAATTTTTGCAAGGCATGAAAAAAACGGGCATTTTTAGTTTTGAAAAAAAGTTATAGGGCAGTTTTAATATTTCGTCCATAGTAAAATTACAAGTTTCATATATATCATTGAAGGACCTCATCCTTAGTGGCGGAGATTCTGGTGATGAATCACTTTGTCTTGGACTATTTGTTTCTGAAGAGGATATAGGAGTCGTACCTGGATTTTGTTCGTCATTTTCGTCATTGTCTCTCGCACTTTCTTCTTCCATTGTTCTGGATATCCATCTCCTCTCTATATTCTCCGTCTCTCAGTTCTAGACCGCTTGCTCGTCGAACTCAACATCTCGACTCGTAACAAGCTTCTTAGTCTCTAGATTGTAAATTCTATAACCTTTTGACTTAGAGCTATAGCCTAGGAATATACCTTTATCCGTCTTGTCTTCTAGCTTGTGTCTCTTTACGGATGGAATGTGGACATAACATATACATCTAAAGACCCTAAGATGTTTGGCGGAAGGCTTCTGTCCAGACCAAGCTTCAATTGGTGTCTTGTTGAGTATTGCTTTTGTTGGACACCGGTTAAGTAGATAGACCAAGGTGTAGACAACCTCTACCCAAAACATATTTGGCAATCCTTTTTCAGCGAGCATGGATCTTGCCATCTCCATCACCGTTCGATTCTTCCTTTCCGAGACTCTATTTTGTTGTGGAGTGTAGGCGACCATTAGTTGGTGCTCCATGCCTTCATCTTCACAGAACTTGTCAAACTCTTTAGATTTGTACTACATACCTCGGTCACTTCTTAACTTTTTAATCTTGTGACCGCTTTGTTTCTCAACAAAGTTCTTGAATTTCTTGAAGATTCCAAATACTTTTGATTTCTCTTTAAAGAAATATACCCAAGTAATTCTTGTATAGTCATCTATGAAGAGGATGAAGTACATGTTTTGACTTAGGGAAGGTGTTCGCATTGGGCCGCATACGTCAGTGTGGACAAGCTATAATATTTGTGTTGCTTGTCATACTTTCTCCGTTGGAAATGGTTGCCTATGTTGCTTCCCGAGCATGCACCCTTCGCAAACATTCTCCTTGGCATTTACAAGTGGGAGGTCTCTCATCATTTTCTTCTGATGAAGTAGTCGTATGGCATTGAGATTAAAATGTCCAAATCTCCGATGCCATAAGCTTGTGTCGTCAAGTTTTGCTACCATGGCTTTATGTTTTAAATATTTCCAGTGAATAGGAAAGTTTCTGTTTCTTCCCATCTTCACTTCAGCAACCTCCACATTATTTTTCAACTTATGAATTCGACATAACTCCCCCTCAAAGTGAAGAGAATATCCGTTCTCCATCATTTAGCCAACACTTAATAGATTTTGATCAAGACTAGGTACTAGGAGAACGTATTTGATAAAATGCGTACCTTTCCTTGTTTTGATGGCGACTGTACCATTACCTTTCGTCTCCAACAATTCTCCATTGCCCATCTTAACTTTAGTCTTGATCGATTTGTCTAGATCACAAAAGATCCTCTCGTTGGATTCCATGTGATTGCTACATCTGCTATCGATGTACCAATCTTCTTCTTTCTTCTCGATTGCAAATTGACATGCATAGAAGAGATGTTCCTTCTCATGTTGATCTTCTGAGTAGTTGGCTTGATGATTCTTCTTCAATCAACAATTTCTCTCCACATGCCCAAACTTCTTACAATTTCTACATTGTGGCTTTCCTCGATGGTAGCAATCTTTTTCTAGGTGATTAGTTTTCTTGCATATTCGGCAAGGGGGGTACTCACCTTTGGTCTCCTCACGTTTTTCTTGTTGTTGCCATCCTCGTGAGCCTACTCCGTCTCTTGATTTCTTGTTTTTGATGTTGAGCTTTGATTGAAAAGTACTCTCAACTGAGCCTTCATGTCGCCTATTCATCCTTAGCTCATGTGCTTGTAGGAAGCCCATTAATTACGTGATTGTCATTGTTGATAGGTCATTCTACTGCTCAATAGCGGCTACGATGGGATCGTACTTCTCAGGAAGATTGATCAAGATCTTTTCGACAATTATTTCATCGAAAATGTTGTCTCCATAAGCTCTCATTTGGGTGACGATCTCCATAAGTTTTGAACAATAATCCTTGACAAGCTCTGAATCTTTCATTTTAAGATTTTCTAGATCTCTTCTGAGGCCTTGTAATTTAATAGTTCTGACCTTAGCATTACGTTGGAATTCTTCTTTTAAGGTGTTCCAAAGCTTGCTTTGCGGTGGTGGTATTTCATATTCTTTAAATATAGATTCACTAATGCTTTGTTGAATAATAGAAAGAGCTCTAGCATTTTAGCTTCTTACTTTCTCGGAACTTACCTCACTTGTAGAAAACTCGGCCCCATCTTGAATTGTAATTTCTTCTTCAACAACATCCCATAGATCTTGAGACTCGAGGTATGTCTTCATTCGAATGCTCCAATAGTCGTAGTTTTCTCCATTGAACAATGGAGTTGATTCCATAATGCGAGGATTAGTCATGACGCCCGTTCTAGATCGAACAAGCTCTAATGCCACTTGTTAGAAAATAGGAGATTTATATATGATAGAGGTTTTGTAGGATAGTGAAAATTTGTATTTGTATTTGTGTTTATGTGGATAGTGGAGGAGAAGGTAATTTTAGATGTAGTGGAATGTTTAGAAATTTAGAGTGTTTAGAATATGGAATACTTATCTCCAAAATCTTTAGATTGTATTGCTCAAATATTTTTTGAGGATGATTTACAAGATCACCCCAAGGGGTGTATTTATAGGTGTGGGAGGAGGTATCTAGAACCCTCACATTACATCATTCAAGATTAGTCTTTGCTAGATTTTTGTACATGAATTCTCTAGATAGATTTCTAGAATATTCATATGAATATTCTTTAACTAGTGTAGTAAGGACTACTCTAGATTCATCCATATTACTATTACAATTATATAGATATATTTAGAATACTATAGATTCTTCTAGAAATGCTTAATAGTTCAATAAGAACTGCGGCAATCTCTTATTTTCTGGACAGAATTTCTAAAATCACGAGTAGATCTTGGACCATTACATAAGTAGTTTTGCGCATTTTTTTCAAACTAAAAGGGTTATTTTCCCGTATACAGGATTTTTCGGAATTAGAATAATATAATAGGCATGTTTAGATGCCATCCTTTTGTCGCGAATTACTTGATATTCGTAATCCATTACTTGAGAAGGGGTTCTCTTATTTTTTTCCCACTTGTCCAGACGCTTCCTTGCTCTCTCCACCTGAAAAATAGGACAAACGCATGTACACATACGTAGAATTGAGTTAGTTATATTATACAGATTGAGCTATACTTTCTCATATTTGCATAACTAAAGTAAGCTAAATTATATAATTCGAGAACGGAAAAGTTTAGCTGTAACTTATCAAATATCATCAATCATTGCGGGAGAAAAGGAGTAGTCGGTGGCCTATTGATTAGCTCTTGTGTCTCATAAATTTTATAATAAATATTTTTAATTCAGCAATAAGGTTTTAATTATTTTTTTCTAGTACTTTTAAAAATAAATTGCATACAAGGGTATAAATAGGACCTTTGGATTATGAACAGAAGTCCTCATTTTTCTGTCTCGGTAATGGTTGTAAGACAATTAAAAATTGGAGTCCAGACATTCTTATGGCACCACAAGAAAAGTTCAACTAATAAATCATACCTCTTTATTCCAATCGGTACGATACGTTACGCATAGTAAGATAAGAGTTTGCATTACGGTTCTTCTGTTGGAAAAATTTGGAATTGAGTCCAAATATATGTGCAAAGTGTGTGAATTGTAATTGCTTATTGAGAAGCAATTTTATTTGTTAAAATAAAATTCAAGATTAAATTACAAATCTGAATTTTAAAGGCACATTTATTGTATTACTTGAATGAAGTCAAAATATTTGATGACATTCAAATATTTTGAATGACAAGATTAATACACCCCCTTTAATGTTTGTGGTTGTTACATATTTTTTCACCTATAAAAGAAGGCCTCCACTCTTGTCAAACTCATCCAACAAGCATACAAAACAAAGCATTTTTTTTTCATAACATAGCATACATAATTTTTTGAGTTCCGCAAGTATTACAAAGTTCGATAGAGGAATCGTTCTTAGCTTCAAGACTATTCCACCGCGACGGACGTTGTACCTTGGGAGGTCGTTGCCATCGAGGGTTCGAAGCTGAACCGGCAAATTGATCTTAAGGGGAGGAGGTCTTACTTCCAACTCGTCCAATTCTCTCGAAGAAATTTTCTGACTCGTCTAATCCACTCCAAGGATTTATCATCAGTTGTTGAGAGGTAGTTTTAATTTTTTGTTGCGTTTCAATTCATATCTATGCATGTTTATGGAAGTATTTCTTCTATGAATCGTTGATACGTGTTTTGTAGATTATTCTATTGTTTATTACGCTTACGTGCACGCGCGGTAACCAACAATCTTAAGATCAATTTTCTCGTATATTTAAGTATTTCGTGTGTTGCATGTTGAAGGTGTTTTTATATTTCCAGAATTTGTTTAGTTTAATTTTGGTTTTGGAAAAAAAAAACGTTTAATCTGCTTCTAAGTCTGTTATAGCTTATGTTTTGTTGTGTTTTTAATCATGTAAAGATCAGAATTAAAGTTGTGTTTTGTTGCTCATATTTAATCATTTTCTGTTTTCTAAGTCTGTTATAGCTTATGTTTTTAACGGATTGATAACTAAATCTGAGAGTTCCAAAAATATTTCAAAAACTGCTGCTACTGTGATTCGATCAAGAGACCTCCTACTTGTTGCTAGCCATCTTTACCGTTAGGCTGTTACAATTCTTGAAGTTTAATTGCGCAGTTACATATTTATTACATTATAAAACTGCTGAATTAAAAAAAAAATATTTCCAAAGACGTTACAATCCGGATTCGAACCTGCGACCTCAGGATCAATTACTCTAATCCCTACCGTTAGACCAGCTTTTAATTCTGTTTAATGCATGCGTAAATGTTTACTTGACTATAGTGCTGCAGTTAATTATTTAGTATTAAATCTTTAACTCACATGCTATTTATTATATTGCTTTTGCATGCTTATGTGACTAAATTAAATTGTGCAAAAATTATTAAAAGCTTTAAGCTCTTAGAAGAGAAATTTTGAAAGGAAAATTTTATAGAATTAGTCGATTATATGCTTGTGATATTGCACGTGAGCCATTGAATATTGAGAATAAATTGCAAAGTGACTCGCGAAAAGTCCATAATTGCACGTGGATCAATAAAAAGAATTTCAAAATAATTCCAAGTATTGAGACTTGTGAATTCGAAGGAAATTCAAAGTAAGAATATCTATACAGACGGTTCTGTCGCAGAAAGGTGGAGTGTAAGCGGACTTGTCCCTCCACTGGCCTGGGAACCTAATATTCTGTCGCAGAAAGGTGGACTTTAAAGAGGTTTCGTCCCTCCACCAGCCTGGGAATATCTGTATAAATATTTGAGTTGAGAATTCTCAGCGATACTAATCGAAATAATTGTGAGAATTATTTAGTAATGGCGGCTGAAAATTCAAAGAACAACTCGAACGGATGGTGGGTAGACACTGGGGCTACTCGACACATCTGCACCAATAGGTGGATGTTTAAGACCTATAAACCAGTAGAGAATGAGCAGGGTTATAAGAGGAACTCTGTTATCTCGAAGGTTGAGGGCGAAGGCACGGTTGTGGTGAAGATGACCTCGGGGAAAGAGTTGACCCTGAAAGAGGTGCTTCATGTTCCAGAGATTCACATGAATCTAATATCTGGTACAGTGCTAAACAAGAAAGGGTTCACACTTGTCTTTGAGTCAGACGAGGTCATCCTATCTAAGGGTGGAACCTTTGTGGGCAAG
Organism: Linaria vulgaris; assembly: GCA_948329865.1. Classification (NCBI taxonomy): domain Eukaryota; kingdom Viridiplantae; phylum Streptophyta; class Magnoliopsida; order Lamiales; family Plantaginaceae; genus Linaria; species Linaria vulgaris. The sequence goes on from OX415252.1 coordinate 77,465,624, forward strand.
GGTTATTTGTCGGACAATCTGTTTAAGATGTCTGTAACGACAATAACGCCTAAAGCTAAAATTAAGACTAGCAATGAGGCTAGCACGTCCGTTGATGTAGTAACTGTGAGAGATTACTCGTGTGCCTCATTATGGCATGGTAGATTAGGTCATGCGAACTTTAAATCTTTACAAAGATTAAGTTCACTAAACTTAATAACAAAATTTAACATCAACCATAAGTACAAGTGCGAGACTTGTGTCGAAGCGAAAACGGCAAAGTCTTCGTTCCACTCTATTGAGCGAAGCTTTGAACCACTGAGTTTGATCCATACTGATGTATGTGATCTTAAGTATGTACAATCTAGAGGCGGTAAAAGTTATTTTATAACGTTTATCGATGATTGTACAAGATATTGCTATGTCTACTTAATGAGAAGTAAAGATGAAGCAATAGACATGTTCATTCACTATAAGAATGAAGTTGAGAACCAACTCGGAAAGAAGATCAAGAATCTTCGAAGTGACCGAGGAGGCGAATATGAGTCGCCATTTGCACAACTTTGTGCAGAAAGTGGGATCATTCATCAAACTACAGCGCCATATTCTCCCGAGCAAAACAGTATTGCAGAAAGGAAGAATAGAACGTTGAAGGAGATGATGAATGCGATGCTCATAAGTTCTGGTCTACCTCAGAACATGTGGGGGGAAGCTTTGTTCTCCGCCAACCATGTGCTCAATCGCCTACCGCACAAAAGGTTGGATAAAACGCCTTATGAATTGTGGAAAGGACGCGCGCCTTGCTACAAGTTCTTAAGGGTTTGGGGCTGTCTAGCAAAGGTCCCTATCGATTTTTGGTACACAAGTCAGATAACCCTGAGATGAGTGTGAATACTATCATTGAGGCTCGAGACGCTTCATTCTTCGAGGAGATATTTCCCCACAAAACTCGATTCATTGAGGAAACGAAAAGAAATGTGGAGGTGAGAGAATCTCAAGAAGATGAAAAAGAACAAAGTCCGAGAAGAAGTAAAAGAGCTAGAAAAGAGAAATCTTTTGGCTCAGATTTCCTAACATTCATGTTAGAAAATGATCCGACTACTTTCAAGGAAGCAATGCCCTCTTCGGACTCGATTCTTTGGAAAGAAAAGGTAAACAATGAGATAGATTATGTCTTACAAAACCACACGTGGGAGCTAGTGGATCTTCCTCCGGGAAATAAACCACTAGGACACAAGTGGGTCTTCACGAAGAAGATGAAAACTGATGGTACCATTGACAAGTACAAGGCGAGACTTGTAGTCAAGGGGTATAGACAAACAGAAGGTGTTGATTATTTCGACACGTATGCTCCTGTTTCCAGTAAAACGTCAATTCGTTTAATCATTGCTCTCGCGGCTTTGTTTAATCTTGAGATCCATCAAATGGATGTGAAAACGGCGTTCTTAAATGGAGACTTAGAAGAGGAGATTTACATGGAACAACCCGAAGGGTTCGTGGTTCCAGGTAAAGAGAAAAAGGTGTGCAAACTTGTCAAATCCTTATATGGGTTAAAACAAGCACCTAAACAATGGCACGAAAGATTTGATAGCGTTATGCTTTTAAATGGATTTCGTATAAATCAGAGTGACAAATGTGTTTACGTGAAAGGAGAGGAAAAGGACTATGTTATAGTCTGTCTCTACGTAGATGACATGATCATTGTCGGTAATAATAATAACATTAATATTACCAAGAAGATGTTGTCACGAAACTTTGACATGAAAGACTTAGGTCTTCCAGATGTCATACTTGGGATGAAAATCACCAAGACACCAGATGGCTATGCATTGTCCCAGGGTCATTACGTCAAGAAAATTCTTGACAAGTTTGACAAGGGAAGCAATGCTATTGCGAGAACACCAATAGAAGTGGGGTGTAATTTGCACAAAAACTATGGAGATAGTGTGCATTAGTTAGAATATTCAAGGATCATAGGCAGTCTCATGTACCTCATGAACTGTACTAGACCTGATATTGCGAACTCGGTGAATAGACTGAGTAGGTATACAATCAATCCCAGTACTGAGCACTGGAAAACGATAGTTAGAGTACTTAGATATCTAAGATACACTGCTAACTATGGATTGCATTATACCAGACATCCAGCGGTCATAGAGGGCTATTCGGATGCGAACTGGATTGCAGACTCCAAGAATATAAGATCTACGAGTGGATACATATTCATAATTGGAGGTGCATCGATTTCTTGGAAATTGTGCAAGCAGAACTATGGAATCTGAGTTCATAGCGTTGGATCTTGCAACTGATGAGGCTGACTGGCTTCGGAGCTTCCTTCAAGATATTCCAATGTGGCCAAAGCATGTGGCTCCTATTAGCGTGCACTGTGATAGTCAGGCAGCTATAGGTAGAGCACAAAGCAATGTGTACAATGGGAAGTCTCGACACATACGTCGAAGACATAAGAGTGTACGACAGTTGTTGAAAACTGGCGTAATTTCCTTAGACTTTGTGAGGTCTAAAGAAAATATTGCAGACCCATTGACGAAAGGTCTAGCGAGAGACCAAGTAGAAATTTCATCGAGGGGAATGGGATTGAAGCCCACGAAAATGACCTCCAACCACGATGGCAACCCTACCTGAATTGTAAACCCCAATTTGCAGGTTCAAAGGGACAACCGAATTGTGAGAGGTGAGGTCGAACAAAGCACTCGGGAAATTGAGTTCCCAACCCATTTCTATGATGAAAGAGTGATAGACCTATACAGTGAAGGAGAACTTGAGGTTCTAATGATCCTTATGGCTTGTGACACGAGCGGGGTATTACATGATACCCTTAATGAGAGATCACCTATGTCGAATGTGAAGGGGCCGCTTCGTTGAGATGAGTTAAATGGCTAAATCTCTAGAGCGTTCGATGAATTTTGCCAAGGCAAGTCCAGGGCCGAAATGGACAACAACGAAAGGACGAAAAGTAATACTGGAATGAGTTGTGTGAGTATCATTGTCTTGGTATACACAAAACGCCGAACAGTTCAAGGCATCACGTCCACTGGTTGGCAAGTATATCCGATGATATTTCACTAAGGAAGGTTCAAGGCCCAAAACCACCTTTCCTGATGCAACAAGTTCCCGCGGAACTCGGAAATTGCATTTAGCATTGCTAGGCTCACGTGCATTTCAACCAATTACATTCATGTGGGGGATTGTTGGAAAAATTTGGAATTGAGTCCAAATATATGTGCAAAGTGTGTGAATTGTAATTTCTTATTGAGAAGCAATTTTATTTGTTAAAATAAAATTCAAGATTAAATTACAAATCTGAATTTTAAAGGCACATTTATTGTATTACTTGAATGAGGTCAAAATATTTGATGACATTCAAATATTTTGAATGACAAGATTAATACACCCCCTTTAATGTTTGTGGTTGTTACATATTTTTTCACCTATAAAAGGAGGCCTCCACTCTTGTCAAACTCATCCAACAAGCATACAAAACAAAGCATTTTTTTTTCATAACATAGCATACATAATTTTTTGAGTTCCGCAAGTATTACAAAGTTCGATAGAGGAATCGTTCTTAGCTTCAAGACTATTCCACCGCGACGGACGTTGTACCTTGGGAGGTCGTTGCCATCGAGGGTTCGAAGCTGAACCGGCAAATTGATCTTAAGGGGAGGAGGTCTTACTTCCAACTCGTCCAATTCTCTCGAAGAAATTTTCTGACTCGTCTAATCCACTCCAAGGATTTATCATCAGTTGCTGAGAGGTAGTTTTAATTTTTTGTTGCGTTTCAATTCATATCTATGCATGTTTATGGAAGTATTTCTTCTATGAATCGTTGATACGTGTTTTGTAGATTATTCTATTGTTTATTACGCTTACGTGCACGCGCGGTAACCAACACTTCCAATCATGCCTGACCAAACTCCCTACAAAATAATTGATAGTTATCAAATAAAAGTTTCATTTTCACGTCAAATCTTAGGCCCTTAACTAATTCATTGGCTATATATTATAAGTGATAAAATTATTGTGGAAAGTGAATAATATTATTGATCAAGAGATTACATATTTATACAAGTTACAGAGATAATTACGGAAAATATACAAAGATATGATCATCTAATCTAAGATAGGAAAGATACAACAAGAATATTTTTTAAGATACGCTATTGCCTAATACGCCCCCTCAAAATAGACGTACCATCAGCAACGGAAATTTTGAAGCGTAGCAATAAGAACCGTGACCGAGCTAGCGGTTTCGTAAGGAGATCCTCAAGTTGATCCCGAGTATTAACGTAGGAAACTCGAATGAGACCCTTGTTAACAAGGTCACGAACAAATGAAGATATACATAAATATGTTTCATTCTCGAGTGTTGCACCGGATGTAAGAGAGACGCAAAGCTCCCATGTTATCGCAACGAATAAGAGGTGCAGTTAGAAGCGTGATACCAATTTCACCAAAAAGATATTGTAACCAACGAACTTCAGTCGAGACAGAGGCAAGAGCACGATATTTTGCTTCAATTGAGGAACGAGCAACGACCTTTTGCTTGCATAACGACCAGGAAATTGGGTTAGCTCCAAGAAAAACAATGAAGGCAGTAGTAGAAGTGTCTGTGAGACTATCTCCCGCCCAATCTGAGTTAGAAAGGTTGTAAGCGAGAGAGAAACGAAGCGGCGAAGAAGAACACCATATGTGAGAAGACTTATGTGATGAAATATGAATTCGTCTCAAAAACTTGTCCTACTGTGACGAAATTTGAATATTTCGTCACAGCAAAAAGGCGGAAAACTCCACCCATTGGCGCCATGGCTCATGTGACGAAATCTCCCTTTGTAGTGAAAAAATATTTTGTCATTATACATAATTACTTATGACAAAACTCGTTCCGTCACTATAATTATATTCTATACATTTTTTCAATTAATTATACACCCCTTGCATTGGTAGTTTAAATTATGCTACTAACATCATACATAATATTTATTTGAAGAATTTATTAGAAAATTTCATTAAGTAGTCCAAACTTCAATAGACTCCTCAATTGTCTTAATTGGATTTCATGTAGGAAACTAGCTAGTAGCAATTTATTACTTATATTAATTTGACATTAATAAACAATGTTGAAAGTTTTGGCGTATCAAATTCTTAAAAACAAAAAGTCAAATAGATAACAAGTAAATAAGAATAAAGACAAATGAGTAATTCTTTATGAAAATAAATATCAATATCTAAATTCAATTTTTTTATACAAATTAGATCTAATTCATAACAAGTAATTGAATAAAGTGAAAAATACACAGATTCAAGGAAAAATGTTGATTTACTCAAAATACCAAATTTTGCAAAACATATTTTTGAAAATTGAAATCTTACGAGATATGGTTTAAATTTCAAAAATAAAAAATGACACAACAACCAAAGTATCAATTTGATCACGAGGATAGAAACAAAGGCATGAATAGTGTTGATTAACTAAAATACACTACAAAAAAAACTGTTTTCTTTGACAAAGTTTTATTGGGGAAAGTTAATTTCCTCACAGAAAGCTACATGTTGTGAGAAAATTTGTTTTCTTCACATTAAAGAATATATATTGTGACAATCTCAATTTTTTATCACTATAGCATTCACAATTGTGATAAAATATAAATTTTATCACAAGAACCTGATGATACTACTCACGAAAGATAATATGCTGTACAATAACAAAATATATGCCTCACAACACTTGTTTTTAATATTACATTGCACCGTTCTATTTTTTTATACTTTATAACTATCTATATATAATATAATATAAGTTAATATAATTCTACTTAGTTTATTTTATTTTATAATATATATCTCTTAAACTATGTAACACATTCATAAGATAAATATTTAAAATGCGTGTAAGGCACGTGGCAGTAATTGATCAAGCAACATGGCACATAAGATTAAATGATTAATGTTGATGAATGTAAATGATTAATGTTGATATATATATATATATATATCTCAAATTTAAGAGCTTATATTCATTCATGAACATAAATAAGCTTATATCTCTTACATTGCCGCCCGCAGATATGAAACCCTTGAAGGAAAATGGGTATCAAGGCATATTCATTTCCCCCAACCCCGCCAAAATTTTCACTAAAAATTAACGATTCCCGCCCCAGCTCATCGATTTCCCTCTTTCCTCTGAATAAGTTGATTTTATGCCCTAGTTTATTTCATTTGACACTCGGTTCAAGTCTCATTCTCCAATATTTCGAGCAGCCAACAATTCGTGGTAAATATTCCCTTTTCTTCTAATTCTATAAACAATTTCGAAGACGAGAGTGAAAATCTTTGGTACTATGAAGTGTTTTGTTCACTTTTCAATTAGTTTCTGTTTGAGTTTGGTATGAGTTGAAGCAGGATTTGGGTTAGATCTATTTAAGTTTTTGGTTTTGATGGTTAAATATTCTCATGCTTAGCTTGCTGAAAATATATTACATTTGAGAAAGGGAACACCAAAGTTTCATTGACCACATGCTGTTTGATGAAATGTCACAAAGAACTGAAAATTTAAAATTGTGGATGGATGTTGCATTGAGTACTGAGATTAGCAGTCAAAAGAAGGTAATACTTCACGTGCACAAAATGGAAGTGGAAAATAAACGTGTTCACAAGATAGACTGAGGATTGCAACTCTTTCGGATGAAGTACATGAAAGATCTGTTGGTGACAATATCACACCATCAAGTAAGTCTTAAGTCTTTTTATGCGTTTGAACTTAGTTGTGGGGTTAAAGAAAATTATACATTTGTAAATATAATATCTTTTCAGGACTAAGTAGCTTAAGGCGTGATAGTGTTCCACCTTTATCCGGCATTTCAATGCCGCCACTGTGTTCAAACCAAAGACTTCAAAACCCAAACAATCAAGATGGAGGTCTAAGTCAAGGTAAGTGCAGTTCCGAGTATAGTTTACTTGTTTGTTCAATTTGACTATCTGATGTAGGAATAAACTCTCATCAATTACAATGTCTTACACTCTTTTTATGCATTTAAAATAAGTTGGGGAGTTAAAGGAAATTATGCTAATATACATATGATTTCTTGCTAGGATTATGTGGCTTAAGGCGAGATAATGTTCCACCTTCGCCCAACATTTCAATGCCACCACCGCGTTCAAACCAAAGACTTCAAAATCGAAACAATCAAATTACAGATCAAGTACTGGTCTTGTCCTTCGCTCTGATTGCCACACCTTCACTGAATACATCAAAGGTACTCTTTTATTTTATTTTATTTTATTCACAATTCCAAGATCTGGGTTGTTGCTAATTGATTACTATTTGTTTTATTGATTTGTTTTAGGGTGCACATTTTACATAATCATGGAATTCTGGGTTTAATCAATGTTAATTAAGTATTAACATCATCATGTACGTCAGGTAGCAAGTTGCGATACGAGGTAAACGGTGGGGGTTTATGTGATTATCCAATTAGAATAAGTTGAAAGTTGTAAAATGAAGTGCTGTTAGTGTGAAACTCTACTTCTTCATGTGCATAACAGTAGTTATCACAAGCTAATTGTATATTATGTTTACTATTTCAGTTCCTTTAACAAACGTTTTGATGCTAATTCTGGGTTAGAGAAGTTCATAGTTTATTTTGTTTCATACTTCCATGCCATTTATGTTTTAGTTTCTTTTTGCTACATCAACACTCATGCAGAGGTGTATTTACTTGTGTTATTGTACTAACAAAATTCCCAATTAACTGTATCCTTCTGACTTTAATTCTTTTATCCCTCGTTTTCTTTCTGGAAATACTTTCAGAAATTTAAACATTCAACATAGAGATTTGCCATTCTTATGTATAAGGATATTATAAGCTAGAGAGCAGTATCATTATTAATTGCTATAAGTATTTATGTTGATTTCACATTTTTTATTCATCTTCTTATTGACCATTGATTTCATTCGTTCGCAAGGATGGATACAAGTTAGATTAAAGAAAATAATGCATTTTTTCAGATCGTACAAGTAGTTATTCATAAACTCTGCAAAAGTAAATGTTATAGTACATAACTTGATTCATTGTCCTTGTGTTGCTTGCAATAAAACATCTTATAAGAGCAAAGAAAATGCATTATAATTTGATTTGCATATCCATGGGTAGAAAGTGATTTATATGATATTAAGTTATTGATATGTTGACCTATGTTCCTTTTGCTAATCTTTTTTACTTTTTTGGGTTTTCATGTCTAGGTTTGTATATCCTGTGGGGATTTTCTTAACTTGGAGTTCTTGGTAATGGAGAAAAGCTAAAAGGTCGGTTAAATATCTTTTATTTTCTTTACAATTGTTTTAGCTTGACCTTATCTATATCATTTGGTAAATTGATCGTCCCCTTTTAGATCACGAGCTGAATACGTATGATTGGGAATGTGTTGTTTGGTTACATTGTATGCAAAATCTTGACATTCTTACACCAGATGTAAGATCATAATTCCACTGCCATTTAGTTCACAACCCTAACTTATACTAGTAATAAGCTAAGTACTGGACTTATTTGTGTTAGTTAAAAGTTAAAATTCACGAGTAACACTTGCAAGTTCAAATGTTAATCTAATCTTATGACTACTGTATATAAGTTTTACTTGTTTGGTTTTGCATTTAAGTTTTACTACTGTTTTTATGCACCCATACTCCAAGAGTTCCATATTTGGAGTATAAGGTGTATGCATTTGTAAAGATTATCGAATTTAATCATTTTCTCGTCATATTTTATATTGTGTTCACTTGGTTAATTCAAAATTGCAACTTGTTTCTCTTTCATTGAATCTCAACGGTTGAAATTTGGAACAATAATATGTTATTAGTCATGAATGATAGACTTTTGGCTGGTTAATATTGTTATCGCAATAAATTAAGTGCTATCTGAAATGAATATCATAGTTGGATTTCATGTATATTGCAGGTATATTAGTTAATACTTGATTTACTGCAACATTTATCTGCATGATCTCAAGGTACGAAATGTGTTGTTTTTGGGTTCTGTACATGTTCAAAGAGTTTGTTTTTTTGTAATATATTATTGTTCAAGAACCAGTCTTACGAATAAGAGTGTTTTTGTTTTTTCTTCTATTTGCATGTATGCATAATTTATGTCCTTCTCTAGCTGATCTAGTTTTCTAAGATTGAGATATTCGAAGTCAATTGCATACTCTTTGATCGGGTCAATATGTAAAATAATTTCTGGAATTTATTCAGTAACTGGATCCTTGGTTATTTATAAGTAGTACACAAGCTTTGAGTTTGGCAAGTTTAGTTGCGGCTTATACGAGTGAGTTTATTGTCGGATCATAATTGGAATAGCATTTTTTTTATGTATCTACTTCTCAAGATGATTACAAATTGAAAAATTGTTGAGAACTATGGCGTAAGAGATTTGTGTTCCATAGCCGCCAATTTAATTAGATAATATTAGTATCTCTATATCAGTTTTACTTACAACTATTTCCCAAAGCAAACAAGGATGTAAGTAGTTAAATATTTCTTGAAATACATATACAGTTAATAGTTTTCTTTATCATTTATGAATAATAATTCCCTCTCAGTTTAAGCAGTGATGTTTGCACTCGAAATAGTTGTAATTGTAAGTACGTAAATTCTGTTGTAACTGTTCAGTTATTGCATTTAAGATATGTTTATTCAATAAGTTGAAAGAATTCTACTTTCAATTGATTCAACACTTGAGATTTTTGTGTTTTCTTATAAACTAGAATGTAAATTTCTTTTGGAGGATAAAATTTCTTTGATTTAGTGGATTATTCATGCTTCATCAAGTGTTTTTAGTAAAAAGTTATATATTTCTCATTCTAAGTAGTTGCACTTTTAAGTAATTGGACATATTAACATAAAAATACATCATTTTGTATAAATTAATGTTATTTTCAACCATTTCTTACTAGATTAGCTTACTTCAATCATTTTTCATTGTTTGTGCACGTGCAATAGGTGCACGTGCAATAGGTGTCCAAGAATTGAACAGAAAGCAATTGGAGAAGGGCTTGGAAGAGATGATTTTTAAGTTGATGTGGAGAACTTATGGATGTAAAAGAACTTATGAGAAGTTGGTTTGGAGTAAATGTCGATTATGTGTTTTCGAAGGAAATTAGTATCATGTTGTCAACTTCGTTGTCATCTAATGAAAAAAGAATTCTTATTTGAGGTGCTTGGTTTTATTAGTTTTTAATATTATGATGGATTTGTTGAGTTTTAAATTTGATGTGTATTTTTATTTCTGTTATCTTATAAAAGCTTAATAAATTGAGCACAAGGCTAATATGACAAACAAGTAGTAACTATTGAGACAAATATTTTGTTACCATAAGTGTAAGAAGAGTTTATATGAGTTACATATTGCAACGAAGTTGTTGTCATTATAGGATTCCTGTTGTTGCGACGAAGAAATTATCACACCAACATTAGCGAAAATTCATCTCTTATTCTCTTGTAACGAAATTAGGATATTATGACGAAACATTGACACTATAGACATGAAATATCATCGCGAAAGGTTGAACTATTGTGACGAAATTACTGTCCGTCACAAGCTATTGTGACAAATGAAGATTTCATCGTTACAACCCTTAAACGACGGGCCTGAGGCGACGAATCTCATTGTGCACCTTTTCATCAGGATAAACCTTATGTGATGCTTTTTGGGCTTCTTAAGACAAATTTTTTTGTCACAACAAGCAAATTTTTTTTTGTAGTGCGCGTTGCGGTTGCTGAAAACATTCATACTTTCTGCAACCACAACGCGGTCCGTATTAATATTCATACTTTCTGCAACCGCAACGCGGTCTCAATAGCACCTATTGAAACCGCCTTGCGGTTGCAATTGGTAGTCTTTGTAACCGATTTGCGGTTGCTGAAAATATTCATACATCAACATGACGTCTCTTTTTGATGATTTGAGGTACCACGTTGTTAGTTTAGTTTATAACTATCCTAATAATGGTAAAAACAACCATAATTTTAATTTCTCATAACAATTTCAAGCATTATATATATGGGACAAGCCGTGATGAAGATTCTTATGATTTCAAACGATAACGTTCATATACATATATATAAATATCGTGCCTAGATACATATAGAAATAAACGTAATGTGAAAAATTATCTACTAATTCAACCGATTAATCATATTATTAGTGAAGCAAATCATAATAACAAATCAACAAGAAGAAATATAATGATGAGTAGTAGATATAACATACAATAAGTTCATGGTCTAATAACTCATTCGATCATTTCACATTCAATCTACTCTTTCATTCCTCAATTACTTGTTTTGTAACCATTTATTAGTTTATTTCACATGTAGCATTGATGTTTGTTGCTAAAAATCAGAAACGCATCGAGAAAGTTCCATAAAATTGCGATTTTGATGTATGAATATTAGTTGCAACTGCAATGCTGTCTCAAAAAGAGGCTATTGAGACCGCATTGCGATTGCAAAAGCTAGCTTTAGAGACCACGTTGCGGTTGCTGAAAATATTCAACATTTCTGCAACCGCAACGCGGTCCCTATTAATATTCATACTTTCTGCAACCGCAACGCGGTCTCAATAACTATTATTTCAAATTTTTAAAACTTTTAGCAACCGCTTTGCGGTTGCAATTTGTTAATTTGTTTTGAAATTATAGGCGAGCTAGGTGGGGGAATTTGAATTTTTGCGAAAATTCAAAATTTCACCCCATTTTCAATATATACCCACCACTACCCTCTCATTCTTTCCAAAGTCTTACAATAAACTCACCAACACTTCTCTTCTTTTCTTTTACAAATCCAAAATAAATAACACCTAACACTTTTTTTTTGCTTTTTTATTTCTCTTCTTCTTTATGCTTTTTTGTTCAACTTTTTTTCCTTTTTCATTTTATTTTATTCATTGTTTTTCGTTATTTAATTATATTTGTTCTTGTATATTAAGTATATTGATTTGTTGCCATTATCTATATGTAATTTTAACAAAAACCAATAATATTTCGGTAATTATCCGAATATTATTGGTTTTATTTTTATTTCGTTCGCAGGTCAATTGCAACCGCAAAGCGGTGTCTGTTAATATTCATACTATCTGAGACCGCGCTGCGGTTGCTGAAAGTTACATATCAACAGAGACCGCGTTGCGGTTGCAATTGCTCTTTGATGTTTCTGCAACTGCCTTTAGGTCTCAGATAGTGTGAATATTATCCAAGACCGCTTTGCGGTTTCAGATAATATGAACACTATTAGAGACCGCAATGCGGTTGCAGAAAGTCTTCAAATATCTGGAACCGCAATGCAGTTGCAGAAAGTTGAACACTTTTTGGAACCGCGATGCGGTTGCAGAATTTTTGGTCGCAGTTAACCTCAACAGCAACCGTGACGCGGTCTCTGATATGAAGCGACCGAGGCTTTACACGACCGAACGTTCTGCAACCGCGTTGCGGTTGCAGATGACTTTTAGCAAACGGATCAGGGCTCTCTGATGTCTATGTTACTGTTAAGCTGATGAATAATTGTTTCTCTGCCAGTACATCACTGACCTACAACATTTTCTTCACTGATGCCTTTGGATTGATTTTCCCGTAACCTGATAGTATGTATATATATTGACCTTTGTTTTGCAGGTGCAAGACTGCTTCCCATTCTCAACTGGGTTTGCATCTGATGCAGGACCAATCAGCAGAGTGCCAGACGGGGTACTGTTTCCAAAAGGAAATCCTTTTCCAAGTACGAAGATGCTTACTCTCCACCGAAAGGATATATTTCACATGGAAGCCTTCTATTCAAATCAGAATGAGTTGCCTTCTGGAATTTGTACAAAAATAAGCTCTTTTAAGGTATCGATCCTATTAAAATATTCAAAACTCATGGTAGGGAAGGCTGCACTGCTGACTCTGTTGAGATTGGTTTGGATGTGGCTGTCAGATACATAAGTGATCTCATCTGCAATATAATGTGTTAAGCAAGCATTTATTAATGGCATTTGTTTCAATCTATCCGACCTGCATTAATTTACGGCATTTGTTAATTTTTTTCCTTTCACTTTTCTCATTTTTGTGCCACTCTTGTACGATAACATTTTTGGGGAGGTAGATTTTACAAGTAAGTGGATTTCGCAGCTGTCCTGCAATTTTAATGTTTTCAAGTAGACATAACAAATCTTTCTTGGACCTCCCATAGAACAATCACTCTATCCTCTTCATGGAGCTTAATATCAAGAAGTTCCACCAACTTGATTGTTATACGTGCAGCAGTATACAAATAATTTTTAGTCCAACTGTTAATGTGCTATACTTATATGTACTTGTAAATAATTACTTTCCAAATAGAACAGTTTGTGAGTCTATACATCTCAATTATGTAAAATGTTTGAACTTTCAGTTTTGGTTTCTAATCAAATGCCGGAAAAATAATATGAGCAACTGAGTAGAGATATGCATCCTGTTTTATCGAAAAAGTGATGCAGTTTTGCATCACTTGGTTACCCAAAATAAGTAGAAAATTTCCAAAAAAGGGTTTAGGATTCAACTAGTTATTAACCATAGCAACTTTACATCTTGTCAGCTTAGATGACGTTAAACCATGTTATGTGTAAAGAGCTTAGAGATGCGTTGCTGCCAAGGTTGGGTTTGCTTCCATCATTTCATATCTGCCTTCTGGAACCCCGCTTTCCGTTTTGCCACAATTTTCTTAATGGAAATTTTTCCTAGGGGCAGTTTTGATTACTTAATAACTTAAATTATATCCTTTCAGATTGGGCCATTTAGAATCTCGCATGTGGAAAACACCAAGATTAAAGTTAAAGTTCTCCTGAACCTCCATGGAATTGTTACCATCGAGTCTGCTTCGGTAAGTGCTGATTGCTGCACTATTCTGTTTACTGTTTCAAGTCAGGAACTTCAAATTGTTGCAAGCCCTAATACATATTGGAACTGCATTATCTCTCTGCAGCTAATAGATGATCAATCGGAAGATTCTACCATAAACAGCAGCAGTGATACTCCTGAAAATGTGGAGCCAAGCGGTCTGGAGTCTTCTTCTAAAGAAAATGGTTTCTTTGTAAGTCCCAGTAAACTTGACCCTTAATAATCAGAAGCATTTCTATTTTCTTATGAGCAACTTGAGCATGGAGTTCGTGCTCAATGCTAGAATAAACTTCTTTTTTTTTTTTTTTTCATATTCTAGACACCATTATGCAATAGTGGGCATCAATTCCTTCTTATTGTTGGAAGCAATATTCTTAAACAGGTGCTTGAGGATTTTGTTGGTTTACACAAGACTATACAGATTATCCGTTGTTCGACAAAAAACAATAAAAACCATCTACTCAGACAAAACTAATGAAAAATTGAACTTGATCCATGTGGTTCAACAAAGAATTAAATTCATCAATTATCGAATCGACATCTTGGATTCCTGCTACCTCCAACTTATCTACCTAGAGCTCTGTAGTTTGAATATTTGCATTTCTTTTTTATTGAAAGATAATATGAACCTTACTGTAAATCTTGAATTTGAGAATTTGTTATGCTGCTTGGAGTCGAAGATTGGGCTCCTACTTGCTGGAGATTGTGTATTTTGACGTGTAAATGAGTTGTGGTGTTATGGAATACGTTGACTTTGATTTGTCAATTGAGGAAGATCTGGGTTTCTAGTTGGGTTTGAAAATTGATATATAAAATTGGGTTAAGACAATATATCTTATATATATTATATTAATAATTGGAATGTATGTTCGGTTCAAATGCATTATATTGGCCTTGGCTATACATATCTATATACATGTAACTCCGGGCGCACCCAAGTCCTGTGCGAGGCTTCACCCCTACATATTATTGACTTATTCATACCTATTTATGGCGGTGACTTCAATTGTTTATAACCAAAAACTGAGCAGCGAGTTCACTGTATCAAGTTTTCAGTTGCATATTTTAGACTTTCTTCAGGGTTATAGTATTGAGACTTGTGATCTTCTGCAGAGTCATGAAATTAGAAGGCTTAAGGCTATCAGGAGACAGGATATATTCATTGATGAGGACGAATATCGTGGAATGACACCAGATGAGCTCTCACACGCTCAGGAACTAGAGCTTCAGTTGGCTCAGCAAGACATACAGGTGGAAAGGACCAAAGAGAAGAAAAACGCACTGGAGTCTTATGTATATGAGACAAGAACTAAAGTAAAATATTGTTCATTATTTCTGTTTAGCATCCTAATCTGATTTATTTTTTAGGTTTGCTTGATATACTTAAATGAAAAATATCATATCATATTGGTGTGCAAAAAGACGCTCCGTGCAAATCTAGGATTTTGGCTTTAATACAATAGTTGCGGTACCATGAACAATGTACTATTCACGTGGAACAGATGGCTTAGAAGTCTGAAGGTGATTGATGAATTAGTGGGTCTGAAAAATGTAATTTATTTTGGCTGTGGCATAATGTTTGAAAAAGCTCTATCTTATGAATATGGCTCATTTTTGTCCCTTAACCAGACTCATGTAACTTTTTGGTTAGTTTATGAGTTTTTGGTCTTAAATGCATAATTTCGGTAATCCTTTTGCACAAGATTCAAATGGCTTCCTGATGTCCATGTTTCTGTTAGGCTGATGAATAATTGTTTCTCTGCCAGTACATCACTGACCTACAACATTTGAGTTCAGTAACTCTGCATGCCTCAGTTTTCTATTGAGCCACTTCTTTCTAGAAAATATTACTCTCACCCTTTTTGTCACGGTGTTTCAGAATAACAATACTTTTATTTCGTACGTAGTTGGAAAATTAGTTTCTGATGAGAGAATTATAAACATTTGAACAGATTTTGAATACATATAGAAGCTTTGCCACAGACTCTGAGAAGGAAGGAATTTCCAGTTATTTGCTGCACACTGAGGAGTGGCTCTATGAAGATGGGGATGATGAGTCTGAATACGTTTATACGCAAAAACTAGAGAATCTGAAAAAGGTTTCACTTAGAGTACTTTTTCTTGTCATGAATCATGAGTTTTTGTAACGCAGTGGTTGATTTTTTCCTCTAATATCTGTAAGATGGTGGATCCAATTGAAAATCGATATAAAGATGAAGAGGCCAGGACACTGGCAGCCAAGAACCTATTAAGTTGCATAAAGGAGTATCGGATGGCTGTACGATTAGTTCCACCCAGTGAAAGAGACAAAGTATGGTCCCTTGACATGAGTTACACTTGGAGCTTTTCTTTTTTCAATGAACTTTGTTGTTTGGATGATTCTTCAACTGTAAAAGTATTATAACTTCAATTTTTGAAGGTCATTGAAGAATGCAACAGAGTAGAGCAGTGGCTCCTTGAAAAAAGTCAAGAGCAGGATTCACTGCCCAAGACTGCAGATCCAGTACTTTGGTCTAGTGAAATCAAGAGGAAAGCTGATGTTCTTGATGAGTATGTTGGTCAACTTCTTTAGATTCTGTGGTTCTTACTCAAATTTGAGGCATTTATTCTCTTTCGTTCTCTTACTTTTGGTCCATGATATTATTGACTTGAATCTTGGTTATTTTTTCTAAGATATAAGTAAATTTTGACTCTATTGACCCCACTGAAGCACAGAAATATCACGAGCATTAGGGTTAATCTGGATTCTGATTTATTTCATGATTTTGTGTTCCAATTCTTGTGGCCAGAACGATTTCTGCTCATGACTTTTATTGCTATCTGGTCTTATAGACACATAGTAGTGCTTGCATATTGTCCGTAAAAAAAATTAGTCGTTAAAGTTAGAACCTTCAACCCTCTCAACAGTCTTCAACTGAAACAAGTCCACACCAATTACAGTGATTGGTTTCTTTCATTATGAGATTCCAGATTGCAAGCGAGAGCACTGATCATCGTGTTGTGCTTTGTTTGGCAATTATTCTTTTAGTTTCCGTCTCAGGCTTGATTCATTTTTAGAAATTGTATTTCAGGATATGCAAACATGTGAGGGTATCAAAGTCTTCACCTCTAAAACCAGAGGATGCTCCCAGAGCTAAAAGGGATGCTATGGATGTTGATTAAAGAGCAATTGATCATGATTGGATACCAACAGCGCAGTGCAGGAATTGACTCTACTTTTAAGGTTGGTTGTTATGGATAGATGGTTGCATCGTATTTGGAATGGACTGTTCTCTTCCACAGATAACATTTCTTTCCCAGCTTTTGGGATCTAACTATACGGCAATAATAATCAACCTGAGCATGGATCGTATATCTCTAGTACTGTTTTTTTTTCCGTGTGGAACCTATGAAAACAGCAAAAAATTGTCATGGAGATCTAGGCCAAGTTATACCAATAACGTCTCCTCCCTTTCTTGTTAAATCCTTCAATTGTGCATTATTTGTATATGTGACACTGAACTCATGATGTAACATTTGTATCAGTAAAAAGGGTTAAATTCTTTTCTAGTAAGTGAAATGCACTTGATGTATGAATAGGCCAAGATTTTTTAAGTTGAAGGCTCCACATTTGTATGAGTGAAAAAGGTACCTGTTTGTTTGATAGCTGTCTGATTAAACGTGCAAGGGGTGCTCACCCTTTTACATCATAGAATGTCAACACCACCAAAAACTACCCACATCAAACCCATGCCATGTCCTATCTTCTCCAAATACAATAGAATTGATTTTGATAACAACAATCAATCCGGGTCCTACACCAGAATAAGTTCACAGTCCGATATTTATATTTGGATTATATTTAAGGGATAAACGCATCAAACTCTCATGCGTATGGCCCCATTTGCGACATGTCGCCATAATCTTTTTCTCACCACTTTGCCCCCTCACTTTTGCTAACTTGTGCAATTTACCCCACTCATTTTTTCCGGCAAAAATGGACCAAATATTCACTTCACGTGTTGCATTTGAGGGTATATATATCTACAAACTTTGATAAAATATTCTATGTACCACCCTCCAACCTATGGAATTATGTACGACATGTCTCCCAAATTGTCAAAATTATGATTTTAACCCACACCCTCTTACTTGAGAGACCACTCAACCATCCTAATGTTTCTTGAAAATGTATTATATTATAGTTATATTTGCATTGAATTTATCTCAAAATTCAATTTAATTTTATTGATATGTAGTGAGTTTTTATTTTACATATGATGTTTAGTAAAATACTGATTACTATAAA
Organism: Linaria vulgaris; assembly: GCA_948329865.1. Taxonomy (NCBI): domain Eukaryota; kingdom Viridiplantae; phylum Streptophyta; class Magnoliopsida; order Lamiales; family Plantaginaceae; genus Linaria; species Linaria vulgaris. The sequence continues at coordinate 77,483,811 of OX415252.1, forward strand.
ATTTTATCAATATCATTTTGGGAGATATTTTACTAAAGTATTGATTTACTATAATACTTTACTAAAACATTGATTTACTAAAATATTTATGACGTGGGTTTACTAAATCTTGATTTACCAAAATGCACCTATAACTAAAATATAATACATTTTTAGAAAAAAAATACTTTGGCCTCTCATCTATTGGTACGGTTGCACGTTGTCCCAACTTCAAATCGTTGCACTCCATACCCTTAGCTTATGTTTCAGTTACGAACGCCCCCTAGCCAATCAAAAACAACATATTTCAATAATATTTTGTCATTGGGGCAAAATTCAAATTGTCTAATAATTTATTTTTTCTCAATTCTTTTTACTTATACAACAGACGAATTATATGAAATTTCAACAAAACACCATTTTCTCCAAATAAAAATTTGTAATAATGATTCATTACACCTCCCCATCACTAAACCCGAAATTTTGACCAAATCAACCCCCGTAACACAAATTCTTCAAAAAGTATAATACGATGGGTTGTAACACAAATTCTTCAAAAATCAAGTTGGTTTCTAACTTTTTATCATGATTAGTATCAATCCACTAATTCTGTGAAACAAAAGGAACAGTTAGAATAATACGATGGTCATCATCGGAATAAGGATAACTTTTTATCATGAATATCAATTGTGATTGATTTTCCCCTGCTAACTTTGTCGCACAAGTTATTGTGCAGTATTATTCGGTAAAAAGAAGACCTTTTTTTTATTAATGTAACAAAAATGAAATGATGCCTGGACCAGTAAACAACAACAATAACCAGTAAACACATATCATATTGAAAAATAATATGCATGTTTGTTTCCCATAATTTCGCCTGGGTATTCTTATGATTCTTTTATTACTTGAGAAGAGGCTCTTTTATCTCTTCCCACTTGTTCAAACGCTTCTTTGCTTCAGTCACCTGAGAATTAAAACAAGTATATACCACATTGTTTATAAATTTTAACTATAAAGATGGTATGTTCATATACATGTGCAACTTTTTAACTTTCTTTGACGTAAAGATTGCAGTGGGGGCCTTTTGAATAACGAAATGAGAAAGAACAATTTTTTTTTGAACGGCAAAATAAATTATTATTGAGAAAGAGGAGTATAAGACAAATGAGAAAGAACAATACTTGTTTTCTTGTGTAGGTCAGTAGAGTACAGTGGTTGTACATAAATTGAAGCAGATATAAATTGGATAAATTAACTATACCTCTTTATTCCAATCAGTGCGAAATGTTACCCAGAGTAAGATGATAGTTTGCATCATTGTTCCTCCAATCATACCGCCCCAAATTCCCTTAAAAAAGATTTGTACTTTCAAATTAATTATTTGTATCGAGTTTGTCAATTGTCAGTCACACCCTTGGGTAAAGAAACATTACGTTAAACATTACAAAAAAAAAAAAATATAAAATATTATGCAGTCACGTTGGATTATTACCTTAACACCAAACTTGAACGTGAAGCCGAGAAGGCATCCTACTGGAATTCCCACAATGTAGTAACAACCAACATTTACGTACGCCACAAATGCTTGCCATCCGCAACCCACAGCCACCCCTTCAATTTATAATACAGTTGATATTTGTAATAAACAAAATACCAAGATTATAAAATCTGATTATGGGCGCAGAAAGAAATCTAATTTGGACCGTGAATGCAATTTCGCCTATGACGAAAAAAAGAAGAAAAGAAAAGAAAAGAAAAAGGTGAAAGAAGTATGGGACGTTTTATTTACGGAACTAAACATCATAAAAGTACGCGTACCATTGGAGACTACATGATATCGGGTTAAAAATTACAAAACAAATAATTATAATAGACTAATTAGACAAATTAGTTAATAAACCCGTGGGTCCATATATAATTACTTTCGGCGCAGAATAACTATGTGGAATGCTTTGAGAAGCAAAGAGAAATAGAACGAGTGAATGTTTTAAGTAAAAATAATTGGGTGATGATACCTTCAAAGCTAGTTTAATTTTTAATTATATCAAGGTGGTTGATTTGGTCCGTTCCGTGACCCAAACAATATTAAATGATTGTCAGTGTTTATGGACCTTGTATTTGTATGTGGAATTTAATTCTTATTAACCCTACATATGAGAAGATATAGATCAAAAATTAATTTATAAACAACAACCAATATTTGCTTGGATAAAGTAAATCTCACTCAGTGATGTCAGGATTTACCAACTACTCCGATCTTTTTCTTTTATGTCTTGATTATGACTAAAGGATTCAGATTAATCCGAGAATTTATTTATGCTCCATTATCTCGAAAAGTAAGAGAAAGATTACCATTTAATACATACCTTTTTGCATTTTTTAAGTAATAACTTAAAATATGTATGTTAAACTTGTTTACGTATGATACTTCAATAAGAGGGCAAAACAGGATATAACGATCTTTATGTGTTTTACTGAAACAGTAAAAAGCCCTACCTCATTGGTAATAAAAATAGACAAGAAACCACTTTGTTGTTATTTAGTACTAGTATTTCATTCACATAGGGTCCCTTGTCTCTTCTTTTCTTTCGTGTACTTTTCTACTTATTATGCACGTTTTTTTATATGCCAAAAAAGATATTTAGAAGAATAGAAGTTGTACAGGTTTACTATTAATTCGTGGAGAGGGAATTTCAAATTAGTACCCGACAAGACGGGCTGGATGCCGTTTAGTACGAGAGTGACTGCTAATAGCGGACATAGGTCTGCCACCGCGTTGGCCACCGTCTCGCCGCCAGTAAAAATGTAACTAATGACATAGCGATTAGACAACAAGATGATTGCCACCACCACCGCCACCACGAAAGAGACGAGCGTCACCACCACAACCGAAAAGGCCGCCGATTTGGGGTGTCCGGCTCCTATCTCATTGCTCACTCTGACGCTGCATGTTTTAAATAATTCACAATTATAAGGGGCAATATATTTAGTAAACGATATTCTTAAGTCGGACATAAAATTGATTTTTATATTTATTTTTAGTCAATCTAGTCACCTGGCAGCAGCATTAAATCCGACGGACACCATGAATAGCAGCCCACTTACTGACATGCTGCATAGATAACATTGAAATAATATTATTTGCAAACTGCAGAAACTACGAAGAGAAATCAAAAGAGAACATTTTAGAGTAAAACTTCATCTACATAGTTATCGGTCAAAATAAAAATGTATTATAGTATAATTACGCCATATACAACGAGTCGGTTGGTAATTTATAACTGCACCATATATATCAAGTGGTATTACTTTGATCATTGAGTACGGGTGTTTGATATATATAGGACTGTACTACATACAAGTCGGATATATATAATCTGACCGGTCCATGTTTTAATGCCATAATGTGATACACCAATGATAGGTGTTTTACGTAATCTAACGAGATCTGTTTATATAAGTGTCTAGCAATCCTATCATTTAATATAATAATGCAAATGACATTTTAATCTTCGTATTTAAATAACTGGTTACAAGGTATAGTCCAAAGGACAAATACATTCGGTTGATCAAGATAATATTCAGCCGCGACAATGTAAAACTAAATTTCACCAAAAAGTATATATTACTATATATTTACTTCATCATTAAGTAGAGTATTCATGTGTCATGTGTGGTCCTGGATTGAGATTTTTTTTTTCTTTGATAGAAGCCGGACTGAAAAAGCTGAAACACATAGAGCGCATTAAGTTCATTTATATAGCACGAGATACAATTTGGCTGGTAGATGTATACGTTACACATTGACATAAATCAATATAACAAAAAAATATCTCTAGATGGAAAAACATTCGATTAAAAATAGTCTAAACCAACACGCCAAGAATTTCATCTAATCTATACAAACAAGGGGCACAAGAACAAGTTAATCAAAAATATGATTCGAAAAGAAGACAGTGATTTAGGACAGAGATAATCATCACAACACAGTACTGAGAACTAGAATAATTAAGAAACAAACTTAAACAGATGATTTCAGTCGACATGCATGTGGATATCAATCTTTTAAGCAACTAATCAATTAACCGTGAGAGATCGGATTAACACGAACAGAATTAGCTAGCTAGATCAACTAATAAGTATGCGTACATTATGAAATGCTGTAACTAATAATTCAATAATCTTACCATACTGAGAGCGCATCGAGGGAGAGTTCAGGATTCTCCAACAACCCGGCAATAAGGACTAGTACCTGAAAGTACCACGTCTCCAAGCACAGCATCACCGCGGACGCAAAAGACAACTTAACAAACTCCCAAATTCCGGTAAACGCCTCCCATTTGAATCCGTTCCACGTGGCCTTACACCGTTGGCTCTTCACAATATACACAGACTGCGCACTAACAATGATCCACCACGACAAGCTCAGGGACAAGGACGCACCAATCAGCCCTAGCCCGATCTTGTACACCACCACCCAGCTGATCAAAACATGCACCCCAAGCGTCGCCAATGAGATCAACGCGCTCGGCACCACGATGCTCTGTGATTGGAGGTACTTCTGTATCGGGAAGTTGACGGCGTACGCGAATATCTGCGGAATCAGGCCGTAAACGAAGATGGAGGCGAGCTTCGCCACGTTGTGTTCTTCTCCGATTAAGATCAGTAGCGACCTGGATAGCGCGTACACCACCGCGATCGGAATGCTGAACATCATCAGCACGATCGTGGCGCGTTGGAGGTACAAGCCGAGCATGTCGTACCTCTGCGCGCCATAGGCCTGACCGCAGAGCGTTTCCACCGCGCTTCCCATTCCGAGCTGCGCGCCGCGGCACACAAAAATCATCAAGTCAATTATTTATATTGCACATCAAAATTAATGATCTATATTTTAGATAACTCTTCTATATGATATGAGTCTGAGTCTCTACTTTTTCTACACATCTAAAATAATTTCTTGTTCTGTTATACCCTATAATAAACATATATACATCAAATATGAATCACTAATTTGAAGACAACGGAAGATCAGATGAGTACGTACCAGGAGACCGTATGCGAATAATTGGATGCCTTGGTTGCCGAGACAGGCTGCGGCAAACTCGAGATTGCCAAGGTGACCGGAGTAGATGCGGGTCGACATCGACATGGCGTTGTTGATGAGGTACATCATCACTGCGGGTGCAGCAAGTTTGGATAGGAGCTTGAGCTCGATACACCAGGCCTCCTGGTAACGTTTCATCCATGGCAAGTCGGCGTTTGAGAGTACTTCTTCTAGCTCGGAGCTAGAGTGATGAGCGGCGGAATACGACGACGGGGTTTGTGGTGGTGATGGTGATGGTGATTCATGAGCTGATTGATTGAGTACGTCGGACTTTGGGTGCTCCATGCTACTTGTTGTGTACTGTACGTAATCCTATGGGAAGAGATGTAAAGAGTAATAAAGAGAGGACGTATATATGGTTGAGGGCTTGAGGCAGAGTAATAATATATAATATTATGGAATTGGAAAGTAAAGGGCCCTTTTTCGTTAAATCTGTTTAATGAAAAGGGACATGACAAATGGAGAAAAAGCATCTGGAATCATGCATGTATATAAGAGCATTTGTGGATTAAGAATAGTTTGTTTTTTCCAATTGGGCAAATCATTTATAGGTGGATTTGTGATGGCAGTTTCTGTAATTAGCTATAATATTATGAACATTAGTAGAAACATTAAATATAAAATTGGTATTAATTTGTAGTACGTATATCAAGTCCGATTTTGGTCATTTATCTTAATGTAATAATTCAGTAAGGGTTAATTTTAGTCTTCTGTATGCCACGTCCAGTTTTAGTCCTTCAGTGGTAAAATTTGTGATTTAACTTGCACCTTCTTAGTTACTTTGAAAAACACTGATTTTAGCTAGGACATATATACGCGTGCCTTCATTATTATGAAATCCCTAATTTCTTGTGTAAAATCCTCAATCTTTTTGCCATTTTCTCTACTTGAAACTCTAATAAGTTTCACGTAGTATGTGTTTTAAAATTAGTTTTCAACCCACATAAACTTTCCTAATTTGAAGGGAAGTAGATTTACAAAGATAATTAAGAGCGAAAGTTAGCAAGAGGAGTATTAGCAAATAAATGTTATTTAAATTACTTGACTAGACACTTGACAATCAATGTAGAAGCTAAGAAGATGTAGTTTTATATCATGCTCCGAATTTAGCCTCAGACAAAAGGTAATTAATAACTTTTCCAAGCCAATACTTTAATCACATCATCAAATTAATAATGTGGAGCCAAGTATTCCAGTCTTATTATTAGATTATGAACACCGACATGAACAGCAAGGTACTTAAAAGTGATTGTATCAAATTTATATTGAACAATGTCAATATACTTGTCTGCGAGTTAAGTTGATCATCCCTTCCCATATATATATATGGATTCAAATATGCTGTTTTTTTTTTAGTTAACTCTCAACCTACATATAATCCAAAATTATGCAAGTACAGTACTCCATCGCCATGCGTTTCCAGGATTCCCTTGGGCAAAAATAAATAGAATCACATCATCTACGAACTGTATATATGTACACTATTTCTACTTTATCTTTGCCAGCGACAATCACATTATTAAGTTGCATATCTCTTATCTTTATATTCATTGCACTTACAAGCTTCGGATACAATGAGAAACATGAGGGAATAATGTAAGAAATCCTCCTGCGCCTATGTTGAAAAATTATCTGAGGGGTAATCATTTATAAGAACTGCGGCAGTCTCTTATTTTCTGGACAGAATTTCTAAAATGACGAGTAGATCTTGGACCATTACATAAGTAGTTTTGCGCATTTTTTTCAAACTTAAAAGGTCATTTTCCCGTATACAGGATTTTTCGGAATTAGAATAATATAATAGGCATGTTTAGATGCCATCCTTTAATTTGTCGCGAATTACTTGATATTCGTAATCCATTACTTGAGAAGAGGTTCTCTTATTTCTTCCCACTTGTCCAGACGCTTCCTTGCTCTCTCCACCTGAAAAATAGGACAAACGCATGTACACATCGCAGAATTGAGTTAGTTATATTATACAGATTGAGCTATACTTTCTCATATTTGCATAACTAAAGTAAGCTAAATTATATAATTCGAAAACGAAAAAGTATAGCTGTAATTTATCAAATATCAATCATTGCGGGAGAAAGGAGTAGTCGGTGGCCTTTTGATTAGCTCTTGTGCCTCATAAATTTTATAATAAATATTTTTAATTCAGCAATAAGGTTTTAATTATTTTTTCTAGTACTTTTAAATATAAATTGCATACAAGGGTATAAATAGGGCCTTGGGATTATGAACAGAAGTCCTCATTTTTCTGTCTCGGTAATGGTTGTAAGACAATTAAAAATTGGAGTCCAGACATTCTTATGGCACAACAAGAAAAGTTCAACTAATAAATCATACCTCTTTATTCCAATCGGTACGATACGTTACCCATAGTAAGATAAGAGTTTGCATTACGGTTCCTCCAATCATGCCTGACCAAACTCCCTACAAAATAATTGATAGTTATCAAATAAAAGTTTCGTTTTCACTTCAAATCTTAGGCCCTTAACTAATTCATTGGCTATATATTATAAGTGATCATAATTACGGTAGTAAGTGAATAATATTATTGATCAAGAGATTACATATTTATACAAGTTAATTACAAAGATAATTAAGGAGGATAATTACAGAAGATATACAAAGATATGATCATCTAATCCAAGATAGGAAATATACCACAAGAATATTTTCTAAGATAGATTATTGCTTAATACGCCCTCTCAAAATAGACGTGCCATCAGCAACAGAAATTTTAGAGCTTAGCAGTAAGAACCGTGACCGAGCTAGCGGTTTCGTGAGGAGATCCGCAAGTTGATTCCGAGTATTAACGTAGTAAACTCGAATGAGACCCTTGTTAAGAAGGTCACAAACAAAATAAAGATCCAGAGAAATATGTTTCATTCTCGAGTGTTGTACCGGATGTAAGGAGAGACGTAGAGCTCCCATGTTATCGCAACGGATAAGAGGTGCAGTTGAAAGCGTGATGCCAATTTTGCCAAAAAGATGTTGTAACCAACGAACTTCAGTCGAGACAGAGGCAAGAGCACGATATTCCGCTTTAGTTGAGGAACGAACAATGACCTTTTGCTTGCGTGACGACCAGGAAATCGGGTTAGCGCCAAGAAAAACAATGAAGGCAGTAGTAGAAGTGTCCGTGAGACTATCTCCCGCCTAATCCGAGTCAGAAAAGACTGTAAGCGAGAGAGAAACGGGGCGGCGAAGGAGAACACCATGTGTGAGAGAGCCATTGAGATAACAGAGCACACGTTTAAGGGTTGTCCAGTCCGTGGCGACGGGAGATGCCATACGCTGAGCCAAGCGGTTGACAGAGAACGAGAAATCGGGACGAGTAAGTGCAAGATATTGGAGGCAACCAACAATCTGGTGAAACTCCGTAGCATCAACAATTTCGGCAGACGTTGAGGCAAGAGGATTAGTGGCCATAGGGGTCGTGAGAGGTTTGACACCATCCATCTTGTGCCGCGACAACAAATCATGAATGTATTTATGTTGATACAGAAACAGACCTTCATGACAACGCACTACTTTCACACCCAAAAATTATGAGAGAATTCCCATGTCCTTGACCGCAAACTTGGTTGCAAGATGTGTGATAAGAGAAGAAACCAATTTATCATATGAGCCGGTGACAATTATGTCATCCACATACACAAGCACAAAGATACAAACCGAATCTCGCAGGAGCACAAAGAGTGACGTATCAAATTTGGCTTGAACAAAACCAAATGAGATAAGCGCCGCACTTAGCGCAAGATATCATGCATGGGGAGCCCGTTTAAGGCCATAAATAGACTTATGAAAAAGAGATACATGATGAGGACGAGTCAGATCAATGAACCCCGAGGGCTGCTGCATAAATACTGTTTTCGAGAGAGCGCCATGAAGGAAAGCATTACTAACGTCCAGTTGATGAAGCATCTAGTTGTGCATGAGAGATAAAGAGAGAATAGTTCGTATCGTGACAGGTTTAATCACCGGAATGAAAGTCTCATTGTAGTCAAGGCCGGGTCTTTGATGAAAGCCCTTGGCTACAAGGCGTGCCTTAAACCGGTCAATAGAACCATCAAGATGCCTCTTAATGTGAAAGACCCACTTTGATCCAATAATTCCACAATCAAAGGGAGCGGGAACTAAGGACCAAGTGCCATGTGAAGTGAGGGCAGTAAATTCTTCTAGGCCGCACGCCATTTGGGATCCGCAATAACATGGGAGACGCAAGTAGGTTCAATCGAACCAAAAACCAGATGGTTGGTAACTGCAGAATAAACCTTAGGTTTAAACATATTATTGTGAGAACGTGTGATCATCGGCTGAAGACGATCTGAATGCGAGTTTGCAAGCTGAACGGCCGGGATGATAGTCTCTGGTTGCAATGTTGCCTCAACATTGGACCCAACATTGGGAATAGAAGGTGCAGAGATGGTCGCCAAAGTTTCTGGTTGCAATGTTGCCCCAACATTGGACCCAACACTGGGAACAGAATGTCCAGAGATAGGTGCCATAGTTTCTAGTTGCAATGTTGCCCTAACATTGAACCCAACATTAGGAACATAACATGGAGCTGAACTATCCATAGGGACAGAAACCTTGCGAGGAGCTGCAAGCGGTGAAGTGGAGGGAAAAACCAGACGAGGTGTTGATTCACTCAAGGAAGGGCTACCCAGAAAACTCGTTTCAACAAAACGAACATGCCTGGAGATGAATAACCGTCATGTACCAAGATCAAGACACTTGTAGGCTGCCTGAGATGTGGAATATCCAACAAACACACAAGCCCGAGAAGGAGGTGATAACTTGCCAGAAATATAAGGCCGTAAATAGGGGTAGCATAAGCACCCAAAAACTCGGAGATGGAGATTTCATTACGAGTGCGACCAAATAACGTTTCAAATGGAAAGCTATTTTGCAAGACTAGAGTAGGGAGCCTATTATATAAATAAGCCGCCGTAAGAAAGGCATAATCTCAATATTCCGGGGGAAGCCTAGCGCACATAAGAAGCGTGCGACCAATTGTAACTATATGACGGTGACATCGCTCACTTGTGCCATTTTGCTGAGGCGTATGCGGGGCAATGGTTAGCCAGCTAATGCCATTTATAGAAAAATAACCCCGTAGAGTCAAAAACTCCCCGCCATTATCTGAGTAAAAAGTCTTGATTGAGGTGGCAAATTGTTTTTCAACTAGAGTGCAAAATTGAACCCACACTGTAGAGACCTCGGATTTTGCAAAAAGCATATACACCCTACAATACTTAGTAAAATGATCAACAAGAATTAAGTAGTAGTATGCACTAGTAACAGACACAACCGGAGAAGGCTCCCAAACATCACCATAAATAAATTGTAAAGCATGATCCAAAATAAGAGATGATTTATTAAAAATGAGATGTTGGCTTTTGTTCAAAAAACATGAACTACAATGATCAAAATCCAAATCACTAGGCGAAAAACAAGGTAAATTGTTTTTATTCAAAATAAATGAACTAATCTTCGACGAAGGGTGCCCAAAACGTTCATGCCAATAACCCTTGTGAGCACGCTCCCCATCTAACAATGTAAACCGCGGTCTCAAAACCCTTGGCAATTGAACATGATACAATCCATCAACACATGCTCCCCTGAATAGATTAGCCCCCGACTTGCGATCCTTAACAAGAAAGTAGTATGGGTAAAATTCAATAAAAACATTGTTCGCCTTTGTAAACTGATGAACAGACAGAAGATTGCGGCATGATTGGGGAACACATAACATATTATCGAGTGTAAATTTACGTTCAACCAAAATAATACGAGAGGTACTAGTATGAGATATAGGCAAATCTGTACCACCCACAGTGGAAACCTCATCAGGACCTTCATACTCAGAGTGAACAGTGAGGTTCTGGAGATCCGATGTGAGATTATGAAAGGCCCCCGAGTCAACGAGCCAACCCGTATTGGGAGAAGAGTGAGCCACAAGGGATGTAACAAAGTGAGCGTGCGGTGGTGCGTAACGACGACATGTGCATGCACCATGACCATAAATACCACATGGTTGACAAGTGATATTAGGTCGAGAGTGTTGTGGTTGTCCAGCGGAACATGAGTGAGGCGGATGATAAGGGGTCGACGAGCCTCGTGCAGGGTTAGAATACCCACGTTGCTGACCATGTTGTTGACCACGTGCAGGGCCACCACGACTACGACCTGATCCACAAAAGTTGGAGCGCAGCTGCGAGGATGCCACGTTCGCAGTAGCAATGAGAGTCGATGCTTCTTGCTCATGGCAACGACAAATAAGCCTCTTGACTAAGAAGCAAATCCTGAAGTTTCGGGAATTGAATTGGATGTTCCCGAGCACAGATGGGGCCTGCTACGTCACAGACGCAGAGCCAAGATCATTGAGTACATAGAGTGTGATATCATCATCTTTGAGAGGTCCATCGATGATCGCCAATTCATCCGCCTTTGATTTGACTAGTTGGAGAAATTCAGAGACAAAATTCGAGCCCAACTTGATGTTTTTGCAAATCACTCTTGAGTTGCATCACCCTCGATCGAGAATGATTCGCATAGGAATTTGAAGAATATCCCACGCATTCGTCGAAGATTTGGCATTTTGGAACAAACGCACGATCGGAGGAGTGCAGGATCCCATCAAGGCAGAAATAAGAAGAGAGTCTTGACGTGTCCAGTACTCGTATGTCGCCATACTTTTTGGAGTGGAGCCCATAGGAGGGCAGGGGATCGTACCATCTAGGAACCCAAAAAGGTCGTACCCATAGAGAAGGTGACGAACTTGGGAACGCCATGAGGTAAAATTTTCTCCATTGAGTTGCAACGGTAGTTGTTGATGGACATTGATCAGAATCAACACCTGACCACCGAAAGAGGGGCTGGTCGCTATTTGGAGCGGACGCAGCTGCGACGAGGACGCCGAGGCATTGATATGACCTCTAGCTGTGGAGTTGCCGGACGTGGTGGAGTCGTCAGAAGTGTTCGTCATAGGATCAAGATCTCGTTAGAGATATTGGCGTCTTGATACCATATAAAAGATATAATACTGTGGAAAGTGAATAATATTATTGATCAAGAGATTACATATTTATACAAGTTACACAGATAATTACAGAAGATATACAAATATATGATAATTTAGATTAGGAAAGATACAACAAGAATATTTCCTAAAATACACTATTTTTTAATATATATATATATATATATATAGTGCATCAACATAAAAAAAAATGTCTCATTATTTTACATCGGATTCTTACCTTCACACCAAGGTTGAATTTGAAGCCGAGAAGACATCCCACTGGAATTCCCACAATGTAGTAGCAACCAACATTTACGTACGCCACAAATGCTTGCCATCCGCAACCAACAGCCACCCCTGCAATTAATTTGCCAATCTTTAATTTTCTTGTTAACGTACAGTCAGTCAGTCACACTAACAATATTAAAGTTGTGTACTATAAGTTATTTGGACCATGCATGGTTGGGCCAGGATATTACCGATGACGTATAGAAAAAAAGAAGTAGAAGTATCTAAACTTTATGGAGTGCATGGATATGAAACATCTGGACCAAATTTCAGTACATATATATACGTAAAAACCACAAAAGAAATGATTGACGGGGATGATCAGACGACGCAACTAGTAAAGCTGTGGGACAATATATATAAAAGAAAAATAAAGTGCTCGATCTGGAAAGCTATTGGAAAGAGAACATTATTATCAATAAATATGTTTGGATAATAAAAACATCTGAGTCTCGTGCACGTTTTTGCGACTTGCATTCTAAATAAATTTAATAAACATTTTGCCCCCTAAACTATGCACGTCTGTCCGATTTTCCCCTTAATTAGTGGATTTTTGGTCATTTTGGCCGGACTATTCCCCCCCACCAGACTCATATGTGTTGTACTAGATGTATTATGCTAGTTGATGACAAAAAGTTTGGAAAAAAACACCTCGATCGGGATATTTCGGCAAAAAATGGCCGAAAATGCAATTTGCCGCTTTAGTGTATTTTAGGCCAATTTTGGCCGGAATATTACCCCCTACCCGACTCATATGTGTTGTACTAGATGTTTTGGTAGTTGATGACAAAAAGTAGGCGAAAAAACACCTCGAACGGGGAATATTTCAGCCAAAAATGGTCGAAAATCTACTGGAAGGATAAATCGAACAGACGTGCATAGGTTATGGAGGAAAATGCTTATTAAATTTGTTTAGACTGCAAGTCGCAAAAACGTGTATAGTTCAGGGCTTGCCGCATGATATATATAGCTTGAAAGATATTCACCCAAGATTTTAGTTTAGGAGACACGAATTGCTTTTGTTAATATTTTTTATTTTAAATATAAGAAAATATTTTAATTTATAAACAAAAGTACCTTAAGACCCAGACAGTTGATACAGCAACTATCAATGCAACTCTAATGTAACATAGTTAATTATGGCTAAAATTCTTGTAAGTTTCTTAAAATAAAATACGTCAATGTATAAAAGATATGTCACAAAACTATAGATGTTACGTTGTCGTCGCTCATGATATATACGAGGTTTTCTATAAAATTATAGATGCATCTATAATTATATATTGCACGCTATAACAAAATCTTACATTATAACTATTTAATATCAATGTATTAGAGTAAATTCTTTCTTAATCGACCGAAGAACTTTTGTATATTTTTGCTTTAGATTTTAGCTTTGTCTCCACGATTTTTCTTCTTCAGAAAGTTGTTGTAGATGTCTAAGAAAATAAAATATACATTCAGTACAATTTGGATGATCACAATTCATTTAACTACATTAAAACAGTCAAATTTAGATAAAATTTAGAAACTTGAATAAGTTACAAAGAAAAAAATAAGATAAATAAAGGTTAAAATCTAAATAAAATGAAAATTATATAAATTAAGGTTTCATATAATAATATTATATAATTATATATATACGACACGTGAACAGCGACGGAACCAATGGGGCATGTAGAGCCCCGCCGCCAGCTTTCGTTTGTCAAATCTATTATTTGATTATTGGTTTGGTAATTTGTTCCAGACTTTTATCACTTAGTTAATTAAACCAGACGGAACCAATGGGGCATGTAGAGCCCCGCCCCCAGCTTTCGTTTGTCAAATCTATTATTTGATTATTGGTTTGGTAATTTGTTCCAGACTTTTATCACTTAGTTAATTAAACCAGGTACCTAGCTCAATAATTGTTTAATATATTGTCGATATGTTGTCATATATAGATCTTGTATTTGGTATTCGTAATTTAGTTCTTTACTCTACAAATAATTAGGGAATTTATTTCTAATCGAATCCAAATTTAATATCATAAAACTTGCCCAGATAAAGTACATAGATAGTCACTCGCTGATGTCAGAACTTACCTACTATTGTCCTTTATACTTTATAGTGTCACATGCATGATAAAGGTTGCTGATGAACTCATGACCATCCTCTAGGAAAAGAACTGCACCAATGACCCCCTCTATGGACCCAAACAATCTCTTTACACAATCAGAGCTCGAAGCTATCCGGGAACCATGGAAACATGCTTTGATTATCAGCACTACAGGCATTAATAGATCCATCAAAGATCTCGGTAAATGTAACAGATCTCGGTAACGGAAAATACGTCGCACGATTTCCAAATCCCGAAGATTACCTCGTAGCTTTTGCCGGAGGACCGTGGTTCCTATTCAACCATTACCTTGCGATTTCCTCGTGGAAACCGAACTACAACCCGAATATAGAACCATCGGCAAAAATCAGCATTTGGATCCAACTACCAAACCTTCCGGTAGAATACTACGACATATCGGCTCTATCCAAAATAGGATCGAAAGTCGGAAGACCAATTAAAATCGATGTGCATAGAACAAAACTAGATCGTGCAAGATATGCACGTCTATGTGTTCATATCGACACATCTAAACCGCTGCCGAAATCCGTTTCAATCGGTCCCCCACCCAACACATTGTGTACGAGCTAAAATCTGCCCACTTTCAAATAGAGTGTAAAAATGCGAATCCAGAAGATACAACTAAAGAACACTCCGCTCCACACCACCAACAGCTACGGACAATTCCGATCATTTGCCAACCAAAAATAAGTTTTTCAAATTCGAATGAGGAAAAGGAAAATCGATGGACAATCGTTTCCCCGCGACCATTTCGTCGGACACCATCGTCCAAGAAGGCGGCGCGTCAAGACACCCCAACCAACAACAACCATCTTCCTCAAGAACTATGGGATCTCAACCGGATCCTACTACCACACCAACAAGTGCGGAATCGAGCACCGACAATGCCCCGAAATCCGGCGACCTTTCCACCGGAGTCAATGTTGAACATCCATCACTCCACAATGTTGGAATTATCTTTGGTAGTGATCAGTTCACATTTTCAACAACCAATTCAAGTACATGTCCTCCCATCTATACCAAACCACCGTACAAGCCATAACAATCAATCACCTTACTCCCACGAACTCATTCTATTTCATTATCAGATCCTACCACAACTTTTCTTGCACCCGTTATCTTGTCCAAGAAAGGTCACAGAGCTTCACCAAGAAATACCACCCCAACCCGCCTCACGCACCACATTATACAGCATCAAAGTGACCCCAACGGGAAACGATCAGCGTCACCGTCATACATTTTGTCAGAATAGAAACGGCAGTGTACCACAGGCATGGACAAGCTTAACAGAAGCACATACCATAGCTCCTACTTCACTGATCCCAATGATGAAGATATTAGCATGGAATTGTAGAGGAGTTGGGAGACGAGATTTCCTACCAGAAATACGTGAATTAATTCAGCGTCACTGCCCCATGATTGTTGCTGTCCTTGAAACAAGATTGCAATACAACAGGGCAATTACGATTGCCAACATGCTACAGTATAACCGCCATCACATTGAACCATTTGTAGGACTTTCAGGAGGAATCTAGATTTTGTGGAATGATGACCAAGTTACTCTAAATCACATCGGAGGATCAACTAGAACTATTCACATGGAGGCCATCACTAACCCACAATGCGAATCTTTCATCCTTTCAGCAGTGTATAACCCACCTCAACCTTCACTTCAAATTGGCCCGTCTTGGGTGATTTTAATAACATTATGGTGTCTCATGAAAAATTGGGTGGTCGTCCTTAATCTAATGCTGCTATGAATAGATTTACTGAATGCATTCAAGACTGCGGCCTGCAAGACTTGGGTTATCTAGGTAATCAGTTTACGTGGAATAACCGTAGATCAGGTAGACATTTTGTAACAGAGCGATTAAACGGTTTTTTTGCTAACACATATTGGCTAAACTTATACCCTCAAGCTAGAGTTAGCCACTTAGTGGCCCATTCATCTGATCACTCTCATATTCTTCTTTTCACTAATCCTAACTATCGTCCTGCGCAACCCTTCTAATATGAAATTGCTTGGGATCAACATCCCACTTTCCCTCCGCTTGTTGCTTCTACGTGGCTGTCTTCCTCTCTTTGGAACAATCCTTTATTCTCTACTAAGTGTCAACACTTTACCAAAATAGCTTGACGGTGGAAGTCTAAGGTGTTTGGCAATCTCAATAATCAGATAGCCCATGCGCAAAATCTGTTAGATAGTGTTCAAAAAACTCTTAACCCTAATGCCAATCAATCACGTTTTCGGCGTGAGCAATCTCTAAGGATTTATCTACATAAATTACTTGACTAGAAGCAAACATACTAGGCTCAAAGGGCAAAGAACCAATGGTTGAAAGAAGGGGATAACAATACACATTTTTAACATGCTTATGCTAGTAAAAGACGTGAAACCAAACTTATCCAAGGTATCAAATCATCGGATGGCCAGTGGATCACTGATTCAACTCTGATTTCGGAGCAATTTGCTCAACACTTCCAACAACCAACTCAAATTACTTCCAATGCAAACTTCCCTTTCCATATGCTCGATATCCCATCTATACCCACTTCTAGCTATAACTCTCTTTGTGCTGTTCCCACGAATGAGGAAATCTGGCAAGCAGTCAGAAGCATTGGACCACAAAAAGCTCTAGCACCAGATGGGTTGAACGCCCATTTCTATCAAAAATACTGGTCGCATATATCACCTTCTGTTACATCTTTTGTAGCTGAGTTCTTTACCTCTCAAAACCTTCAACCCTAACTCAATGACACCACTATTGTCCTTATACCTAAAAGGGAACAGCCGGCTGAGGTGACTCACTTTAGACCTATCAGTTTATGTAATGTAAGTTATAAAATCATAGCAAAACTGATGGTTAATCGCATCCCGCCCTTGCTTAACGATCTGATCTCGCCATTCCAGAATGCTTTTGTCCCAAGTCGCCAAATAACATATAATATCCTTATGGCTCATGAACTTTTGCATACACTCCAATCTAAATGTAAGGGACGTAAAAGGGCATATGGCACTGAAATTAGACATCGAAAAAGCTTATGATAACTTAAGTTGGGACTTTCTTCGCCAAACTTTGGAATCCTTCAAATTCCCAAATTTCTTTGTCCAACTTATAATGAAGTGTGTCACATCAGTATCCTTTAGAATTTCAGCTATCGGACATTGTTCTTCGAACTGGACACCCTCTAAAGGCCTGAGATAAGGCGATCCTATGTCCACATACCTTTTAATCATGTGTATGGATATGTTTATACACCTCACGGTCCTCAGTACACGCAACCAAGAATTCACGACGATGAGAGCCAGTCAAAACGGTCCTCACATACCCATTCTCAGCTTTGCTGACGACTGCTTCCTCTTTTGTGATACTACTCCCAAGACCATTTCTACCTTGCAAAATAACCTTTCAATTTTTGCAGAGGCAGCAGGGCAAAACATAAATTGGTCGAAATCCAAAGTCCTTTTTGCACCTAGTGTAAACGCACAGAGAAGGATACAACTTATCAATCAACTCAACTTGGATACTATTGGTCCAAACGATAAATATCTAGTATTACTAGTTTGGGCTGGAAAATCTAAAAACCAAAGTCTTGCATCCTTAATCAAGCAGGCTTCAAGTAAAACTGACACCTGGTGCAATCGATACTTATCCTTCCCTGGTAGACATGTGCTTTCTCAATCCTCCCTTCTAGCTATCCCATCTCATGCTATGTCAGTTTTTAGAATCGCAAGACTAACTCTTGCCCAAAACGAACACATAAATTCCTCTAGAATGCTAACCCTCAATCGAATACACGTGCTCGTGTTAACTGGGAAACTGTGTGCCTTCCTAAGCAATTAGAGGGATTGGCCATGAGATCTCTGGTGGCTATGAACAATGCTTTCCTCCTAAAACTAGGTTGGAGATTGCTAACTCAGCCAGAGTCCTTATGGGCCCAAGTATTCGATCAAAATACTTTTCAACCTCGCACATCTTCTTAGCGTCTGCTAAGCCACATCATAGTTGGGGTTGGAAGTCAATTTGCTCGGTGCTTCATCATCTACCAAAAGCATTGCGATGGCACATAACTAATGGTAGATACATAAACTTTTGGCATAACAAATGGGTAGGAAATTTCACAATAGCTGAGTATGTGTCATGTATCCCTACCCACTTATCTAATCATATGGTGGCTGATGTTATCGACCCTTACACAAAAAATTGGAACCTATCATCCGTCTCTCAGTCCCTTCCTGATAACATTATTCAAAGCATTCTAGGAATTCCAATTCATTTCCAGGAGCAAGAGGATTACTTCTCTTGGGTATGCTCAGCCAATGGACGCTTCTCCGTCTCTTGTGCATATTCTACTATCCTCCCACCTGATCGCTCCCCCAACTACCCTGGAATGTTATTCATAAACTTAAAGTGGGTCCGCGGGTTAGGTCTTTCTTCTGGCTCTTATGCCATGATAAGTTACCGACTAAGCAAATGTTATTCTACAAGCAAGTTCTCACCGACCCCATTTGTCCCTTGTGTAACCTTTACCCATAAACATCCAAGCACCTTTTCTTTGAGTGCCAAGTTGTACATTCCATAATTCAGGCAATCATGCCAAACTTGTTATATCATTCGCTAAGCCATCCACTAATTCACTTAACCTGTTTGCCTAATCCTCTTCATCACATTTGGCCTATTCTAGCATGGATAATCTAACATTCGCGGACTAACCTGATTTTCAACTCTATCCAAATCCAGATACCTATTATCCGTGCCTCATTTCTGTACCATCTCCACACCTCCCCTTTACAAGGTCAACCCGATGCATCTCCACCCTCTAATTGCTTCACAGTAAAATGGCCACCTCCCCCTATTGGTTATGCTCAACTTAACGTAGATGGATCGGCCTATGGTAACCCAGGTCCGACAGGCACATGTGGTATTATTTGGAATGCAGAAGGGAATTTCATAGCAGCATTCGCTGGATATATCGGACATACGACCAACAATCAGGCAGAGTTGTGGGCGTTACGAGACGACCTTATGCTGGCTCAGTCATTAAAGATTTCTCACCTCATTATTGCAACAGACTCGTTGTTGTGCTACATTGTATTACCAGGACCTAGGACCATCCAGCCCATCTTACCGGTCTTCTCAGGGAGATTCAGACTCGTCTGACTAGCTTCACATCTGTCACAGAAGTTTTTTGCTATAGAGAAGTTAATCAGATTGCAGACCTACTTGCCAAATTTGGAGCACATTCAAGTCCAACGGAAGTTGTTACGGATCAAGCGGTTGCAAAGTATTACCTATGGGACACTTGCCCCTCATGGATGCAACCTTTACTGTTTTTGATATGAACAATGTCGTATTTCGTATTTCTCGCTCTTCATTTCCTTGTACTACATCTTACATTTTGCATTAAGTAATTGGCTATGGCTTTGTTAAAAAAAAAGCTAATTAAGATCTCATTGTTCGGCTTGAGATAATATTTTAAAACATATTTGCATAACAGGTGAGCGAATATATCTATACTCCGAATTATGTGATCAGAGAAACAACGAAGTGTTCATGACTCATGGATAACTTGCATACGTAAGATATTTAATTAATGGAGTAAAAGGTAAGCACGCTAATACAAGTTACCTGATAAAACAGGTTGAATGCCATTTAGAATCAATGTGACTGCTAAGAGAGGAGAAAGGTCCGCCACCGCATTGGCCACCGTCTCACCGCCTGTGAATATGTAACTAATGACGTTTCGGTTCGACATCACGATGACGGCCTCCACGATTGCCACGATAAAGGAGACAAATGTCACCATCACAACTGAAAACGCAGCCGATTTTGGGTGCCCGGCTCCTATCTCATTGCTCACTCTCACGCTAGAAAGAAACAACATACGTTATGTAATTGGTGATGAAAATATATTTCTTAATTTAGAACATAAAATTGTTCCTATGCAATGTTACGTTATATTATGTCCTTATATGCATACGAACCTGGCAGCAGCATTGAATCCAACCGCCACCATGAATAGTAGCCCATTTATTGACATGCTGCGTAGAAACACACAATTGAACGTCTTACAAAGTTTCATCCTCTCATACTATAAATTATCGAATATATATAATTCGACCCCATCAACAAAATTAACATCATGGTAATTTATTTGTTATAATAATGTTATAGACTACTCATACCATATATCGAATTATATAGACATTAATTAAGTGCAAAATAAACGAACACATTATATGTACGTAACTTTCTACCTGTGACAATTTAATTAAATAGTTATTAGAGTTTGGATTTAAAACAAATGGTTTGCTTAATATTTACCATACTGAGAGTGCATCGAGTGAGAGCTCAGGGTTTTCCAGTAGTCCCGCAATCAAGACTAGTACCTGAACGTACCACGTTTCTAAGCACAACATTACCGCAGAAGCAAACGACAACTTAACAAACTCCCATATTCCGGTAAAAGCCTCCCATTTGAAACCATTCCACGTGTCCTTACACCGTTGGCTGTTCACAATATACACAAACTGCGACGCAACCATTATCCACCACGACAAGCTCAGCACCAACGACGCACCAATAAGCCCCAACCCAATCCGGTACACCGCCACCCAGCTGATCAATAGGTGCACCCCCAGGGTCACCAATGAGATCACTGCGCTCGGGGCTACGATGCTCTGCGCCTGGAGGAACTTTTGTATCGGGAAATTGACGGCGTAGGCGAATATTTGAGGAATCAGGCCGTAGACGAACACGGAGGCGAGCCGCGCTACGTCTCTTGATTCCCCGATTGAGACGAGGAGCGACCTCGAGAGCACGTAGACAACCGTGATTGGAATGCTGAACATTATCAACACGATTGTAGCGCGCTGGAGATACACGCCAAGCATGTCATACCTGCCCGCCCCGTATGCCTGGCCGCAGAGAGTTTCAACAGCACTTCCCATTCCCAGCTGCTTGCCCGAAATTAAATTATAAGATCCATAATGATTATCATTTAAGTAAATAATTTAGTAACAAATTACAATGCAAAGGTCTAAATCATTGAAAAATGCTCTTTTTGGTTAACAAAGAAAAAGTCGAGAGCATTTCTAAAGTATCATCCAATTACTTTATTGTGACATTTGAAAATAAATGTTTACAGCTTATCTCACTCTAAGGTTTTTTTTTTATTTTTTTTTAAATTGGAATGAATTTGTAATGTTGAACATAATAACTTATATCTCTTATTACTTTACTCGAATAAGCGTTTTCAGACAGAAACATGAGAGTGAGGTAAATTCTAATATATATCGTCAATAAAACATATAATTAACAACGTTATAAAAGTTGGGCCACATTATGTTATACGTCATAAAATTCATCAGTTATAGAATCAGTTGATAAATAGACATATGAATAGAATCAGCGTACCAAGAAACCGTAGGCAAATAGCTGGATGCCCTGATTGCCAAGACAGGCTGCCGCGAACTCAAGATTTCCGAGGTGGCCTGAGTAGATGCGAGTCGATAAGGAGATGGCGTTGTTGATGAGGTACACCATGACGGCAGGTGCAGCGAGTTTGAATAGGAGCTTGAACTCGATCCACGTGGCCTTGCTGTACCGCTTTATGCATGGCAAACTGGAGTCGGAAAGCACTTTCTCAAGCTCGGAGCTTGCGTGGGTGGCGGCGCAAGACCGCGGTTGATGTGATGTTGGGGACTTTAGCACAGGGTGCTCATGATTTGGTTGGTTTAGCTCGTCCATGCCGGTATAATTTATTTAGTGTCAATCTCAGGGTGTATTATATGTGCCAGTGAAACACCAAGTAGAGAAGAATTGAAGAAGCTTTATATAAAGAAATGTGTTGCGAGTTTATTATGCCCAAATATGAAAGTACAACTGGAATATGAGCTCATCCCTTTAATTATCCAAATTTGTACGTGTGGTTAGTGAGTTTTAATAATAAAGACAAGCCAAATAAAACCTTTTGAGCAAAGTGCAGCTGGAAACTTAACATTTATAGCTGGAGACTAAATTTGCTTATCTAGCTACAATATTCTTGTTCAAATACAATTTACGTTTTATTTTTAAATATATAAAAAATTAATTGCTAAGATTGTTTCACATTTTTCTGGTCACAAAATTCAAATAAATCTTTTAATTTGCGTCTACATATTTTATGAGTGTGGTGAAATAATCATCACAAATTTGCATTTGAAGGCTGAAACATTTCATGCATGAAGCATAATTAATGGTTATCAGTTAATCCTGTCAGTGAAAACAATTGTTGGACATTTTTTGTTTTTGGATAGGTAATTGTTGGACATTTGATATTACGGAGAAATGCATAAGACAGTGTGGTTCGAAAAAATTATACGTAAGCTTATTAACCGTCTTAAGCCTTCTCATGGATTCAACTATTTGCACAAGAGCAAATGACGCGAGTTACCTCATGTAATGTCTAAAATAGACACATTACTCCATTGTGATTATTATTAGCAGATAATTAATCAAACCAGTAATTGACTTTCTATTTTAGGAAAGTTTTTCAAATTTTCGGTTTGAGAGTTAGTTATATTTGAAAAAAAAATGTAAAAATAGTTTTTTAATGTGGTCATATTGCGTTTTTAGTCTGTTATTGTGTTTTTTTACAAAAATGATCCTATATTGCGGACTACGTACATTTGTGCGTTGTAAGTCTTCTAACAAATATTTTTGTTGGAAATAGCACATGAGACACGTGACCACCAAGATTTCCGAAAATTAAACACACACGTGCGAATTAGGCCCTCTGCTGGTACACATTTTGGCATTTGATGTGAGACAAACGTGACTTGACGATTAAAAGGTTATCTTTATTTTTTTGCTATCTTCTATATTAA
This sequence comes from Linaria vulgaris, assembly GCA_948329865.1. Lineage (NCBI taxonomy): Eukaryota > Viridiplantae > Streptophyta > Magnoliopsida > Lamiales > Plantaginaceae > Linaria > Linaria vulgaris. Next base: position 77,507,206 of record OX415252.1, read on the forward strand.
CGTGCGAATTTGCACGTGTGTGTTTAATGTTTGCCACTTTTGGTGGTCACGTGCCTCAAGTCCCATTTTCGGTGAAAAATTTTGCCAGCGACTAAAATGCACAAATGTCCAAAATATCGGAGTACTCTTATAAATGAACATAATAGTGGACTAAAGACGCAATATGGCCACATTAGCAAACTATATTTGCAATTTTCCCGTTATATTTCCTATTTTAGCAACCGGGCTTAAGTGTTCAATCTTATAGTTTTCGATCGTTAAGTTAAGTTGTATAAATAGCTGCTAACACTCTCATTTTTTCTCACTTTTGTAATTAAATTCTCAATGTTCATATTGGGAAGAAAGGAGGCGATTGCAATATATTTTCGTCCGACAAACGTTCGATCATCAATCATTCGGTTCAATTGACTAAATTCAATCTTTCACTTTTAATGATGAGTCGCCATTGTTGTGTTGTGAGTTTTGCCATGGAATCATTCGCTAGTTTGTATGATTTTTAATATTTTTCGCTGAGATCGCAATCGATTTTTGCACAATTTGATCGAATTTTGAAATATGTTTAATCTTTGTCTGCAATTCACTATACTTGAGTGTAGTGGTGTGCAATCTGTTGTATTGCATTGTGATTTGTTTCATTTCAAAGGATATTTGTGTTTTCCTCAATTTGTGATTGATTCGAACCCTAATTTGATCAATATTTACTGAATTATCATGACAACATCTGTTGTGTCTTCCACTACTACCCATGTAGTCTCCTTCAAGAATCCATGTGAGGATTTCAATTATGCATTTTACCATGGATCTCATGATTTTACTAGTACCTCTATTGTTAGTGACAAGTTGAATGGCAAGAACTATTTTTCATGGAGTCGGGGAATTCTTATTGCTCTAACTGTGAAAAATAAGATGTGATTTATTGATGAATCTATGCATGAACCAAGTGGAAATGATTCAATGCAAGCACTCTTTTGGCTTAGAGCAAATGGATTGGTCATTTCTTGGTTGTTGAGCTTTGTTGTGTATGAAATTAAGCAGCGCCTCTTGTTTTACACTTCTACTCCGGAATTGTGGAATGATTTGAAGACTAGATACACAATAACTGATAGATCAAAAGTTTATCACCTAAAAAAATCACTAGCCTCCATTACTCAAGGCAACACAACTATCACTAAGTTTTATAATATTTTCAAAACTCTCTGGGTTGAACTCCTTAGTCAACACCCTGTTGTTGCATGCTCATGTGGTCTTTGCACATGTAATATGAATAGGACTATGACTATGACTACATTAGGATGATTGTGTGTTGAAGTTTCTTATGGGCCTGAATGATTCCTACTCTACCATTTAGAAGTCAGATTCTGATGATAACTCATATGCCTAATTTGTCAAGGGTGTATTCATGTTCCTTCAAGAGGAGAATCAAAGAGAGATCTCCACTACTGACACTTCCATGGACAGATTGGCATTGTTCACTCGCCAAAGGAACTTCAAGAACAATCAAAATGCCAATGGTTACATCAGCACCAACACTGGCAGTGATCCTACTGGTAAAAGGATCAACAACTCACATACTACTAATCCTGTCATGGCACATGTTAGGATGAGTGACAATTCACCTGCTGCATCTTCTGTTCAAGAGAGGCCCTCCACCTCATCAAATAATGAAATTTTGGAGTAGTTTATGGCCTTTCAACAAGCTCCAGCCCAACAACAAACGATGACTTCCACCAATCAGGCCACATCACACTACTATGCTGCCCACTACATCTGCTCGTATTTATAACACATATACTTTAAATTATGCATCTTATATTTATCATAGTAAGGTTTCCATATTAGATACATGGGCTACAAACCACATGATTTGTGATATATATTGGTTCAAGACTAAGCATATTACACACGTTGTTGTTATCCATCTACCTAATAATAGTACCACCCATGCAAGTCACATTGGTTTTGTGGTTATATTATCTGATGTTACTCTTCTTAATGTTCTTTATGTGCCTAGTTTTACTCATGGTTTACTATCTATCTCTAAGCTTACAAAGTTCAATGGCATTGCCTTGACCTTTATGGCGTCCTCTTGTTTATTACAGGACACCAAAACCATCAAGATGATTTGTTCTACTAATTTGAAGAATGATATGTACATCTTGAAGCCTTTTATTTCTTATGCTAATAGTGTTGTTAAGTTCTTTTAATAACACTTGTAATTCTGCTAGGAGTAGTTTTCAATTATGGCATAACAAATTTGGCCACCCTTCTGTTGAGAAACTGCAATCTATTACATGCATTCCACATTGTGATGTTTGTCATTTATATACGCAAAAGCATTTGCCTTTTTCCTATTAGTACCTCTAAATTATCTTGTATTTTTGAACTTATTCACTGTGACATTTGGGGACCCTTCTTTGTTACATCACATGATGGTTTTAAGTATTTTTTTACCATTGTTGATGACTATTCTAGATGTACTTGGGTCTATTGATGAAGCAAAAGTTAGAAGTGAGACAACTATTAATGAATTTCCAGAAGCTTGTGTTTAATCATTTTTCAGTTTATATTAAGACTATCAAAACTGACAATGGAGATGAATTCAAGATGCCTGCTTTCTACAACTCCAATGGTATTACGCATCGGACCAGTTGTGTGGAGACTCCTCAATGAAATGGCATTGTAGAAAGGAAACATCAACACTTTCTTCAAGTGGCCTGATTCTTAAGGTTTCAGCTTGCTTTGCCTCTGCCCAACTGGAGCAATTGTGTCAGCACTGCAACCTTCATTATCAATAGGTTGCTATCAAGGGTCATCCAAAACAAGACTCCTTATGAGCTAATGTACAACAAAACTCCAGATTATACTCTTCTCAGAACATTTGGATGTTTATGCTATGCCTCCACACCCACTGCTCATAGACACAAGTTTGACCCAAGAGCAATTCAGTGTCTTTTTCTAGGGTATCCATCTGGTACAAAAGGGTAATTTACTATTAGACCTCCTTACCAACAAAATTTTTATCTAAAGAAATGTTGTGTTCTATGAACACATATTCCCTTTCAAGAACAAAACACCTACTTTTTTTTCTCATGATCAAAGTTCCAGTATTAGATATTGTATTGACCCTCTTATATGTGCCTCATCTCAGTCATTGCAGGATCAGGTACTATCACCCATACACAAGCAGCTGCTTCTGATGACAGTTCCTTCATTGCACTAAGTTATTCTTTGCCTCCAACTCCAGAGATCGAGCAACCTGTTGAGAAGGACAACTCATTCACACTAGATTCTGACTACAATTGATTACCAACTCAACATCTTGAAGCTGGCACTTAACAAACAGCAGAGAATGTGCAACACTCAACTGTTGCACTAGGTACCTTTAAACCAATTCCACAACCTGAAGTACCTACTAGAAAATCTTCTAGATCTACTACTCCCCCATGCTTACTTAAATGTTTATGACTATAATTTACCTCAGTCCTTGCATAAGCTAATGCTTCTATCAAGTATCCCATTGCAGATTACTTAAGTACTAACATGTTATGTGAACATCACAAGGCTTTCACTGCATCTATAATAACAATGACTGAGCCAAAGACTTATAATCAAGCCAGCAAGTTTCCATAGTGGCAACAAGCAATGAAAGCTAAAATATATGCACTAGAAAAGACAAACACCTGGACACTGACTAAACTTCCCCAAGGACACAACTGTGTTGGCTGCAGATGGGTGTACAAAGTCAAATATAACTCTGATGGTTCTATGGAAATGTATACAGCCATGCTAGTTGCTAAGGCTTATACACAAGAAGAAGACTTCGATTATTTTGACACCTTATCCTCAGTTGCAAAGATCACAATAATTAGAGTTCACATTGCCCTTGCCACTTCTCAAAACTGGCTTTTGAAGCAACTAGATGTCAATATGCCTACCTTTATGGTGACCATGATGAGGAAATCTACATGAGATTGCCTCCTAACTATAACACTCTTAATGATCAGAGAGTTAGCCTACTCAAGAAAAGTTTGTATGGCCTCAAGCAGGCATCCAGAAAGTGGTACACTAAACTCACTTCATGTTTGCTTACTTATGGTTTTAAACAAGCTGTCTCTGATTGTTCACTTTTCATTATGTGAAACAACAACCACATCACTACTTTATGTGTGTATGTGAATGATATTATTCTTACTGGCAACAACCTATCTGAAATAGAGAAAATAAAGCAACACCTGCATGATAGTTTACTATTAAAGACTTGGGTGATTTAAAGTATATCCTTGGTATTGAGATTACTAGGAGTTCCAAAGGAACATAATTATGCCGGAGAAAGTATGCTCTTGATATTTTAAGTGATGTTGGTTATATAGTTTGCAGACCATCCAACACTCCTATGGATCCACAAAAAAGTTATATTTTGATTTTGCTGCTCCCTTATATGATCCTTCTATGTATAGGAGATTAGTTGGAAGGTTGTTTTATTTAACCATTACTAGGCCTGACTTGTGTTACATCATTCAATGTCTAACACAATTTATGTCACGCCCCCACTAAAACTCATCTTGCAGCAGCTCACAAGGTCCTCAGATACCTCAAGACATCTCAAGATAAAGGCATTTTCTACTCTTCAAATCTAAAACTCATCTCAAATATTTTTGCGATGGTGATTGGAGAGGTTGCAAAGAGGAAAGGAGGAGTATTATTGCTCCGCCATTTATCTAGGTGACTCTCTCGTTTCCTAAAAAGCCAAGAAACAAACAATTGTGATCAAATCATCTTGTGAAGCAGAGTATAGCGCCATAGCTGCCACCACCTATGAACTGATCTCGCTGAAACAACTGCTTACTAACCCCTCCTTCACTGTCTGTAAAATGCCACTCTTAGACAGACAACAAAAGTTCTTTATGCAAAGCCAAGAACCCCGTACATCATGAAAGAACAAAGAATCTTCATGTTGATTGCTTTTTTCGTGAGAGATAAGGTTCAAAAAGAACTTTCCAAGTATCCACATCCAAACTCAAAATCAAGTTGCTAACATTTTGAATAAATCTTTGTCTTTGCAACCCTTTCGGACTATGGCGGCCAAGATGGTTTTCTTTGCAACGCTTTCAAACTATGGTGGCCAAGATCGGCCTAATTGATATTCACGCTCCTCTTGCGCGCGGGGGATTGGGGGGGGGGGGGGGGTGAGGGGTGTATTAGCAAATAATTTACACTTTTAAGTGTTAATTATCAAACCAGTAATCGACTTTTTATTTTTGGGAAGTTTTCAAATATCTCGTCTCATAGTTAGTTATATTTCCTATTTTAGCACCCGAGCTTTAGTGCTCAATTTTATAGTTTTTGACCGTTAAGCTTACGTTGTATAAATAACTGCTAACACGCTTCTCTTCTATCAATTTTGTAATTTGAATTTTAGTGTTCATATTGAAAAGAAAGGAGGCGATTACAATGTATTTTCATTTGACAATCGGTTCAATTGAATAAATTCAATCTTTTCCTTTAATGTTGAGTCACCATTGTTGTCCTGTGAGTTTTGACATTGATTTTAAAATAGATAATTTTTTTCTTGTAATCTTTGAATTCATGCGCACTGCCTCCTGTCAAATCTTTTATGCATCTTTAATTTGAAAGCAAAACTACCCTTAGTTGAAATGATCATCTCTTTGAGGTTATCACCATTCTAAAAATTTTGGCTAGTGAGTTGAACTACCTTGCATATTTAGTGTTGTGAAAGTGAATATAGAGAAGAGAAAGATATTTCTTTTGTTCATCTGATGACATATATATACATGAATTCTGATACTAGTTGGGATAAGAAATAAATCACTCACACCTCTCTCGTGACAACATTGAATACTATTAACTATTTATTTAATATATACATATAATATTTCACACTCCCCCTCAAGCTGGCGCATATAAGTCATATGTACCGAGCTTGTCACATATATATTTTATTCGAGGACCGCGGAGGGACTTGGTGAGAAAATCAACCAACTGGTCATTTGAGTTAACAAACCACGTAACAATTTCCTTTGCAACCAACTTCTCCCTTATGAAATGACAAATAACCTCAATATGCTTTGTTCTCTCATGAAAGACGGGATTGGAAGCAATATGTAATAATGCCTGATTATCGCAAACAAGCTTCATTGGTTCAGTATTACCCAATCTCAGTTCATTTAGCAACTGCTTTAACCATATAAGTCTGCATGTTGCCAAAGCCATAGCGCGGTATTCTACTTCCGCACTTGATCTAGCTACTACGTTTTGTTTCTTGCTTTTCCATGATATAAGATTCCCACTTATCAAAACACAATATCCAGAAGTAGAGCGCCTATCAATGGGTGATCCTGCCCAATCTGCATCAGAGTAGCCGACAATTTGAGTATGACCATTATCACTGTATAATAATCCTTTCTCGAGGGCCCCTTTGATATATCTCAAGATACAAATTGCAGCATTCCAATGGGTGTCGCATGGAGAATCCAGAAACTTACTGATAGTGCTAACAGAAAATGATATATCAGGACGAGTTACTCTAAGGTAGTTCAACCGTCCAACCAACCTTTTATATTTTCTTGGGTCATCAAATGGCTCCCCCTCTCCCGGTAATAATTTAACGTTTGGATCCATTGGAGTGTCAACAGGTTTTGACATCTAACATTCCTGTTTCTTGAAAGATATCCAAAACATATTTTTGCTGAGATATAACAATACCATCTTTAGATTGAGCTACTTCAATACCCAAGAAATATCGAAGTTTTCCCAAATCTTTGGTTTCAAAGTGATGAAAGAGATGTTGTTTCAACTGTGTAATTCCTTCCCTATCACCTCCAGTAATAACAATATCATCGACATACGCTACCTGATATATGTTGTGGCCTTTTGACGTGTGTCAGTAGAATACAGAATGATCAGCCTCGCTTCGTATCATGCCAAATTTTTTAATAATATCACTAAAACGACCAAACCAAGCCCGAGGAGATTGCTTAAGACCATAAAGTGCGCGCCTTAAGCGACGAACCATATGAGAAGACTCCCCATGAGCAACAAAACTAGGTGGTTGCTACATGTATACTTCTTCCTGTAAGGTCCCATGAAGAAAAGCATTCTTGATATCCAATTGATGCAGAGGCCAATGATGAATAACAGCTAAAGGAATAAGAAGGCGAATTGAAGCCATTTTAGCATCTGGTGAGAAAGTATCCCTGTAGTCAAGACCATAGATTTGAGTGTAGCCTTTAGCTACAAGAAGAGCTTTAAGCCGATGGTAAGGGAACCAAATCAGGACCAACTTTAACTGTGTACACCCAACGACAACCAACGATTGACTTGCCTGATGGTAAGGGAACCAAATCCCATGTACCAGTAGAGTGGAGAGCAGCCATTTCATCAACCATTGCTTTATGCCATCCTGGATGCCCCATAGCCTCACCTAAAGATTTAGGAATGGAAACAGAGGACAAAGATGCAAGAAATGCATAATGGGGTGGAGAAATACGATGATAGCTCAAAAAATTGTAAATGGGATTTGTGTTACGAGTAGCTCGAGTACCTTTTCTTACAGCAATGGGGAGACAATCATCCGGTGGCGAGGTCGAAGTAGGTGTAGGAGTTGGTACATCGCATGAACCATCGTTAGCCTCTATTGGTACACATGGACAATCAATAGCACGACTTCGTCTAGAGTATGTAAGAAGCAGCACATGTGGAGGACTCTCGAATTAAAAGGAGGGAGATGTAATCTCAAAAATGAAAAATGATGGGAGATTTTCAGAGACTGAGGAAGGGTCACAACTAGCTTTAAAGAAAGGGGTAGACTCAAAAAATGTAACATCGGCGGATATTAAGTAATGTTGAAGATCAGGTGAAAAACATCTATAACCTTTCTGGTTGCGAGAATATTCTTAGAAGAGAAATGTCAAAGAACGAGCAGACAACTTATCTTTACCCGGAGTGAGATCATGTATAAAACATGTACAACCAAAAATTTGTAGAGGGAGAGGAGAGTGATCTAGGCCGGGATACAAGATAGAATGTGGTACTTAGTTTTGGAGAATGGAAGACGACATTCGATTGATCAGATAATAAGAAGTAAGAACGGCATCGCCCCAAAAACGAAGTGGAACATTCATATGGATAAGTAAAGTTCGAGTTGTTTCTATTAAGTGTCTGTTCTTACGTCCAGCTATGCCATTTGTTATGGGGTATGAGAGCTTGATGTTTCGTGTAAGATACCGTGAGAGTTCATGAAATTTTGGAAAGATGTTGAGTGATATTCACGTGAATTATCACTATGTAGAACTCATATAGTAGTACTAAATTGAGTACGAATTTCAGACACAAAGTTCTGGAAAATAGAACAGATTTCTGATCTATTTTTCATAAGAAAAAGCCAAGTGCAACGTGAATAGTCATCAATAAATGTTACAAAATAACGATATCCCAAAGTGGAAACAACACGACTTGGACCCCAAATATCAGAATGAACGAGAGCAAATGGAGAATCCACTCTATTATTGACTTTTCAAGGAAAATTACTATGAGAGTGCTTCCCTAATTGACACGACACACAATCTAAAGAAGACAATCCTGACAAAGAACAAAGAAGAAACCATAGTCTTAACCGACAGTGTATAAGGGATGGCGCTTCAGTTGCAGAGCATGCTATTGATGTGGGTGAAAGATGATAAAGACCCTGAGATTCATGCCCTGTGCCAATCGTCTGTCCCGTACCTCGATCCTGCACAAGAACGAATTTGTCATCAAACGTGACAGAACAATTAAGAGAACGACATAAACGGTGAACTGATACTAAGTTAAAAGGGGAACTTGGTAAGTAAATGACTGAATCTAGGGGTAAAGAGGGAAGAGGCTTAGCATGGCCAAGTCCTTTAGCTTGAGTTTGTGAATCATTAGCTAACGTAATAGATGGTAGTTGCCCAATATTTGTAAAGGAGGAAAAAAGTTCTTTATTACCAGAGATATAATTGGTAGCAGCAGATTCAAGAACCCATGGCCAAAGTGGTGTTGATCGAGAGGCACAAGCTATAGTAGTATCAGTTTGAGCAACATAGGCAGTGAGCGTGGAATATTGCTTGGCTGCAAACCACTTTAGAAAGTCCTCATAGTTTTGTTCCCGTGACATCATGACAATAGAATTGTCATGTTGAACTGTAGGGCCTGCTTGATCAAATGCAACATTGATAGTACTAGTAGGGCGTCCGTGCAAGGCATAACAACGATCCTTCATGTGTCTAACCCTCTGGCAATGGGTGCATTGGGGACGAGCTTTACTGTTGTTGCGACCACTACCTCGCCCTACTCGTCGACCTCGGATACTGGATTGAGAGGCTAAGACAGAAGAGTTAGTCGTCTAAACATCAGAAAATACAGATACCTGTGGGGGGGCCCGCAATAGACGAGAGAACTCCTGTGACAAGGTTGGGACCGAGGGACTAGCAAGAATTTGATCGCGGACAGCACTGTATTCAGTTGGAAGACTAAATAGAGTTAACAAAATAAAGAAAGTTCCGCGTTGAGATAACTCATCGCGTGGTGTTATGGCAGGAGGAAGCAATTTGTTAAAATCTGCTAAGAGGCCTTGAATCTTGCCAAGATAAGAGGTCATAGGCATGTCCAACTTTTGCGGACCTACAAGGTTGATCAAATCCTAGGAAACTGCATACATACGGGACACATCATTTGTGTATAATGCCTTGGCCTGATCCCAAACACTAAAGCAAGTTTTATGAGGGCAAAAAATTTGCTTTAGTGACGGATCAATAGTCTGCCATAGAATGCTACACAATTGTGCATCAATCTTTTCCCATTTAGGACGATCCTCGGTTATAACATTTGACTTTTGAACAAGATGACCTTGGTAGCATTGTCCTATGAACCAAAGCTCTACATCAGCAGCCCAACTAGAATAATTTGATCCGTTTAACCTTTCAGTCGTAATCAACGTAGAACCAAAAATAATTGGCACGGTCAAACAGGCGGCGGAAACACCGGAAGAAACATCAGAAGAAGCGCTTTCTTTATCTTGTGACATCCTGAAGAATGAAAAGTAATTTTTTTTTAGACCAGAATATTATAATATATATATAGAGAATATGATATATACTATATATTATGTAGATACGGGAATGAGCAAATCAGACTAGAATATTATAATATATATATAGAATATGATATATAATACATATTATGTAGATACGGGAATGAGAAGATCAGGCCGAACAACAAATGAAGATGCGGCGACTTGACAGCGGTAGGTAAAGCAGCACGACGGCGGTGGCAAGTTGTGGTAGGCGCGACGGTGGTGGCAGGCGGCGGCTGCGCTGTGGGTGTGCAGCGAGATGGACAGAGCTGCGCGATTGGGTAGATCTGAAGTGGGACTGCGGCGACATGGATATATCCGATGAGAGAGCAGCGAAATTATGTGGTTGCACCGGAAAGAAGACACGGCAGTGAAGATAGGCGACTCGCCAGAAAGACTACGCGGCGGCGATTGATGGGTGAATCGCCGGAAATAAGACACGGTGATGGCTATCCAGAAATATGCGGTGGCGATTGAAGGGTGAATCGCTGGAAATAAGACACGGCGGTAACGGAATGGTGTTTCACCGGAAATAAGACGCGGTAGAAAAAAAAGAGGAAAAAAGAAAGAGAAACAAAATTTGAATCAGAGAATTAAGCTCGATACCATGTGAAAATGAATATAGAGAAGAGAAAGATATTTCTTTTATTCATGTGATGACATATATATACATGAATTATGATACTAGTTGGGATAAGAAATAAATCACCCTCACACCTCTCTCTTGACAACATTGAATACTATTAACTATATATTTAATATATACATATAATATTTCACAAGTATTTTGCACAATTTAAAGTTTATAAAGGGTGAAATCTATTTTTCATCTTTTATACTAGGGTAATGCTTCTTTTGATATTACATGGGGTGTTGTTCCGAAAACCCTTAGCACAAAACACTTTACGGGAGTTTTAGAATTGGTCGATCACAGTATATTAAATCTAATTGGGGTTACTTGTTGTGGAAACAAACTATTTCAATCCTTTAGTTGTGACAAAATCAAATATGTTCTTTCTAAAATAGGAAATTTTGAAAAATTCAGGTGCCTAATGCGTGATGTTTTGAATATAGTATCATCTCTCACATGGACAACCAACATGTATTGGTTTACCTTTGTGGAAATATCTCTTACTTTAGACGCGATTTGTGCTTTCTAAATAGTGATGCAATATCGTCCAAGGTCCAAGAATCGGGGGAATTCGGGGATATAATCACGGACATTGTTCGGGACGCCAAAGCCGAGCTTGAGAAAAAACGTAGTGTAATTTTATTAAGGAAATAGAGTGACTTACAAAGGGGGTCGTATGTAGGGGGGATGATTTCTTCTATTACAGAGAATGATTTTAAGTATCTTTCTAAGTACAAAGGTGCGTATAGTGAGCTTGGAGAATGTTCACTTTTCCCATTTGATGTTGAATGTGGTGCTATTTACAGTGCTAATACGAAGGCCTTCTGTCCAATGAGAGTTGTTCTTTTCTCATAATTTCGGGTAATGGAGGTGGTTGATGCTGTAAGAGGTCCTCTACGCCAATGGGGGTCGATTGGTGAGAGATGCCCAATAATGTCAGCCTGGCAAGGCCTCTCTGACTGGATAATAATTATATCTGCTCCAATCATCTTGCGGGGTTTTCTGAGTCTATGAGGGTGGGCTTGCTCTGCTCCTATAGTCGTCCTAGGCAGAAGGGGAAAGGTAGGGTTTGTCGTGTGTTGCCTCAAGAATAGTCTCAAAAGTGTTTTAGCTATGTGTTGAGCACTCACAATCGGGGGTTCCTTATTACGGGTCCTATGAGATCCGTGTAGCGGGGTTAGCTTGTTGGTGGGTCGTTATTGACCCCCCCCCGGGGGGAGGCTCTTTATATTTTTTAGGGGTACCCCGTAATGTGAGTGATTCTGGGCGGATGAGTGAGGTGTACCCGAGTTATTTGTCCAGATTCTATACCCTGGGTGGGATGTTCGTCGGTCGTGACCCGGGGGTACCATTTTCTTGGTCCTTGGTCGTTTTTGTGGGGTACCTGTTTTGCCTATACCCAAGAGCGGGTAGGATTATGCATCATCAAATGTCCCCCCAGTTCTGAATGTATTTCATAGAACTCACTTGGAACTATAAATGAGTGATGTGCTACCGTGCACTTCGAGGAGTTGCGGCCATGCATGTGCCATGTGGCACTGAGCTGTCCACGCATCAAAGTGCGTAGATCAAACTTCTTCCCCTATAAATTGTAGTGGCTCGTCATTTTTGTGGTCATTCTTGACGAGCATCCTTTAATTTCCTTCTCTTTCATTTTTCTTCTTTCTTTCAAAAAACTTCGGATTTTTAATGGCATCTCAGAGTAGTTCTGGCGAGAGGGTTTCGGGTATAGAAAGACGCAGAGCAGCATCAAATATGTTGATTTTGGTGGCGGCGATGTTTCATGTGGCTGAAGGGACTTCGCAGCAATGTTGCGCCGCCTTTGCGGTGGCGGAGACGTCTTCTAAGAGGGCAAAAAAGTTGATTGATGTGGCGCCGCGGCCTAGGGTTTTGGCGGAGGATGTGAGGAGTACAGTTAGGTTACGTGGGGAGGTCGTGGCGCCGCTAGTCTGCAGATTGAGGTGCCTCGGGAGGATGAGACGGAAACTTCCCATTGTGAGGGTTTTTTTATGGTCTACTTCATCCAGATTAAGGCATGAGGTTTTTAAGGTTTGCATGCTTTGTCCGAGTCAGCTTTCTCCCAATCGGTGGTCGACTCTGGCGGCTTTCGCCTTCATCTGCACAGTCTACAATGATCATGCACCGTGGCCCGATTCTTTGTTGCCTTTGATCTGACGAGCTCTTCTGGGGATATGCTCTTCTACACCTTCTCCATGCGGAATTCGAACAAGAGGGTTGTCCACGAGCTCTCGAGGTTCGACAACAACTAAAAGGATAAGTTCTTTTTTCTTCTTCATTCGAACAAGAATGTTCTGCGGGGAGTTCCGATGGCGTGGAACATGGACCCTCAGATTTTCGCTAAGTACGACACCGCAGAGGCCATGTTCCAGCTCTTCGCAGAAGGATTTTTCTGTCAGGGCTTTAGTTGAGGTGAGATCTCGCGGACCAATGTCTTTAAGTCTCTTTACACCGATTGTGGCCTTAACGATGCTACTGCTATGGTTCCCGACGTTTGGGACAATCGTCCACGTACAAGTAAGCTTCTTTCCCTTATAAAATTTCTTGAGTCACTTTTTTTTCTTAAGTTCATGACTTTAACTTCTGTGGTTTCCTGTTTGTAGAGGCGACGATGGGCAAGCTGAGTGTGATGCTCTGCCCCCTTGTCCAACCAAGAAGAAGGCTCTGGACAGGAAGGTTTGGAGGACCCGAGGGTCTGCAACTTTGACTGCATTAGTGAACGAGCCTCCATAGGGGGAAGTGTCGTTCATGAGGCTCCATTCTATACGAGTTAGATGAGCGAGAAGGGATCTAGGCTTTCCAAGCCGATGCTTCTTGGGGATCACCTGAAGGTGAGCTCCAGGGACCCGACAATTTTGTTGTCGAATTATGAGGACGAGACGACTGCCTACTAGGGCTGCGAGAGATTTGCCTGATGTTTCTGGGGATGAGGCAAAGGAGGACTGGCTCTGGATATGTTCAAGGCTGAAGGTGAGGTGGATGCTTAAGGGGCCAAGGAAGGTGATCCTACCACGCTTATTCTTTCGGCTGCTCGGGTAGAGTCGGTAGCCAAGAGGTCGACGCCTCTGAGACCCGAGCGTTGTAATGCTCAGTCTTATGGTCCTCTGGTAGCTTCTGATTTGGTGGCTCTTGCCGAGGAAGTCGTTACTTGGGGTACCATCGGGCCTTTCCCATTGCGCTCCCTTTTAAAGGATGTTGTGGATCTGGGAGAGAAGTCTCATGGCCTTTCCCGCGAGGTGGCCTCTATGATGTCCTCTCTGACCCCGTCTCTTTTTAGCCCCCTGGAGTATGGTCCCATGGTGCAACTCTCTGCGACTTTGGTGAGTATATTCCTTCATGTGCCTTAAGCTTGTCCAAGTGCTAAATCCTAACACTTATAGTTTTTTTTATGTTGCTTATGCAGGGGCCAATAGGATCGAAGGGGCTCACGTACGCTTACAACGATGTTGCTCGCGAGAGGGATCCCCTGAAGAAGAGTCAAGGAGAGGTCGAGGCGGATGGTTATGCCAACTTCCTTCACTGCTCGGAGTTGTCCGCCTAAGTTGAGGGTCGATCGACTCGTGTGAGAGAGTTGGAGGAGTTGGAGCGTCTCTTGAAGGAACGATTGGCTGTCGTGGAAGGGGAGAGAGGGTCTCTCCTAGAGAGGGAGGCCGAGGGGGCACGGAAGCTGCATGTAGTGGAGAGAATGGTGACGTCATTTTGCAATGAGTTGGCCTCGATCGTGCTGGAGCACGAAAAGAGATTGGTAGCTTAGAAGGCTGTCGTGGAGAAGGAGTCTAGGGGACAACTTTCCTCTTACTGTGTTGTGCATATTTTGTGGGGATTCAAGGCTTGCAAGAAGATGGGCATGCATCTCGGGCTATTCAGTCAGGGGGCCGATCTTCGGAGGTTAGCTTCCTCTAAGATGACCCGTCCTCAAAATCCTAATGCATCCATGCCGTTGTTGCAAGAGGGTTCTTTGACTTCTCGGGATTCTTCAACCCCCTCATTTGTTCACCTCGTATGGCCTTATTTTGGGGTTGTACCAAGAAGGCTCCCCCCGGGTTGTTATGTTTAATGGAATGACTTGCTACAAACTCGTGTTTTCACGGTCGGAATTATGACCAAATTTTTGCTTTCAGATATTGTCTTAGTGATTCTATACTTAAAAGATTTTGGTTTTCCCACATGGGTACCCGTTTTTACCTTGTATGGAAGGTCCCTACTTCCCTCCTTTTGAGTAAGTATTCATGAGCGTAGTACTTTTAGAATTTTCTCCGTTTTTCACAGGGGTAGCCCCGACCATCGTACTTAAAAGCTTTTTTAACCCTTTAGGGAGGTGCTCGTGGACATTATTTGTAGGATTATTTACGACCTTCGTGTGTTTATCCGTGAGCGTCAGGCCATGAAGATACTTAACTTTGACTCCAATGCCCGAGGCTACCGCACTTAGAAAACTTTCGATTTCTCACACGTTTGCTCATTGATACCGTGACATAGTAGGTGTCCCTGACCTTTCCGTGGGGGTAGTCGTGATCGTGGGTTCCCATTATGGTTGTTGTTTTGAATCGTCACGCCTATCAGTCTATTCAGCTGACGACCTTGGGAAGGGGTGCTTATTAAATGCGAGTAGTCGTGGGGAGTTGGAGCGCCGGTCTACCTCCCCTATGGAACCATCTGACATTCTAGGGTAGAAATGATTCATGGAACATGGTGGTTACGAGGGGTCGTGAGTGGGAGACTCGAGGGCAACGCCATTTGAATGTGAACCGTACCTTTCGCGTATAGAAGGGGCCTCTTCTTACCTTCTTCCTCACACTCCTCACTTCTCTCAATTTCCTGCAATCATTCCCCTTCTTCAAGCTTTTGTTCTTTTTTCGGCCATGGTTTTTCGTGCCACCTCCATTTCTCTAGTGAGGAAAACTCACAAGATTCTCTTAACACTCCAATTCTCATCTCCGTAGCAGTGTTGCAGCTTCCCTGCAGACTCTCCGCTGTAGGGTTACTCGTTCGCCCCCTCTTCGTTCCTCCTCTGGGAGAAGTGCAAGCAGTTCTCACTTTGGTGGCGACTGTGGCGACGATGCTCCAATCATCAAAGGCTGGGCTCCACCAGTTACTGTGGAGGATCTTATTTTTGCAGCATTTTCTTGCCAAGCTCCCCACCATCCTCCCTTTGATGGCTCTGTTTTTACCCGGGAGAACTTTGAAACGAAGCACCTAACAGGCAAACTCCAAGTTGGGTCTACGGCGTTGGTAATGACCATGGAGGAGGCCCGAACTCTTTTGTGGTCTTTCGATATTTTCTTAGAGCATGTTGACGTGATCATTCCTTTCAGCTTGCAAATGGCATGCGATCCCCCGAAGGGCTATATGATAGTGTATGCAGAGCAGGTTCGTTGTGGGCTCCGATGCATCTTCCACCCAATCTTTAGAGATCTTTTTGCTTTCTAGCAAATTTGTCAGAGCCAACTGACTTCGACCTCGTACCCTTGCCTGGTGGGGTTCATACTCTGTTGTCATCTTCTGGATATTCTATGTACCCAACAAAATGTGGCAGGGGCATTTGTGCTGAGGCCGACTGCGCCTGGTTCACCTTTGTTCACGTTGATTACTCGTGAAACAAACGCATGTTTCTGGTGTCAACGACGATGAATGAGTCATCTTGCAATGGGGACTGACGTCGGAGGTATTTTTATGTAGCCCTTGTCGGAGAATCAGTTCCCAAGTGGGAGGGTGTGCCTACCTAATTGGGCCTTGGATTCATCGTTCCCTCTAACGAGGTGCATGTGGAAGCTGCTACGTATCTGGGCCGGATGGGCCTTTTTAGCGGGGTGTTCGACACATTCCTAATGCTATGACATCCGATTGCTATGATATTGGTAGGCCTACAAGGCGGGTTGGATGAGCGTCCGACCACGGCCTTGCTTTGTCTTCATGACGTATTTTGTAAGTACTTCTCCCTTTTTGGAATTTTTTGATTTCGAATGTAGCTTCGAAACCGTTTCCGAGTATATATATAGTATAGTCTCTCTCGGTTGTTTTCCTTTTTTTTAACCGAATCTCTGTTCTTGTTCTCAGGCGAGGAGATGGCCAGCCATGCACGGTTTACATTTTGGGGGAACTTGCTTTCGCGGACAGATGTAGATTCGGACAACTTTGTCTCACGATCCCAAGGCTCGTCCGTCGAGTGGGAATTGCAGAGCATGGATCGGCGCTGTAAGCTCAGGGCCGCTGTAGACGAGGCATCCTCCTCTGCTGATGGTGAGTACTATTTGCGTGCACCAGGTAGTTCCACATCCGCCGATGTTGACGAGGTCTTTGGGTTCATGGCTAAGACTCATCCAGGAAGTGAGACAATTTTGGCCAATGGTATTCCCCAGTCCATAGATCCTGCTATGTAGAAGCACTTTGTTAACTACTTTATGTCTTATTTCGGTAATGTTCTTAATTTTGGCCCGCTGGGGACTTCTCCCCATTACTTGACAGGTCGGACCCCCATCATTGGTAAGAAAAGTCCTTTGAAGAAGAAGGATGACGGTTCGTCAACTCGGTCAACGAAGAAAAGTGAATTGAAAGCCCCCATAGACCCTCTGCCTCCAGTAAGGTCGAAGAGTAAGAAGAGGTCTTCTCCAGATAAGGATTCACTCCCCGGTCCGGTGGTTCCTTCAATTTTCATGAAGGGTCATGTGGATCCCTCCTATTACCGCGACTTTGTGTGCAGTATTTTGAACTGAGGTGACCGTGAGCTTCTTGGCGGCTTTAGTGATGGAGCATTGTGGGAGAAGTTCTGCAAGAGTATTTGTGAGGAGATATCTTGCTTCCTTTATTTCCCGTATAAGTATTGTTATTTTTGGTCTTTTCACCGTCGTTCGATTTTTGACCCTTTTTTATTATTAATATTTTGTAGATCACGGTGCTCGGGGATGCCTTAGGCACATGGAGGGCAAGTCCGACTGTTCTGACGACCGTCATCCAGGGGCATGATGCTCTCCGAGCTTCTCTACAAAATGCTCGGGAAGAGGTGGCTCGACTGGAGAGGGCCTTGGAAGAAGCTCGTGAACTCGTCGATGAGGTAAGGGAGTGTGCATTTCGGGACAGGGGGGAACTAAAGAGCATTTTGGGGATGCAATGGCCCAAGCTAAGGCTGATAAATGGGGGGAGAAGGTGAAGGAGGCACTCGGGATCTGGAGGTGGTCCAACCATTGTAGAAGGAGCGAAATCGACTACTTCGTCAGATCAAGGATATACAGGTGGAGCACCGAGCCAACCTTACTTCTGCCCGACTAGGTGCGACCAAGTCCTTGAAGAGTCAGGTAGGTCCGGCTTCCGAGCTTAAGGATATGGTCTGAGTGGGCTATAGGATGGTGCAATCAGCTGCTAGGGCTCTTCCCGGTTTTCCTCAGGACCTGGTACTCCCCGTGCGAGAGTTTTACTCATGCTCCCTTCTTTTGTAGATACGTACCCCTCCCGCTGAAGGAAACGCCCCGTGAAGGGTTAGTATGAGTCGGGCATGTATAGCCCTTATTTTATTGGGACATCTTTTCTAAGGGTTTGGTCCCCTCTGTTATCTACTATGGTAGTTTTACCGCCTTGAATAAAATATTTCCTTTTTATCATTTGTTCTCAAGTCAATAGACTTTTCTCAACATAGTTATTTTGTTTTCGATAGTATGATTGATTTACACGGGTATAAACGCTAAGTCAATACAAACATTCAACTACGTGAACAAAAGGGAGTCGCCATAAGAGGTTGATCTCGGAGCTTTAAAGATAATACTTCCGAAGATTGAGATTGTTTTAGGCTCGGGTGTATTCTCGGTCGCTCATATATTTTCGCAGATAGGTAGCCGGCCCGAGGATCTTGGAGATCTGGTAGGGGCCACTCCATTTTGGCTCTAGCTTTCCCACATTTTTGGAGGCTTCTACTCGCTTAAGGACAAGATCCCTGACCAAGAAGGATTGAGGGCGGATCTGAGCATTGTAGAACTTAGTCATTCGTGCTTTGTAAAATTTAGCGTGGGTGGCTGCTCGGATCCTCTTTTCTTCAAGTAAGTCTTGGGCCAAGGCGAGGTTAGCGCTATTCTGGGCTTCCTCGTACTCCTATACCCGAAGACTTTGTTTTATGACCTCATGGGGACCACGGACTCGGTCCAGTATACGAGGCTATATGGAGTTTCTCTCGTAGCCGATCATGGGGTGGTGCTGTATGCCCGTATGATCCCGGGGATTTTCAATAAGGTTCGATTAGCTACCTTTACTTGTTCGTTCCCTTGTGGGTATCCTACGCATGTGAAACGGTGTCTGATGCCCCATTCGTCGCACCACTCTTCCACGAGGTTGTTCCAAACTTGGAGTTCGTTGTCGCTTACTAGTTGTTGGGGTACTCCAAAGCGGTTAAGGATGTTTTTCTATAGGAGGTTTATAATGACCTGACTGGTGATCTTGGAGAGAGGTTCGGCCTCGACCCACTTTGTATAGTAGTCCACAACGACTAGTAGGAACTTCTTCTAGCCTCCATCGGGGACAATGGCTCCCACGATGTCAATCCCCCATCAGGAGAACAGACATGGGACTGTGTTGGGTTCCTAGGGGCGGTAGGCTGGTGTGTCATAAGGGATTGTATCTGATACTTCTGGCACTTCTGAGTGAACTCCTCATAGTCAGCTGCCATGGTTGGTCAGTAGTACTCTTGCCTGATGGTTTTGGTTGCCATGCTCTTTTCCCCGACATGGTTGCCACAACAACCTTCGTGGATTTTCTTAATGATGTACTGGGCCTCTTCTTTGTTGATGCATCAGGATCTCGGGTAGGACCATGCACGTTTGAAGAGCGCTACATTCTATATGTAATACCGAGCTGTCTGTCGGTAGATAACTCGGTACCATTTGGACCTCGCCATCCTTACTCTGCATTTTTTATTTGTGTGCGGTCAAGAATATGATTCTTCGAGTGCTTACAAGCTGAGCTTGGCTGGCAAGTTTTGACAAGGCATCCACAACTTGATTCTCTGAACGAGGTATTTGCTTGATGGAAAACTCTTGGAACAAGGTCGTTGCTGCGAGGACGACCGCCATAGACTCCTTCATGTTTTCTTTCCGAGCTTCGTTGGTCCCCTGGATCTGCTATACTACGAACTATGAGTCAATATGCACAAGTATTCTTTCTATCATAGCTTCTCGAGCAACCCACATTCCAAAGAGGAGTGTCTCGTACTCTGCTTCATTATTGGATACGGGTTATTCCAATCGATTGAAAAATTCCAAAATAGTGTTTGGCTCGTCCGGAGCTATTTTCCTGAAGATTACGCCCACTCCGCCATGGGTGATGATAGAGGATCCATCTATGTGGAGATGCCACAAAGGCTCTTTTTATTCTTCTTCGGGTTCCTCGTACATTTTGATGATGAAGTCGGCGAGCACCTGGGCTTTTATTGCTGGACGAAGGGCGTAGGTCATGTCGAATTCCCCTAACTCAATGGCCCATTTGATTATTCACCCATAAGTCTCGGGATTGTTGAGGATTGTGCGGAGCGGTCCTGCGTGAGCACAGTGATTGGATGAGCCAAGAAGTAAGCTCAGAGTTTCTGGGTAGCGGAAACGAGCTTTAGTCCAACCTTTCTATTCGCGAGTACCGGGTTTCTATGTCCACGAGGGTTTTGTTGACGTAGCAGATTGGTAAATGCTCCTTCCCTTCAGCTCGAACCAAGAGGACACTCACATGCTCCCTTCCCACTGTATGGTAGAGGAAGAGCATTTTTTGGGGGACGGGTTTCACCAGAAGAGGCGGCTTGACTAGGTACTCATTTAGTTCATTGAAGTCTTCTTCGCAGCGGTTAGTCCATTGGAAGTCTTTCACATTTCTGAGAACCTTGAGGAAGGGCAGGATTTTTTCGAGGAGCAAGAGATAAACCTGCTTAATGAGGCCATCCTTCCTGTTAGTTTTTGTACCTCTCGTACTGTCTTTGGAGATTCCATGTTGAGAATGGCCTCTGCCTTTTATGGGTTGACTTCTATTCCTTTCTGGGTTACCATATACCCAAGAAACTTCCCATTTCATATGCCAAATGAACATTTTTGAAGAGGCCCATGATCTTGAAGGCCTTGGCGAGGTATCGTGCGTGGTCTTCCTCTCGTTAGCTCTTTATGATCATGTCATCGACATACACTTCTATAGTGTCCCCGATCAATCCCTCGAACATGAGGTTGACCAACCTCTGATACGTGGCCCCGACGTTCTTAAGCCTGAAAGGCATGACCATATAGAAAAAGGTGTCAATGTCGGTGATGAAGCTTGTTTTTTCCTGGTCGTTGGTGGCCATCAAAATCTGGTTATAACCGTGATCTCCATCCATCATGGACAAGAGTGCATAACCAGGAGTGGAGTCGAGTTGTTGGTAAATGCTTGGGAGTGGGTAGCAGTCCTTAGGGTAGGCACTGTTGAGGTCGGTGAAATCCACACACATGCACTACCTTCCCTCTGTCTTTGGACGAGGACCACATTGGCTAGCCATTTCGGAAACCACACCTCTCGAATCTCGTGGAGGTCAATCAATCATTGTACTTTGGCCTAGATTATCTTGTTGCGTTAAGGAACAATATTGCGTTGTCTTTGGTGGACAGGTTTCGCCGTGGGATACACGTTTAGCTCATGCTCACATATTTTGTGGCTAATCCATCCGGGGGGCCCATCTTTCCAGGCAAAGAGGTGATGGTGTTGCTTAAGTGTAGTCGTGACGGATTTTTCCACATCCTCTCCGATGTTGGTGCCGTTCTTAACCGTCTTTCCCC
Source organism: Linaria vulgaris (assembly GCA_948329865.1). Taxonomy (NCBI): domain Eukaryota; kingdom Viridiplantae; phylum Streptophyta; class Magnoliopsida; order Lamiales; family Plantaginaceae; genus Linaria; species Linaria vulgaris. The sequence continues at coordinate 77,528,732 of OX415252.1, forward strand.
CAGCTCCTTCCACAAGTTCTATTATGTTCAATTCTTTCGCTGACTAAACGTGGACTTTCTCAGTCTGAGCCCTCTTTTCTGGAGGCTCTTGGATTAAAGGTTGGGGATCGGGCGGTAGGGAATTCATGCGGTAGTCTCGAGCCTGGGTCTGATCTTCCTTAACCTCTTCTATCCCCGAAGGGGTGGGGAATTTGACTTTCAGGTGAAGGGTAGAGGGGATAGCGTCGAAATCTCGAAGGGCTAGCCGACCACATATGGCGTTGTACGTTTGCAAGCAGGCCTCTATCACCCAAAACTTGCTAGGCTCGGTGCGACGAGTTGCTAGCTCCCTCACCCCATGACATTAGGAGGATTATGAGTCCCATTTTCTAGCACTGTTCCTCAAAGAATCCCACAAGTGGGACTTCCACGGGCTCCATCTTGTTTTGGGCGATGTCTAGGGAAAGATATGTTGGGTGTAAAGAGAATGTTTATCGAGCTTCCCGCATCCACGAGAATTCATTTTAATTCAGTCCCGAGTATGGTGGTTGTGATCACCAGGGGATCCTCGTGGGGATATACAATATCGAGCAGGTCATCGGGGCCAAAGGAGATGGTGGGCTGGTCCGCGAGTTGGGAAGCGAAGGCCTCCAATTCGCTGCCAACGTTCCGATCCTTTTGGACATAGTTTTATTTTTCTTCTTTAGAAGATATGTCCATTACTCCTCCTTCGATCATGTTGACCGTGTGGCCGGTGGGAGTATTATCGCAGTAGGTTCGAGGAGGAGAGGGTAACCGCGCTTCCGTCGGATGTGGGGACTCACTGTCTTCTGAGGTGTCAGAGCGTGGTTTTTTATTTTTGGGCTCCTCCTCCAAACCCCATTTTCCAACGAACATTCGTCTATCTAGAATAAGTACTTCTCCAGATAGCCTAGGCCTAGTAGCCAATTGATTTCCTCCCGAAGGTGGTAACAGCCGTTGGTCAAGTGCCCGCAAGTACGGTGATAAGTGCAGAATTTACCCGAGTTTTTGTACTTGAGAGGATCCTTTGCGGGAAGAGGCCACCTGAAGATATGATCTTCCCCCATGATAGCCATAACTTCCACGGGGGTAACCATCATAGGAGGTAAAGGTGTTTGCTACAAGTTCTTATTTCCCCTTTTCTTCCTGCCACCATCTTTTTCGTCCCTCTTCTCTTTTCCTCTTTCTACAGCCGAGTTCGGGGTTTTAGCTACATCTATTAAAGTCCTTAAGGTCGCGAGCTTGATTTTTCATGAGATAAGTGGCAAAGTCTCCGAGTTGAAGTCCTCATATCAAGATGTCAGATAGCATGATAGGGTCGATATGTGAGACGTTGATGACCCCGTGAGAAAATCATCTCATGTAATCACTGAGGGGCTCTTCTAGACTCTGCCGAATATTGAACAGGTGTCTGCATGTCTTGGCAAAATTTCGGTTACATGCGAATTGCCTTACGAACATCTAGTTTAGCTGTTCAAAGTTTTGCACCATTCCCAGCGACAGATTGGAGAACCAAGATTGCGCCCGACCAGTGAGGGTCGTCCTGAATATGTGGGTAGAATGCTAGTCGGGTGGGGACATGAGATACATACACGCCAAATACTGGTTGATGTGGTCATGAGAATCCCGGTCACTTTCTTCTCCTGCATAGGTCGGGAGTGTAACGAGAAATTCTTGAATTCTAAAAATAAAAGACAAGAAAATATTACAAAATAAATTTGAGTAAATTTAAAGTACAATTATGGTGCAATCTCTCTTTGGTCCTCTGACTCTTTTCTACAATAAATGATCTTGATATTTGGTTGACTTGAGAGTGGATTTGATTTCGATCTCTTCCACGTGTATTTGAGTGATATTTAGCTGACTTGAGAGTGGATTTGATTTTGATCTCTTCCAAGTGTATTTGTGTTGAACGTTAATCCAAGAGCTTTTGAGCTTGATCTTGGATTAGCGATCTACTTGACTTGATCTTCGCGACGAACAATTTGATCTTCGTCTTTACTTCTTGAATTTGCTGAATGTCAATCTGTTTTGGAGGAATCTTGACCTTCAAAATACTTTGATACTTGGAAAACGTTGATTCGAGGGCTTGAAGGCTTGATCTCGAATCGAACGGAAATTCGATGTGGAACTTGATTTTAAGGTTTGACGAAGAACAATACGATCTTGGTCGTAAATTCTTCGGATTTGTTGGGTTTTGATCTTCTTGAATGAACTTAAATCTTCAAGAATGGTTTTTCGAGGGTCTTGCGACTTAATCTCGGATTAAATGGATTTTTGAGTCGAAGACGAATGAAGAACGGTATGGACTTGGTTTTGGATTTTGTTGAAGTTCTTGGATTTTGATCTTCCTCGGCAGAAGTGCGATCTTTAAAAATGATTTTTGGATGGAATTGAGACTTGACGACGGATTGAAAGGAGTTTTTTACGAAGAACACCTTGAAGATTGTTGAAGAATGCCTTGAATGCCGAGAAGAACACTTGAAGATGGATGAACTTGGTGGAGCGAAAAACTTAGAGCTTTTCCCTTTTCGCCTTGTGAATATTTTGTGTGTGTTTTTTTTTCTTCTTCAAGACCACCTCTATTTATAGTTGTGGAGTGAATCTCAATTAGAATCTCTTGATGAGATGAACGGTTGTGATCGCGTCTACAATTCCTTGATATGAAAGACTTTATCTAAGAGAATCTTCTTTCCATCTCTTGGAGATTGAGACTTGGTGGGGAATTCTTTTCTTGTGTTGAGATTTGATGGAGAATTATTTCCATCTCTTGAAGATTGAGACTTGGAGGAGAAGACTTTCCATGTCTTGAGATTTGATGAGCAATTATTTCATTGTCTTAAGATTTAATTAATGTATTTATTTTAATCCCTCAAAATTTTATGATTAAATAAAATATATTTTGTATTTCTTGTATCTTAAGAGTTACCATCATTTAATTTAATTAGACACAAAATTAATGTGTCTACAAATTGCCCCCTGGAGACTTGTTCACAATTTGTGTTGAAAAGCACCAATGAGTGGATAAGTCTCGACATCTTTCTTCTTTTTGTTCTCGTGCTTCAGTTCAACCACCATAAATCCACTTTATGAGTTTAGAACATTTGTGAGCTTCGTGATTGGATCCATTAACTTGAATGTTGCATGAGCATTTGTTTTTATATGACTGGGCTAAGAATGAACTTCTAGCTGCATACGATCCAATGAAAGAATCAAGTCATGACGTAGTTCAAAAGAAATCAAGATTGATGTAAAGGGGGTGTCGTACACAGTTTCTATTCATGCGAGCCAGGAGTAACGTGCAGTTTAAGCTCGTACGCCATGGAGCATTTGATTTGGACGTTTCTAGACAGTTTTATCTCATATCAAGGAGGCTTTGAAGACTTGAAGGATTTGTAGACCTTTTGGCTGTGTCTAGGAGACTTGCACATTTACTTTGAAGACTTGAAGGATTTCTAGACCTTTTGGCTCGTGTCTAGGAGACTTGAACATTTGCTTTGAGGACTTGAAGGATTTGAAGACCTCTTGGCTCGTGTCTAGGAGACTTGAACACTTGCTTTGATGACTTCAAGGATTTGTATACCTTTTGGCTCGTGTCTAGGAGACTTGAACATTTACTTTGGGATCTTGAAGGATTTATAGACCTTTTGGCTCGTGTCTAGGAGACTTGAACATTTGCTTTGAGGACTTGAAGGATTTATAGACCTTTTGGCTCGTGTCTAGGAGACTTGTGCATTTGTTTTGAAGACTTGAAGGATTTTCTTTGAGTTTGGATATGCAAACAGTTTATACTCGTGTTAAGGAGGATTTTGATAGTTTATACTTTTATCAAGAAGTATACATTTTGGCACTCAATTTGAAGATTATAGATAGTTTAAGCTCGTATCAAGGAGCATATATTTTGGCACTTAATTTGAGGATTTTAGATAGTTTAAGCTTGTATCAAGGAGCATATATTTTGGCATTTAATTTGAGGATTTGAGATAGTTTAGCATATCGGTTGCAATGAAATATGATGTTGTGCCCTCTTCATAGTCATTGTCATCATTTGTGTCATCACTTTCAATATCAAAGCCATGAGTTGAATTTTCTTCTTCAATAGAGTTTACACTTGCCTCTATGTCATGCGCTTGCGTCGCCAACTCTTTAAAGTTTTCTGGTTTGATTCCTTGAAGTATGTAAGAGAGACTCTAATTTATACCTTGAATGCAAATCTCGATGGCTGAAGTTTCAGATAGTTTTTTCTTTGCAGCTTAAGGATAGATTTCTCCACCTGTTGATGTACTCAATCAATGGCTCGTCTTCTTGTTGATGCAAATTTGCAAGCTCAATCATGCTCACAGTACGCCGAGTGCAATAAAAGTGATTGAAGAATTCGGTTTGTAGATCGTTCCAATAGTCAATGGAGTTTGGTTCAAGATTAAAGTACCAATTAAAGGCAAAGTCTTCTAAGGATCGAACAAACTGCTTGACTAGATGATCTACATAAGTTCCAACACTATTTCACGTCTCAATCAAGTGAGCAACATGTTGTCTTGGGTCTCTAGTCCCATCGAATCTTTGAAACATCGGAGGTTGATAGCTTTTCGGCATTTGCAATTGTTCTATTCTTCGGGTATAAGGCTTCGTGTAAGATCTGGAAGACTTGTGTTGAGCTTTATGATCATTTGCAACCTCTTCAATGAGCTTCTTCAATTGATCGAGCTTCTTCAATTGATCGACATAGACAGGGCCTTTGGGGGGAAACTTAGATTTTTTGCTTGAGGACTTAGGATCTTCTCCAACTTCAACATCTTGAATGTTTTTCTCGGCAAACTTTGTGTGAATCATAGCGCCTTGCTCTTCCTTTCTTGAGAAATTTGACTTGTAGAAAAGAGAAGTAACTTGGATTCTTTTACTTAGGACTTCATAAAACTCTTGAGCTTCGACTCCTTGAGCAACATTTTCATGCGACATGCTTTGATCGCCGCTTTTCATGAGCTCTTGCTTTTGGAGACGAGGAGAGACTTCAGTTTCGTTGATTGTAGTCTTGATGCATCCTTGAACTCCAATGTTGTCGGTGACTTCTTTCGAATCTTCAACTCCTTCTAAGCACTCTAGCTTTTGGAGAAGGCGATTCAAATGTTCATCACGTTTATGAGTTTGATTTGTAAGATTCTCAATGACTATTGCAAGAGCCGCAACTTGTTCTTCTAATGAGGTTGTTTGACCATCTCCTTTAGCTTTAAGCCTTGACCCCGGTACAAGTGAAACTTTCAACATCGATGGGAAAGAGCCTCCGCTTGTTGCCCCCATTGACTTGTCCATTGTTGAGAAACACTGACTTCCTGTGACTTCAAATTTGATACTTGTTGGAAAAGAGATGAGAGGTAGAGATTGTCCCACTGGGCGTGCCAGATTTGTAACGGCAGTTTCTTGAATTCTAAAAATAAAAGATAAGAAAAGATTAAAAAATAAATTTTAGTAAATTTAAAGTACAATTGCGGTGCAATCTCTCTTTGGTCCTCTAATTCTTTTCTTCAATAAATGATCTTGATCTTTGGTTGACTTGAGAGTGGATTTGATTTTGATCTCTTCCACGTGTATTTGAGTGATATTTAGATGACTTGAGAGTGGATTTAATTTTGATCTCTTCCACGTGTATTTGTGTTGAACTTTATTCCAAGGGCTTTTGAGCTTGATCTTGAATTAGCGAGCTACGTGACTTGAACTTCACGACGAACAATTTGATCTTCGTCTTTACTTCTTGAATTTGTTGAATGTCAATCTTCTTTGGAGGAATCTTGACCTTCAAAATACTTGGATACTTGGAAAACGTTGATTCGAGGGACTTGAAGGCTTGATCTCCGATCGAACGGAAATTTGATTTGGAACTTGATTTTAAGGTTTGACGAAGAACGATACGATCTTCGTCCTAAATTCTTCGGATTTGTTAGGTTTTGATCTTCTTGACTGGACTTCAATCTTCAAGAACGGTTTTTCGAGGGTCTTGCGACTTGATCTTAGATTAAACTGATTTTTGACTTGAAGACGAATGAAGAACGGTATGGACTTGGTTTTGAATTTTGTTGAACTTCTTGTAGTTTGATCTTCCTCGGCAGAAGTGCAATCTTCAAAAATGGTTTTTGGATGGAATTGAGACTTGACGGCGGATTGAAAGGAGTTCTTTACGAAGAACACCTTGAAGATTGCTGAAGAATGCCTTGAATGCCGCGAGGAACGCTTGAAGATGGATGAACTTGGTGGAGCGAAAAACTTAGAGCTTTTCCCTCTTCAACTTGTGAATATTTTGTGTGTGTGTTTTTTTTCTTTGTCAAGACCACCTCTATTTATAGTTGTGGAGTGAATCTCAATTAGAATCTCTTGATAAGATGAACGGTTGTGATCGCGTCTACAATTTCTTGATATGGAAGACTTTATCTAAGAGAATTTTCTTCCATCTCTTGAAGATTGAGACTTGTTGGGGAATTCTTTCCTTGTATTGAGATTTGGTGGAGAATTCTTTCCATCTCTTGAAGATTGAGACTTGGAGGAGAAGACTTTCCATGTCTTGAGATTTGATGAGCAATTATTTCCTTGTCTTAAGATTTAATTAATATATTTATTTTAATCCCTCAAAATATTACGATTACATAAAATATATTTTGTATTTCTTGCATCTTAATAGTTATCATCATTTAATTTAATTAGACACAAAATTAATGTGTTTACAAGGAGTCCCGACGGCTTCATCCCAAGAGCGATAAGGGCGTTAGCTATGCGGGGTGCAAATGGTGATTCCTTGTAGGCCATCTCCTCTCAGGGTTGAGGTTGCGTCATAGGTCACTCAACTCTCTCTACATTTCTTCCATCACGTGCCTCAGGAGGCCCTAATGGGTTGGCGAGCGTCGGCGTCGGGCTTTGATAAAGTAGTCTTCTTCCGGGACTTGGTGATTTCCTACAGCTTTCTTCCTTCGGTGAGGGTATTTTGGCGCCCAAGTCTACGGGGGAGCACCCACTGAGCTTACTAATTGCAAGGATGGTGGGCCCCTCTATTGGTGGGGGGGAGGAACAACATAAGTTCCACTATGATGTGAGTTGTCAGATTTGGCCCTAGGCGGCAGGGCAAATTAATGTCGGGGAAGATTTCGGGGATCTTCTGGGCGACTCTGCCCACGGCCACGACTTTCCTTCGAGGTAGTCCTTCTATTTCCATTACACATGGCGAACATGTTACGGTACATGTCCCAGGGCACCTGAACAAAGGCCATCCCTGGACCTGCCTCCTGCTGCACTTGCAGGCCTGGTGCTGGAGATATAGTGAAGTCTGGATTCAGAGCTGGACCGGCTCGTGTCCGAGCAGCATCGTCGCGAGAAAGGGGACTTTGCTGCGTTTCAACATCCTAAATTTCCATCGATTCACGAGCGGGTCAGGATGGTGCTCCTACGATTTCTTTTTCTTTTCTCGCCCTTCTTCTTGCAATGCAGTTTTATCAAGCTGCTCTCAGGGTATTTCCGACTTTCCCACAAATGTCGCTGGTGTGGCATAATGTGTTCTATTAGAAAGAAGCCGCAATGGTGCGAAAACGACCGATAAGTGTTAAGAAGGCTTAAAGGTAAAATTATCTGAGCCGAATTTAGTTCACCATTATATCTATATAATGAATTAGACATTAAGTAACATGTCATTAGAAATTCACACGTGTCGGAGGTCCGGAGGGAAAGTTATGCTAAAAATGTTAAAGTTGCGCAAATCTGGAAAACTCTCGAATTTTACATGTTCAATACTAAAAAATGATCGAACTACCTGAGTTAGATCGAACCATCTCAGTTCATTACTAAGCCCGAAATTACCTTTAAGCCCCTTTAATAGCTCTTACATATACCCCCTCACTCTTTACAAGTGAGGGGGATGGACGGAGAAGCTCTATGGTCGAACCCAAGTGAGTTCGACAGTCATGGTCGAAGTCAAGTGAGTTTGACAGTTATGATCGTAAAATGTGATTTTGACAGTTATTTTGGTCGAACCCTTAAATTCCATGAAAGCTACACGATTCAAGGTCCCGAATCAAGAAGCGGATCGATGTTTCGATCATCCAACAGAGAGATATGATCGAAACCGTGAAGCCGCGCACTGCAGTTCGATTGTAACCCTTGAACTTCCCAGTTCGAAAGTTATGATCGATTCAAGGTGAGTTCAACAGTTATATTGGTCGAACCCATACATTTCCGGAAAGCTACATGATTCAGTGTCACGAATCAAGAAGCGGACCGAGGTTTAGATCATCCAATAGAGAGATATGATCAAAATAGTGAAGCCGCGCACTGCAGTTCGATTGTAACCCTTGAACTTTCCAGTTCGAAAGTTATGATCGATTCAAGGCGAGTTCGACAATTATATTGGTCAAACCCATACATTCCCTGAAAGCTACATTAGTCGAGGTCCATAATTAAGAAGCGGATCAAGCTTTGGACCAACCAATAATAAAATATGGTGAAAGCCGTGGAGTCGTGCAATACAGAACAAATTGAACCACATAGCCCTGTCGGGGCTCGACTCTATAAAGGCTAATCAGAAGAGATAAATGAACTTCGTTCGGCTTGATTCCCTTAATGGGATACTTAGGCAACTTGGCACGTTCCCAAGTTCAGTCCAAAATCATAAGTATTCAACACCTCGTGCCAACGATGCTTGGAGTGCAACATCGAACCGAGGCCGATTCGATAATTTTCTAGCTCGAGATTCAGCTCAGCATCGAACTTCCACCCGTTCATTTGTTTCCTCAATTCAGCCATTTAGCGTAATTCCGATCGTTTTGTATTTCTCTACGTGTAATAGTTGTTCCGGACAAAACTGGTCTGATCCTTGTATTAGACTAGCATATTTTGGTTGAGTCAGGCCCAATGTATTGATTATCTCGGTGTATTCTAACCTAAATGAAATAAGACCAAAATATTGGCGCCGTCTGTGGGAACACCATTTCGTTTACACTTAAGAGTCTGTTTAGGTAAAATAGCGAAGAAAGGGAACAACCATACGGGGGGAAGAACCGCGAAGAGGCCCAATAGCTATATCAAGGTCAAGGTCAGGAAACAACTACGGAGTTAACAATATGGAATTCGGTCCCAAGCAAACAAGGAGTGGTGCTAAAAGCAATAATCAAATCCACGATATGACTTAGGACAACTACATCATCAGAAGTAAGATTAGGGAGTCTCCAATCCCAATCCTATACGTTAATCATTTACTTTATTTTTTTTAATGCCAATGGATATCTAAACTAGCCATGCCTTATCTTTTTAGTGCAACGACTGAAAGGAATTCCTCCAACGGAGACAAACAACTACGCTCCAAATGGTGTCATAATTCACCTTACCCTTGAGCGATATGAAAGAATCTAACCACATATAGGGGTGATAATGCAGGTGCCATAAGCGGAGGCTCAACCCGAGGTAAGAAATTGCTGGCCTTAAAGAGACGGACACTTCGCCAGGAATATGGCAAGTGCAAACCAAAAAGTCCCACAAAAAAAAAGAAAAATAAAAGAGACGGACACTTTACCAAGAATACGACGAGTGCAAACCAATAAGTCTCACAAAAGAAAGGGATGGGCACTTCGCCAGGAATATGGCAAATGGAAACCAAAAAGTCCCACAAAAAGAAAGAAAAGAGACGGACACTTCCCCAAGAATACGGCAAGTGCAAACCAATAAGTCTTACAAAATAAAGGGATAAACACTTCGCCAGGAATATGGCAAGTGTAAACCAAAAAGTCCCACAAAAATAAAGAAGAGAGACGGACACTTCGCCAAGAATACGGCATGTGCAAACTAATAAGTCTCACAAAAGAAAGGGATGGACACTTTGCCAGGAATATGGCAAGTGCAAACCAAAAAGTCCCACAAAAGAAAGAAAAGAGATGGACACTTCGCCAAGAATACGGCAAGTGCAAACCAATAAGTCTCACAAAAAGGGATGGACACTTTGTACGGAACACGGCAAGTGCAAACCAAAAAGTCCCACAGAAAATAAGACGGACACTTAGTCAGAACGAGATAAGTGTAAACCAATAAGTCTCCATAAATGAAAAGGGACAAACGCTTTGCCAAGAATTTGGCATATACAAAAAAAAGTCCCACAAAAGAAAGAGGCGAACATGTTGCCTGATAAACGGCAGATGCCAAAACAATCTCGCAATACGAAAAGGGATGGACACTTTTGCCTATGGAAGTGAGTGCAAATTAAACGCAACCTATGTCACAACGTCAAAATAGCAGATGCACAGGAAAACTAATGCATAAATTGCACTATAGATACAAAGCTCAAACTTTAAAGAAGTGGGCAAGTATGCAATCAACAAAAATAAACGACTCTCACAAACGTGAGAAAAATTATAGCCACATGTCCAAACAACGAAAACACAAGCGATTAAATCATCCATGAAAAATAAGGCGACACAGCGCCAAAACGAAATGCTAAATTGTTCATAAAAACAAAAAGATTAAACCAAGACACCTAGGCCTTAGAGTCATCTTCATTATCCTCATATGGAGGATATTTACCTAAGGAGGTATTGGTGAGGAAAAATTAGGTTGGCCCAACGACGAGAATTGGGCGATCCCACTCGGACAAGGCAACTTGGTGTTATGTTGGGCTCAACCTTATCTTTATTTAAATTGATATCCATACTTATGAGGTGTATGCCATTTGTTTATCAAAGATGGATAACTCTGCAGGTACAACAACACGGCTTTATTAGCCCATAGATCCAAAACGGTCAACCAGAGGTACAAACTTCCTCCTTAGTTAGATTGATATTCTTATATTTTCAATGTATTTTGGAGTTTCCCAAACGAGAAATAACTCTACAGGTACATCATCACATGTCTCAGAGCCCATACACCTAAAGCAGTCAAAGAAAAATAGAGATGGACATTTGACCCGATACGGGTGAAGGAAAATCTAATAACTCAAAAACAAAAGAGCAGAGATTGAGATCAGTCCGATGTGGTCAGATGCAAACCTGAAATCTCAAGAGATGGTCATCAGCCCGATGTGGTTAGATGCAAACCTAGAATTTCCAGAGATGGAAATCGGCCTGATGCGATCGGATGCAAACTTGAAATTAATCTTGAGAGATGGACATCGACCGGATGAGGTTATATGCAAAGCTTAAATCTTGGAAGAGTAGACGTCGGCCTGATACGGTTAGATGCAAACCTAGAATCTCAAGAGATGGACATCGACCCGATGCAATCGGATGCAAACTTGAAATCTTGAGAGATGGACATCAACCCGATGAGGTCAGATGCAAAGCTTAAATCTTGGAAGAGTAGACGTCGGCCTGATACGGTCAGATGCAAACCTAAAATCTAGAAGGAAGCTGGCAAAATAAGATGCAAAATGAATATCCTTGACTGAAAGAATGAACATTTACTGGAAAGCATGATCCAAAGAAGATATTCATATGATTGATAGGTTGGATACTATATCAGACTATATATTGCAGATTACTAACATCTACCCAACATGGTATGATGCAAACCTACTCAACGCAGTACAACAAACATCTATCTATCAAGGTAGAACGAAAATGTGTCCAAAGTAACATTAAGAACATCTACCCAACATGGTACGATGAAAATTTACCCGAGTGAATGCTAATATAGACTAATGTAAAGGTATCGTTATCTAAAGAGGTGCGGATATCGATTCTCTAAATCTTCTATCAATGTTGACGAGCAAAATCAACCAAAAGCACAAAACGGCATAAACTCTTTTAACAATGGATAAAGTCCAACTCCCGAATGACCAATGATGGTCATTGGCCTAACACGGTCACATGCAATTGTAAGATCTCAAGAGATGGTCTTCAATTGTCATTGTCGAATGGAAACCAGAAATCACAAGGATGTCTACCGCCTTAACATGGCCGAAACATGCAATAGAATTCGGTAGAAGAGAACCAGCTCACATATGGCCGCTATATACCCATATCATTTTAAACCAATAATCATTTGTGCATTGTCAAGAGTCACAAGAAGTTTGAGAACCTTCTTATTATCTTGTATTAGATCCATCACTTGTTTGTCATTTTCATTGTCACTACCGAAGGCCATCACATGATGATGTCATGATTCAGTTGAAGTGCTTAAGCGCTGTCCAAGTCACCCACCTGTCAAGTTGCAATATAATACATCCAAAAATACTAAACGCCTACCTCTCAAGGTACAAGAAGAATCATCCTCGATATTATGCATGTCGAATCTACCTATAAAGGTACCAAGAGCGTACTCAGCAACACAAATGTCGTAGCCAGGACGAAACAATCAAAAATATCAAAGACCATTACACCATTAAGATCATAATCCTCAAAATTTTCACGATAAAGGATAATTATTCATGAACCAAAGGGCGACGCAACGCCTACTCCTTCCACAGATAGCTCCGCCCTTTTGGATCTTGAATTTTGAGGATAGAGGTACCAAATCATCTTCATGAGTTCACTTCCAAAGTGAGACTCGGCATCAAGGGTCTATAATACCTGGAACATGAATTCCACTATAGTAAAATATTCACAAAAATTGCGGCACAGCACGCCACATAAACACGAAAAGAAAAAAAAAACTCAATTATCGGTGATTGCATCATGAAGAAGTTCGGGATCGATAATGAAAACTCCCTAAAAGTCATCTCCCAAGAGGCATAAGACGGAAAACGGAGTTGAATGATACTCATGTGAAAAGAATGATAACCTAACTACTCAATTTCGGTGGTTTAAAGGTCACAATCATAGGCAAAATAATTTCGCCTACATGATTTGACACACTAGCAAGAATAAGGACTCACAAGTTAGAGTACTGCATGTCGGACAACTTGTGGTTGACTCATCATTTACCTAAACAACATCATCGGCCGTGTAGGTCGGATTGATTCTTGAAGCACTATTATCTACTTACTATTGAAAAATGAAATTCCCCACCAAAGAGCGGTGCGGGCGAAGTCCATGCTAACTACGAGGAAGCGCGGACGTGTTACCTAATCTCTTTATGAAGACATTCAATCCAAAAGATAACATTATTCACAACCCTCAAGAATCTCACTCGGATTTGTAAACAAAAGAGTCCATCAGATCGGGCAAAAATTAGCCAATACGACTAATGTCGAACCTCCTAACAGATTAAAAGAAATATGCTTATGTTCTAAAGACTCAAGAAAAACGATGCGCATCGACACTAGTATGAAAAATTGTTTGGAACAAATGCGTATCCAATGTCTCCGCAACAGCATAGATCTCTATTCTTAAACGAGACAAGACCTAATGGTGGATGCTCAAATCGGATTTCATCAAATATTAATGGTTATTTATGGTACAAGCAAAAATTCATTTTGTTACAAACAGAAGGGTATTCCGTTACAGGGTAATGCCCTCCAATCTAAAGAATACTTGCACTATCTTTCAAAGGTTGGTGGCCAACATATTTTACAATCACATCAAGAAAACCATGCAGATCTATATCCGCGACATACCCGTCAGAAGCATCATCACTAAAGATCTTATTGATCATTTAACTAATGCGTTATTAATTCTGAGACAGTACGCCAAAAAGACACCTTCGGAATCAATAGAGACTTCCAAAAACACCTATCTTGAGATCGAGAAATTCACACTAGTTGTTCTTATGGCACGAAACAGTGCCCATACATTCATTCTCACCACATCCGCAAAATTCATAAAAGGGCCAATAAATGAGCACGGTATTGAGTATCGTCTGAAAACAAGAATAAAGGAACAATTTGTGCTCACTTCGTGGCCTAAACCGGATCCCTCATGATTCGATACTAATCGTAACAATCGGATTAGCTACGATTTGATTCTCCTAAAGAATCAAATTATACACAATACGATATATACCAGAATGACCGAATTCGTAATGAAACTGAGAAATCAGAATTGAGATTGCGTTGATATATTACTATTTAACACCCGTTCCTCCGGATTATGGCTCCCAAATGGGGGTCATATTTTGAAGCCAAGATATTTCATTTGGCACCCAATCTTTACAGATATGGCTCCCAAATGGGGGAATATGTCGATACCAATAACATCCACCACGTTGCAAAAGTTAACAAGAAGAAACATATATTAATTTAGCACCCGCTCTTTACAAGAACGACTCCCAAATGGGGAGACTATATGGTATGGGCTCATTCGTTGGCTACACTCGTGGATAATTTCACTAATTACCCCAAACATAGTCGAAATGGATCTAACACTTTATTATAGTTTGAAGTATGCTTATGTTCCAAAATCACACTCCAAACTAGGGGGCTATATGGTGTGGCATAATGTGTTATGTCACAAAGAAGCCACAATAACGCGAAACTGACCAATAAGTGTCAAGAAGGCTTAAAGGTAAAACTAGATGAGCCGTATTTGGTTCACCATTATATATATATATATATATATATATATATAATGAATTAGACATTGCATAATATGTTATTAGAAAGCCACACGTGTCTACTTTACAACGCAACAAACGGAATGTATTTTGGATGTTCGGAGGGTAAGTTATGCTAAATATTGTAAAGCTGCGCGAATTTGGAAACATCTCGAATTCTGCCTGTTCGATACTAAAAAATGATTGAACTACCTCAGTTCGATCGAACCACATCAGTTCGATACTAAGCCCAAAATTAGCTTTAAGCCTCTCTCTATATATACCCTCTCACTCCTAACAAATGAGGGGGACGGGCGGAGAAGCTATATAGTCGAGCCCAAGTGAGTTTGATAGTTATGGTCAAACCCAAGTGAGTTAGACAGTTATGATCGAACAAAGGTGATTTCGACAGTTATTTTGGTCGAACCATACATGCCCTGAAATCTACATGAGTCAGAGTCCCGAATCAAGAAGCTAATTGGGGTTTCAATCATCCAACAGAGAGATATGATCGAAACCGTGAAGTCGCGCACTACAGTTCTATTGTAACCCTCGAACTTCCATGTTCGACAGTTATGATCGAACCAAGGTGAGTTCGGCAATTATATTGGTCAAACCCATATATTCCCTGAAAGCTACACGAGTTAGGGTCCCGAATCAAAAGGAGGATCGAGGTTTAGATCATCCAACATAGAGATATGATCCAAACTGTGAAGCTATGCACTGCAGTTTGATTGTAACCCTCGAACTTCTTAGTTCGACAGTTATGATCAAATCAAGAAGCGGATCGAGCTTTTGACCAACCAATAAGAAGATACGATCAAAACTGTGGAGTTGCGCAATACAAAACTAATTGAACCACACAGCCCTATCGGGGCTCGACCCTATAAAGGCTACTCAAAAGAGATAAATGAACTACGTTTGGCTTGATTCCCTTA
Source organism: Linaria vulgaris (assembly GCA_948329865.1). Classification (NCBI taxonomy): domain Eukaryota; kingdom Viridiplantae; phylum Streptophyta; class Magnoliopsida; order Lamiales; family Plantaginaceae; genus Linaria; species Linaria vulgaris. The sequence goes on from OX415252.1 coordinate 77,544,094, forward strand.
ATAGGATACATAGGCAACTTGGCACGTTCCCAAGTTCAGTCCAAAATCATAAGTATTGAACACCTCGTGTCAACAATGCTTGGAGTGCAGCATCGAACCGAGGCCGATTCGATCGTCTTTCGGCTCGAGATTCAGCTCAGCATCGAATCGCCACCCGTTCGACTGTTTCCTCAATTCGGCCATTTAGCGTAATCCTGGTCGTCTTGTATTTCTCTACGTGTAATAGGTGTTCCAGACAAAGCTGGTCCGATCCTTGTATTAGACTAGCATATTTTAGTTGAGTCAGGCCCAATGTATTGATTATCTCGGTGTATTGTAACCCAGAAGAAATAAGACCAAAATAGGCGCCATTTGGTGATGCAATATCGTCCGAGGTCCGAGCATGGGGGGAAATTTGGGGATATAATCACGAATATTTTTCGGAACGCCAAACCCGAGCTTGAGAAAGAACGCAGTGTAATTTTACTAAGGAAATAAAGTAAATTACAATGGGGGTCGTGTGGAAGGGGGGATGATTTCTTCTATTACGAAGAATGATTTTAGGTATTTTTCTAAGTACAAAGGTGCGTATAGTGAGCTTGGCGAATGTTCACTTGTCCCATTTGATGTTGAATGGTGTTATTTATAGTGCTAATCCAAAGGTCTTCTGTCCAATGAGGTTTAGTCTTCCCTCATAGGGTAATGGAGGTGGCCAATGCTGTAAGAGGTGCTCTGCGCCAATGGGGGTCGGACGGTGAGAGATGCTCAATAATGTGAGCCTGACGAGGCATCTCTGACCGGATAATAATTATATCTGCTCCAATCGTCTTGCGGGGTTTTTTGAGCCAATGAGGGCGGGCTTGCTCTGCTCCAATAGTCGTCCTGGGCAAAAGGGGCCGATAGGATTTGCCGCGTGCTACCCCAATAACAGTCTTGGACCAATGAGGCAAGGTCGTTCTTCTTAATGGCGGGCAGTTGGGACCTGCCTTTAATGTAGGTAGTTGACATTCTCCTTGAGATAGGTCGTGCCATAGTCGTGTTATTTCTGAGCTTCAGACGATGAAATCCTCCGAGTTGCGTTATTTTCGGGTGGTCTGAGAGATCTTCCGGGTTGCGTCTGTCTTCCGAGTTGTTGTGCTCAGGTCGTTGATGAGAGGCTTTATGTGTGACCCTTCCTTGCATTCACTCTTTCCCTTATTATTTTATACTGCTTTCCTTTTCCAAAAGTGTTTTAGTTAAGAGTTGACCGCTGACAACTGGAGGTCTCTTATTACGGGTCCCGTGAAATCTGGGTAGCGGGGTTAGCTTGTTGGTAGGTCGTTATTGACCCCTGGGGGGCTCTTTAGATTTCTTAGGGGTACCCCGTAATGTGAGTAACTATGGGCGGATGAGTAGGGTGTACCCGCGTCTTTTATCCAGACTATATACCTTCGGTGGAGCGTTAGTTGGTCGCTTTTGTGGGGTACTTATTTTACCTATACCCGAGGACGGATAGGATTATGATTCATCACTAAACTTCCTGTTTGGCACATGTCTAGGGTGGCGATACTTGAAGACTTCACGGACAAAATATGTAGCACAATTTGTCAAAAGAAAATAAAAAATTGATGTTCAGTTTAAAGAAGACTCAATTTATATTTGTCGCACAATATACAATCAAAGTTGTTAGTTTGCCCAATGTACACCTATTTCAGAAGAAAAATAAATAAAAAAGAATCTTGCTTCTTACCATCATTGTTATATTCACCGCACATAGCTCAAAAAACGTCAATCATGATAAGAATCAGAAAATAAGATAACGTCTAGGTGATCGAGCATTTTGATGCAACATGGCTTTGGTAATTCAGATGCTTTAGGAGTTTAAGGGTATTAATTAAATATTTGCTGTCCTAATCGACAAGTAAACACGGAACATTTAGGAACTCCGCTCACCACTCTTTTATAGATAACCAAACAAAAGAAAGATCGGTTGATAGCTGCCTCACCTTAAAGTCCATAGGGTAGTAATATTCATCAATAAAATGCAAGGCCATGAATTTGGATCGAATTTCATACAAAGAGAAATTGAAGAAAGAAATTCGCACATAAATATTAAATTTAAAATTGTATGCGGAATAAAAAGAACAGAATAGTTACTTAGGCAAAATAATCACTATTTGATAATGATTGTAGAAAATTATATCTTAATTATTTTAAGCTTCTCACCAAGAATACGTAGGAAAAACAACAAAGTAAACAAATAATTTCACTCATTACAAGTTTAGTTCCTTAATTCTAATAACAACTTACACTCAATTTGCTAAAACTGACCTCCGAAAAGCAAGACAATACTCTCGACATTAAAAATATAATCTCTCGAATTCTTTTGCTCTTGTTTCGTGTCTTCCATTGATGTACTTCATGTCTTTATATAAGTCTTTCTTGAATTTCAAAACATGTTACACATGCTTTCAGATTGTGTTAGATTTCCTTGTAAGCTTCTGTTTCCAATTCGAGCTCCAATCTTCATTTAAGGAATGTTTCCTTATTTAACTCGAGAGCCAATAAAGGAAAGATCCTTCTTCGATTTCGACGTCTTCTATGAAAATAATCTTGTGCATAAATCTTCATTCTTTCAAACTTTGAACTTTCATTCTTTAATAAGCCGCACGTGTCATCTTAAATTAGGAAAGTGTATTGATGAAAACTTTCACTTATAGCTCGATCCTGGCATGATCTCATCATCATGGAGCATACACAATCAACTTAATCATGGAACTAAGTTAATAGGTTAATAAAGGCAAAACATAAAGTATTCAAAATATTTTCATAATGTGATGTGTTATAGTGTTATACTCAGTGTTGGATCAACACTTCACAAGTTCAATGTCGCGCGCCATGACACTAGGTCTAACTCCTACACTTTCAACACTGAAAGTTCAACTTTTCGCTCGCATTCACACTCCAATTTAATTACTGATTAAATTTCTTTCATGTTCAAATGAGATAATTGCTCATCAAAGTAGCGTCGTAGCCATAGTTACGAAAGAGCTCTTTTGGACAAAATTCATATCCCTCGAATTAATCCAAGAAACACTGATTTTTTAAGTTACTAACATACATGTAATGACTTAGTTGGTTAAAGGGGTGAAATTCTTCCCTTAATGTTAAGTTCTAGAGAAATAGGTATGTATGTCTAAGTGCTCACCTAATGCCAAGAATCCTAAATCAACCCGCACCTATCAAGACAACCACCACATCCTATGACTTATTATGAGCTACGTACAAGATTAAATAAGTGAACAAATTGACTTTCCCAACGTAGAAAGGAACGTGCTTGGGGTGAAGAATAGAATAAAGGAAGTTCTGGTCACTTTAAGCAGAATAAAGAGAGAATCACATGCATTCTGTTAGCAATTAAACAAGAAAGAACATTGTCATCTAAAAAATGTGTAGCCATTTTTTTTCTATCTTATGCTATCATTGCTTTGGTTAATTTAGTTCAAATTATATAAATAATTTATAAATCTTATAAGGGTGTCTATATATATATAAATTATATAAATAATTAAATAATTTATATATATATAAATGAGTTTTAAAAAAGTAAGAAGTATGATGCATATACTTTTTTAATGATGGACTCTCCTTATTATATTCTATTGAAACTAAAGCTTAGAAATTAGCTGTATTTTTTTTTTTTGAAAGGAGAAATTAGCTGTATTTTAAATGAAGAGGTTCATATTTCCGCTTTTTATTAACTATTCAAAACGAGAAAAAGCAAGCATGGACTACAAGCTAAGACGTCAAACTAGGATAATTTAGTTAAGTTTATAACCACTTTAACGTAGGTCGAATTTGTGCTTATATAATTAAAATACTCAATTTATGGACCAAGGGTCGGCCATGCAAATTCGTTTAGATTTATTGTATATTTAATTCAAAATACTCAATCTGAGTGTTAGTGTAGATATTAAATCTAGCGCTTGCATTCTATTGTATATATTTAATTCAAAATACAACGTGCTTTAATTCAGTATGCACTTTCGTTTATCAGCGTGAGGACAAGGACATTGTATTAAATATTATGAATAAACGCATCAAGCCCCCTGAACTATGTACATTTTTGCGATTTACTTTTTTAACAAGTTTAATAAACGTTTTACCCCTAGACTATGCTCATATGTGCGATTTGCCCTCTCAGTGCATTTTTGGCCATTTTTCGTCGGAATATTCCCCGTTCGAGGTATTGTTTTTGCCTACTTTTGTCATCAACTCCAAAATACATCTAGTACAACACATATGAGTCGGGTAGGGAGAATATTCTAGCTAAAAATGACCGAAAATAAACTTAAGGGGCAAATTGCATTTTCGGCCATTTTTGTCCAGAATATTCCTCGTTCGAGGTGTTTTTTCGCTTACTTTTTGTCATAAACTCACAAATACACCTAGTACAACGCATATGAGCTCGATTGCTGGAAATGCACTTAGGGGTAAATCGCACAAATGAGCATAGTTCAGGAGGTAAAACGCTTATTAAATTTATTAAGGAAAAAAATTCCTAAAAACAAACATAGTTCATGGGCTTGATATTTTTATCCCTAAATATTAATACTCACTAAAAAGCTGAGCAAACCGTGAGTCCGTGACGCTACTTCCTAGTAAAAATCTTAATGTTATTGAATATTGCGTGACCTGAAATATCTTAAACTTAACAAACCAATTTGGACAAGTAAATTGTGGGCTTAGCTTGCATAATTTCTTAATGAAAATGGGCCAAACTCGCATATTTAGTTCACTCTATTTCCTACATTGAAAGATTGGTCCGACCCTATTACGGTCAGACAATTGTTAAATTCCTCTGTTTTAATTGGGCTGCCAACAAATCATACTTGGGGTGAGACAACAATGGAATTTAATCTACCCAATAAGTGTTGAATTTAATTATCAGTAATTATTAATCCTTTCAAGTATTATGAGACAAGGACTAGATTTAAAATTAAATCAATAAACCAGGAGATATACATAAATTAACAGATAACAAGAGAGCAAGAGTTGGAATTATTATTATTATTATTATTATTATTATTATTATTATTATTATTATTATTATTATTATTATTATTATTAGAACCGTAGATAGTGGGGCAAGTATTTAAAGTTAGCGGTTAATTAGAGATAATGGTTAGTGGTGTTAGTGGGTATTAGAAGTTATCTTAATTGCTATTTATATGTAAGGCTTTGAACACATTATTTTCAAAAAGAAATGAAATTAAATTAGTTTAGTTAAATTCGGTGTTTCTTATCTCCATTCTTAGTAGTTCATTCTCACTCGAAGTAGAACACAACACGTTAGGATCTTAGATCCTAACAATGGTGTTTTCATCATTGAACTCGCCAAAAGCCTCGCAACTTCGTTCAAACCCAATCGTTCTCATCCCTTCATCAATCACACAAATGGAACATATCATTTATATATATCTTTCCAAAATGCAACAACACATGAATGAGACGTACTCCAAAATGTAGGAAGCAGCGAATATTTACAACGAAGAGATGTCTAATTGTATTGACCTTATGTTATGCATACTCTCAAATCTTGAAGAAAATTGGCGTAAAAAAAGGAAAACCACTACACACCTAACACAACAAGTACCAATTGCGCAAATTTAGAAGCCATCAACAATGAATTCAAACTTTAAATTCAGGGATCCGTTGCCTGCCGAACTCTCTGTCCTATGCGCAATCCGTGTTGTCTTGCATTATGAGTTCAGGTGAAGATAACGCTTTGGTTTTCATGCCAGACATCATTCAAGTCGGTGAAATTTTACAAAACAATTGTTGTGCCTACTCCCGTCTCTTGAGTGTAGAGGAAGAGTTATTAGATCGGAGAAAAAGGGAAAAATAATTGCTACTGATTGGCACTACATCCGTTCACCAACAAGTATTATGTTACGGACATAACTCAAGATTAGTTTAATTTATTTATCTTATTTGTTAACATGTTTTATATTGCTACCTAATTAACGAATTTATTTAGGGTTGGAACGCCCTATCCGTGGTTCAGAAGCTTGAAATATTACGAAAATATTCCTCTTTGTATTCATTGAATTTCACTCTGAATTTTCTATTACATTAGTGTGTATGTATGTGTGATCTTAGATTTGATTTTCTTCTCAACCTGTCCCCTCCTTTATAGAGGTTTTTAGGGACAAGTGTCGTTATGCATGTTTAAATAAAATACATGTGTTGCAATTTGCGTGGGTGGATAGGATAAACTTCATATTTGCTGACTAGGCACTGACTGAGACAAAATTTTATCTCTTCTGATGGCTCCAGGGGATTCCGATGAGTTAGGTCTTTTAATTTCTTCTCTCTGATAAGCTGGGTCTCTTAAGAAGGCTTGATAAGTGAGGCGGGGTACTCGTCCGATGTGATTGTAGTTTTGATAGCGGTCTGTTTTTATGTTGTTCTCTTCTTGGCATATGCTCCGATAGGTAAATCTGTTCTATTTCGCGTGCGGGGTGGGCTCTGATGGCTTCTTTACTTTAGTAATGTATACTCTTGGGTTTAGATCTTTATGACGCGTGCTCCTAGGATTTTTGGATTTCAATAGGGCATAGTTCTTGTGCTTTGTTTGTCGGAATGAGTGTTCCGAGGGCTTTTTAGACTTCGGAGTGTTCAATGAGGGGATGTTCCCGCATTTTCTGGAACTCGGGGTCCGTTGTGGTCCCTCTTGGCGCATTGATGGATATCAGAGTCGCGCGGATCCATCGGATTTTACTCTTTTTCCGATGGCGCGTTGATATCTTTTCTTTATTCATCACTGTCTTTCCAAACGGCCTTTTGATGCCTCTTCGGGTGCCACTTCTTACCGCTTCGGGTTTGTGACACTTGGTTGGCCTCCTCATCGGGAGTATATGTGATGATTCCGGGGGTTAAACCCTATATTTAGGGTTTAACGTTTTTGGTTAATCCCTTTATTTATTTTTTAGGGTTAACATTATTAATAGGTTTTTATTTGATTTATGTAATTGAATTTCCTCATGTAATATCAATAACACAAAACTTGTTATTTATAAGGCCTAGTCAATGATTAGTTCCTTAATTGTAGTTAGTGGATAAGTTAGAGAGTAGTGGTCAGTTAGAAAGATTCATGGGTCATTTGATTTGTATTTATATGGACCGTGTAATCTCATTGGAAAAAAATAAGAAGAAAGTTAATCAAATAGTTTAAGTTAAATTCTTTCTTTATCATCTCTAATCTTAGGAGTTGGTTCTCACTCGAAGTGGAACACAACCCGTTAGGATCCTTGATCCTAACATTCACACTAGGATCAAAATACAAGGCAATGAGGTTCATGTACTTACATGAAGTTTTATTTTTTAAACTTAGATACTTAATTATATGAATTTCCTCTTTTACAAAATCAATTTTTGGTCACACCCTTACAAAACTTTTTTTTTTTATGAAGTAGGCATTAATAACAAAAATAACTAAAGTCACTGCTGAAATCCAGATACATGCATGGGCTTAGCCTTGATACTTTTTAACCCTGGGCTACATAAAGAAAAAACAACCTTTACAAAGTATAATAAAATATGTAGACTAGCAAAATAAATATATTATGTTAAAAGTATAAACTCGCTAGACGTTATCTATCAAAAAAATAAAAGTAAACCCGCTAGACGATAGTTATTATTATCAAACGTATATGTGGAGAATATGGATTCATAGTATCATAGTTAATGAACATTGGAATTGGAAAAGTAGGTTTTAATTTAATTGTAGAATAATTAACATCCATAGTTTATTTTGGATATTTAAATATGTAACAACACTTTTATGAACCTCTCTGCTAGAATTCGTAAATAGTCAATAAGATTGGCAATCTTTTGTTCTTAATTGATTGACCATTTCCAAGAAGATCTTTTTGGCTTTGGCTGTCTCCAAATTGCCAAAACACCTAATTCCAAAACCATTTTTACTGTATTGAGCAATGTTTTTAAAACCGGACCGGACATCGAACCGCAAGCCACTAGTTGAGCCGTTAAATAGTGTGTTTTTAAAATAAATTTATTTAAAGTGTTATAACATAAATGTTAGGTATTTTTATAACAAATCGTGATATTATACAATTAAAATGCCTTATTGTTGACATTCAAAACAATTTATGTTATATGTATATATGATATATATACAATGAATGTCTAAATAAAATTGTATATTTTTTTCTTCCTTATTTTGTTTTCTATTTATATGGGATTGGCCCAAATGTTTTATTATTTAAATTTACTGGTGAAGCCCAATTACTAATTAAAAGCCCAAACTAGTTATAAGAATAATAAAAAAAAAATAACCTACTTTTTCCACTTTCTTTCCGCCGCTCTCTCATTTTCAGCTTTTCACTCTCTCTTTTCACTTTCTTCTCTCTCCTTTTTTTTGAACATCCTTTCTTCTCTCTCTTTTAGTGTAAGCACTTAAATTCTTTATATTTTTGTTTAGAAATGAAATCAGTGCGGTTGTTTGAATTAGATTTCTTCATAATCAAATTTGCTCCAGTTTTTTATAATTTTTTTTTTGTCAAAGTGTAAGATTCTTATTTTGAAAACGATAAAGAGGAGAAAAAAAAAACTGACCGGTTCACTAACCGGTCCGAGTGACCGGTTCGATCCGGTTGACCCGGGTTTTCGGGCGGTTTAGATCGGTCAAACTGACCCGCGGTTTTTTCACTCATTTTGGACTGGAGCAAGTGCCGAACCGCGGTCGGGCCGGTCTGTCCGGCCGGTTCGGTCCGGTTTTAAAAACACTGGTATTGAGGTGAAGAATCAAAGTATAAAATTAAACAATGAAGGATTGCATGGGCAACAAAATAATTTGTGGTGGTATGCTTCTGTACATACTCAGACACTGATTCGCCCATTCCGCGTCTAGCATTTAGCTGAACCACAAAAACCTGTGGTAGCGTAATATATTAACATTTCTAGTTGTGAATTTATTGTTAGTCTAATGCTTTTTGTAATTGATACTATGTTATCTATTGAGGCAAATAAGAGTCGCACCTCGAAAATATGAGGGAGTTGAGCTGGGTTTATAGGATTGGAGACATCTCATATGGTATGAGGCCTTTTGGGGAGTTAGACTCAAAAACAAAAACATGAGGGATTGGGCCCAAAGTGGACAATATCATACCAATGATAAGATTTCAATTCCTAACAACTGGTATCAGAGCCAGTACTCCCGATCCGTGTGGTCCTAGGAGTGAACGAGAAAAAATGTGGTAAGCTCTCGACTTAAGGAGATTGTCATGGGTGGTGAGCAGTCAGCTTAAGGGGAGGCTTGGATGTCCTTCGTTCAAGGGAGGAAAAAGCTTGTTGGGCCAAAAATAATATCTCGGATACAAACTGAAAAAGGAGTCGAAGTCCCAGTCACGCGAGGCGCACGTAGGGAAAGTTTGTTGGTCCTTTGTTTGAGGTGAGGATTGTTGGGGCAAACAAGAGTCTCACATCGGAAAGATGAGAGAATTGAAATGAGTTTATAGGATTGGAGACATCTCAATTGGTATGAAGTCTTTTGGGGAGTTGGACCCTAAAACAAAATTATGAGAGCTTGGGCCAAAAGTGGACAATATCATACCAATATGGAAATTCCAATTCCTAACATTATCTAATTTCTACTTATTTTTTCGAGTAAGAATACCTAGTTGCTACTTTGATTCACAATCTGATGAGCTCCTAAATGATATTGAACCTCGTGAGATATATTATATAAAATCTTAGATACCCAAGGAAATCAATATTACATCATTTTACAAGAGGAATATATAAATTTGTACCTGATAGAATCTAAACATTCATAAAATTATAATTTCTTAGAATACGAGCTAGGTGACAAGGAGGAGATCGAATTCTAACTAACTAAACAAAATTAACCTTTTCCTCTTCTTAGCTTTACAATATTACAACCGAATGCACAACAATGGATAATAAAGTTAGTAACCCTTAGAATGAACTTCCAAACAGAAAGGTCCATAACTAATTGATCTAAACTTATTTGTGCTAATAAGTAATATCAGTATGTAGTCATTACTTATTAGCACAAATAAGTTTAGATCAATTAGTTAATATGAACTCTTCCACATATTATATTTTTTGGATAATTGTGGAGACATGGCGCCTTACCTACTCGTACATGTCTTGCACGACGACATGTGCCTAACGTCACAACTTGTTGACTGTCCTTTATTCTCATAAGTGTTGATATGAGTATTTCCCGTATTTAGCCTGCCATGGGCTAGGCCCAAGGTTTAACATATATCGGGGATAATTCCTGACATAAATATCAAATATAATCTCCGATATAGTACAGCTCACGTGTTTATCACGTAAGTGGTTTCCGCATCCCGATGCCTATAAATACCCGCTTTCCGGTAATCAAGGTAAGCTTTAATTATCCACAATTATTGTTCACCTATATCAAACGTTCCTCGATATAGTCTTCGACATATTACCCGATATATATCGCCTACGCCACCTTCGACATAAGCAGGATATCACTTCGACGTAGAAGATCCGATGTCGTCCCCGACATTATCCTCGACTTTAGTTCGAGGCGTTTCGGACCAATCCTATTCGAGACTAACATAGTTAGAGTAGGCCTAGTGAGCGATATATTCGTTTTAACACACTTGTAACCGACCCTATTCTATATATACAAGATATTGTCAAACTAGTGATGCCGTCTGTGGGAACACCAAGTTTCCAGACGAGGACGTCAAGATGGAAAGAAGGATGACCCCGCTCGCAGTCTAATAGACCAGTGGTTGACAATTCAATGGCAAAAAGTGCACCCCCGCTGCCTATTCCTGCCCCAGAGCCGATGGTGGGCCAGAATGAATCCGAGCATCCCCAAGCACCGAGGAAACCGATCCCTGCACCCGCGATGTCGACAGTTTGTCACCGAAGATCATAGCACAAATTAACGCTACTGTCCAGATGACACTAAATGCGACCTTCAAACACTACTACCGCACCTGAACAATAGGGGAGTGGATGAAGAGCCACCGCGACCACAAAAATCTAGGACTAGGGGAGCCGGATCAGGACGTAGAGCTGATGAACATAAGGACACTAGAGATTCCGGAAGAGATTTGCACCGCCCAAGAACCCGCGGGTTGAAGGGCAGGACCCGAGTATGGACAGAAGAAACATTGCTAGGAGGATGGAACAGTTGGACCGTGAGAAAGCAGAAGTGGGGCAAAGACTAGCCTTGGCAGATGGCCGCAGTTTGACACCTTTTTCAGATGAGATAGAGTCAGAGGTGGTAGAGAAGGGAGATAAGATACCCACAATCAAACCATACGATGGGAAAAGTGATCCAGCTGACCATCTCCACTCTGTGAACAGTGTTTTGAACTTACATAGGTTTTCGCGCAGCATCAAAGCGAATATTTTGGCTATGACTCTAACCAGAGCAGCTTTGGATTGGTTTACCAGGTTGGAGGTTTGGTCTATAACAAGTTACGATCAAATGAGGCTGAAATTTGAGAGCCAATTCTCTAGTCAGAAAAGGGTGAGAACTAACATGAACCATCTGAACGCAATGAAGCAGAAGGAGAAAGAGAGCCTAGAAGAGTGTATGAAAAGGTTCAATGATGAGCTGATGAAGGTGGATGAACTGAAGGGCGACCAGGTGGTACTCATTTTGTTCAATGCAGCGACGCATATGAGGTTCGCAAAGGAGTTAATTAAGCTTAAGTTACCAATGATAGATCAGATCAACACACTCGCATATGACATCATTTATGAAGACAACATGATGGCACTAAAGTAGAGCCCAAATCCCAACAGGCCTTCTGAAAAGGAACGATACAGGGATATATCCCCTAGGAGATATACCCCACTGAACAGAGGGATATTGGAAGTATTCGCAGTTGCACAGAAAAACAGGTGGCTCAATGAGCCTAGGAAGCTGAGGGAGAACAAGAGAATGAAGTTCTCTTGGAAGTACTGTGAATATCACCGTCAAATTGGGGCATCAAACAGAGGAATGTACCGATTTAAAGAACGAGATTCAGAGGCTCATCAAGGAGGGTAAGCTAGTGGAGTTCGTGAGGAACTCAAAGAATGATCGCAGGAGGGATGATGAATCACGTTCGCCTCGCAGGGACTACTTCCGCTCCCCCAAGAGAGATAAATAGAAGGCAATTGAGGCACCATCCAAGCGTGGAAGGGTCTATTGTCAATGCCCTAATCAGAGGGATGATCAATGTGATCAACGGGGGATCGTTAGGCACTGATTCAGCTCAAGGATGTGAGAGAATAACCCGCCGGATGCAGTTCGGGACATATATAGGCTATACTACTTCAATTATGCAGGAAGGATTCCTGGACCAGGAGATCTCATTCACCAAGAGGGATCTGAAGCAGCTCACACCACATGCATTGGAGGCAGGTAAACTCGATTGCCCACTAGTCGTTACAATTGATGTAGCTGAATATCATGTACGTAAGGCCTTGATCAGTAATGGTAGCTCCTCCAATATTATCTTTGCCCATGTCTTGGAGAAAATGGTGTTACCCCAGAACATGTTGGAGGCGGTCTCGACCCCATTAACAGGCTTTGGAGGGGGAGAGATAATCCCAATGGGACATATCACACTGCTCAACTCATTTTGGGAGGAACCATGCAGGAGGACAATCGCAGTAAAGTACACTGTTTTTGACCTATTCTTCCATTACAATGCTATCATTGGGTGACCCTGCCTCAATCAAATGAGAGCCGTGGTATCAACATACCACCAGAAAATAAAATTTCCTACAGAGGATGGAATAGGTGAAATCATTGGAGACCAGAAGCAGGGTTGAATGTGCTACGTGGCCTCGTTGACACTCCCTAGGATTAGGGAGGTACAAGAGGTGGAAGCTGCCGAGCAAGAATACGTGCCAAAGATGGAGTAATCACCTCGCTTCAACTGGGGGCCCCCGTCTTTCAGTTCATTTACAGTCTTCTATGATTCCTAGAACAATTGCATTATGTCTTTTGGAAAATTTTAAATTTCCCAAAATTGCCCCATCGTTGGGCTGGACTGTAACTAAAATATGGGGAACTACGCCGGTCTGATTCTCATACATGGTATACATAGGCGGGTTAGAATTTACTAGCCTTTGACCGTTATCTATCATTATCTCCTATCGTTTAACTGCATTACAGAACACATAACTCTTTGCAAGAAATATCCGACAGGATATGAAAATCATGTACCGCAATAGCGGGTGCCAACAAACCGCGCTCGAAAGTTTGCCACCTTTCCTTGCTACAAGGGCAAGTTTGCCGCTTTTATTTGCTAAAATAACTGTTCCCTATCTGAAGCAGGTACAATCGTATTCCCTCCCAAGGGAATGGGAGAATATAGGTTCCACCTTTCGAGATAACATAGATCTCCTAAAAACTCATTTCCCATACTCGTATCATCAATATTTGCATATATATTTCGTGTTATCTTGCTCAAACGACAGGAACATAACTTCTACGAATCCTACGGGATATTGACCACCGATGTGCGGTGAGAGAATCTACAAATCCTACGGAATATCGACCGCCGATGAGCGGCGAGGGAATCTACAAATTCTACGGGATATCGACCGCCGATGAGCGACGAGAGAATCTACAAATCCTATAAGATATCGACCGTCGATAAGTAGCGAGAGAATCTACAAATCCTATGGGATATTGACCACCGATGAGCGATGAGAGAATCTACAAATCCTATAAGATATTGATTACCGAGGAGCGGGAGAGAAAATCCACAAATCCTAATGGATCTCAACCACCGTCGAATGGTGATGAATCTAGAAAATCCTACGGGATATTGAATATGAAGACTCTATAAATCCTATGGGATATGACCACCAACGTGTGACGGATAATCTACAAATCCTAACTGGATTATAACTCCCTTATCTACCATGATAGGCAGGAGAACACCTGAAAGGGCCAAACATCTACAATCCTCGGGCACAACTCCCCTATCCACGATGATAGGAACGAGAGCAACCGGGACGTAAACAACACACCATACGGAGTCATAACTCCCCTACACACGATTGTAGGCCGAAGAGCAACCAAAGAAGGTGTGAGCCCCACGAAGAGGCGACATAACTCTCAGACAATCAAATGAGAAGATCTGGCAAGATGATAACTTAAGGTACCAAAGTACAGACATTATATTTCGTATCACAAATCCTTATTCTCACATAAAGGAAGGGATGCAATATGGAAATCATTCAAAGACACAAGACATAACGAGATAAGTCTACAAGTTTAGAGCAGGATTATTCAACAAATATTACACAACCAAATGAATACAAGGCGATGCAACGCCAATAATCGAAATAACAGGTTCCACTCAGGCAGGGCCCTTCTCCTTCAAAAGCACTGCAAATAGATCAGGTTGCTCCAAAGCAACGTTTGCAGCCTCATCGTCATCAAGAGGCAACCCGTTTGGTCAACACATGGCATTCAAGTCCATGAAGTTGAAACCCTCTTTAAAACCCTTCTTAGCGGTCATTGCCCAATCAAAGATTGAAAGGCCTCCTCCCGCTCCTTAACAGCACCCTCCGCAAGGAGCTCTTCATAGGTCCCACTCGCAAGGAATTTCTTGGTAACGCATATCAAGACCTTAGGAGACTCATCCTATAACAGAAGACGCATTAAATAGAAATCTTGACACAAGAGAATATTTCGTATACAAGACACACAAGCTTACCACTTTTTCCAGGTCAGCTTGAGGCTTCGCAAGCTCGGACAACAAGTACTTGTTCTCTGCCTTTACCTTTACGAGCTCACTTATGCCCGATGACGACTATCCTGCTCTTTGAGAGCATGTTGCTTATATTGTTCCGCCAGAACCGCCTCCTTCTCGTGTTGTACACAAGCATCATCATAGGCCTCCTTCATCAACTGCCCCTTGCTCATCGCCTCTGCCAGATCCGCTTGGAGTTTCTCTAAGGCCATGGGGTTAAAATCAACCATCTTCTCAATGTCAGCCTCAAGTTGCGCAATAATATCATCCTTATCCCATTCGGACTCACTGAAGCTCTTCATCAACGTAGCCAGCTTTTTCCCAACCTAAGAAAACGACCGACATGAATAGAAGGAACTTATGACAAAACCTGAATGTAATGAACAATACGACTTCGACAACTTACACTCTGGAAAACGTGGGTGTTCTAACGCACGTTCTGCGCCCGTTCCATTTCAGTCATAATAGGCACCCTAGCTGGCGGAGGATAGGCATGTGCCATGCCACGAACCGCATCAGCCTCATTAAGTTCAACCCTTTTACCCTAAACGTTGGACCCCAACCTTGATCGCCCTTGCCCGGCGGTCGGTCGTGGCAAACTAGCGCCTTCATCTCGAGCCCTCTTTTGACCTGACTGTGCAGACTGCTGGCCAAACGGAATAGAAGGTCTCTGGATAGGGATACCAGCAAGAACCTGAGAAGAGGGCCTTGTTGGGGCAACATTCGAAGCACGTTCCTTGCCTTTCTCTGCGGCGCTTATAGCGGGCCCCTTGCCTTTATCTGCAGTAGTTATAGCAGGACCCTTGCCCTTATCCGCAACACTAACTGGGTCAGGGGTATCCTCATCTACCGATATAGGGACTCTTATTGAATCTCCCAGCCCCGCCTTATCGGCGGACGCGAAAGGCGAAGAGCCGACAGCGACCTTCGCAAATGACTGATCATTCTTTGCAGAATGACCATAGGGGCAACAATTTGTACAAATCCACCAGCAAAAGGGGGACGGATCTTAGTCTGGTCCGCTAAAGAGGGCAACACCTCCGTAGGCCTAATGGCCTCCTTGGGCATAGAGACAGCTTTTAGCAAAGCATCAGCTCCAGCCACAACCCCCCACAATGTCTAGAACCCTCTCACCACCAGTATCGGTGGCCAAAGACATGGTCTCCTCACAGGTAACAGTCTGTTTCACTATCATCGGAGACGTGACCACGCCTTCCGAAACACCAACCTTCACACCAGAGTTAGAGGACGTATCATCTCTCCTCTCTGCCAATGCGGTAGCCTCCTGATCACGATGCTCCTTAATTATCTGCATACAAACGCGAATTCCAGACATGTCTTCTGAAAGTTGAGGACGCAAATAAGCCAAAGATCGAATAATCTGCAAAAACAATGAATTAAATAAGAACCTACAAAAACCAAGAAAAGGAAAAATAAGAAAGGCATATCGAACGTCATTTTGAAAAACATATCGAAAGCTGTATCGACACTTATGTTGGGTATCCCCGAAGTACTCACCGGAAGAAGGGATAAATGCACTAGAAGACAAACAAACTCTTCCCTCTCTCCAGAAATGCCAATATTTATATGAGGGAACCTATGGATATGCATTAAATGCTGGATATATCGAACTCCATGTTCGACATAAATGTCGAAGGAAATTCGATATAATATGGAGTTCCCTAAAGAACATGAATTCAAATGAGAACCTCTGGAAATGCGCAAATTTCATTAGGGGGTCCACCAATAGCTCTTCTAAGCACAATGAAACTCCCGCATCAGAGATCCGTCATTTGAACTGGCGGGACGAGGGGTACTGGTAATCTAGAAACTCAAATTTAATTTGTAAATTATTAACTTCAAATAATAATTCCCAAATTGGGGGACTACATGATATGGGTATTTCCCGTATTGAGCCTGCCATGGGCCAGGCCCATGGTTTAACATATGTCGGGGATAATACCCTACATATATATCGAATATAATCCCCGATATAGTACAGCTCACGTGTTTATCACGTGAGTGGTTCCCGCATCCCGAGGCCTATAAATACCCACTTCCAGTAATCAAGGTAAGCTTTAATTATCTGCAATTAATGTTCACCTATATCGAGCGTTCCCTGATATAGTCTTCGACATATTACCCGATATATATCTCTGATATATATCGCCTACGCCACCTTCGACATAAAAGGAGATCACTTTCGACGTAGAAGATCCGATGTCGTCCCCGACATAATCCTCGATGTCATCTCCGATATATTTCCGGAATCCTCCCTTGCCACGCTTGTTCGAGGTGTTTCGGACCTAGCCTATTCAAGACTAGCATAGTTAGAGTAGGCCTAGTTATGGATATTCTCGTTGTAACACACTTGTAACCTACCCTATTCTATATATTCAAGATATTGTCAAACTAAGTGTGCCGTCAATTTTCTACCTTTACCCCACTCCCACACGGAACACACATCATTCCTCACCTCCTGCGCATTTCCTATCTGGATATGACACTCATAGGATGTTAGGCCATTGGCGCGCAAGGAATGAATTTCTCTTCCTAGAAACACCCATCTCTTCCACCGTTATTGGTACTCGTATCCTGCGTGCACTTCTACAAATCCCACCCTCTCCACCTTCAAACCTTCCAAGATGCATAAGTTACCTATCAACACAGACGTATCTGTCTTGGGCAATCCAGGCCCATCAACTATCAGCGACTTCATACAAGATTTTGCTATTAATATTGTTGGTGCTTTCTCCGAAGCGACGGGATGTGGCACTAACTATATAGCTGAACTCTGGGCTATCTGCCAGCGAGTATTACTTACTTGACAACTTTCGATTACTGGTTTTATCATTGAAACAGACTCAGAAGTTGTATTTGGCTATTTGACTAGAATGCGAGGCCTTTTGGCATCTGATAAGCATTTGTTAAGCGTGATTTAAGTACTTGCTTACACTTTTGATTACTTATGATAGCATATGTACTTGTTTTCGTCTCGTTTTGTATTTTCTTATAATTTTGGAATACAAATGGTTAAAGTACAAATTTTGAGACTCAATGAAGAAAAACCGGAGCATAGAGCAATTGAAGAGCGGACATAAGAGTTCGCGCAGAAGAGGCAGAGAGCAACGCGATTAGAAGAACGCTGGAAAAAGCAGATCGCGCAACAGCTGTGCGATGTCATATCGTGTATCCCCTAATCGCGCAACTATTGGAAGTTTGGCCAGAACAACAATAACCCTAGAATAAGCCCAGAACGTGAAGAGAAACTATAAGCAGCTCAAATGGTGAGAAAGGGAGTGTAACACTAGAGACACGACAGAAAAGTAGGGTAACACAACCGTTTACAGTAGCATACAAAAACTTTCTGACAGAGAAACCCTAAGAGCCACCGGAAAGAGAGAGAGTACCACAAAGTATTAGTTTAGTAGAATCATTGTGTGAGAGAAAGCAGTTTAGAAGAAGAAGAGATCATCAAGGAGAGAAGAAGAAGAGTCAAACAACGAAGTTCCATCGGATCTGAGAAGCTTTTCTTTACCATTTTTATCTTGTTTATGTTGTTTACTTCATTGATGATTATTGAACTCATGAATATGAGGAGCTAACCTACTCAATTTTTGGAGTAGGGGAGTAACTCGATTTAATAAATATATTTTAGTTATTTTATTAGACGTGTACCATCAAGCAACTACCAAGGACTAGAACTGAAATATAGGAAGCTAAACAATCTTTCTTTATATTGCTTACAAACTCAATCAATTCAATTTTGTTCTAGTTTAGTTAATTTAGTTTAATTCAACACTTTCGTAGTTTAATAGATTTAATTGCTTTCTTAGATTCATTGCCTTTTACTATTATTCTGCACTCAAAGCCATAAAACCATAACTTACTATTTTCTTACATCTTAGATAGAATCCATTATTGTATCCCAATTATTAAGCATCTTAGACAAAGCATTCTTAGTTTAAACGCACTCATAGATTTCTTAGATTAAATAACATTCACCCTGCAAACACAAGATGACATTAAGTTATTATTCTGCATCTAAGTGATTCATTCAATAGTCCATCACTCCCTTAGGATTCGATACATGGTTTGTAACTATACTTACCATTTTATTATTACTTGATTCATGCACTTGCGACACAGTAGGGCTTAGGCGTGACAATTATTTGTTAGCTTATATTCTATTTTGTATCACATCAAATGCCCCCATCAAGTTTTTGGCGCCGTTCCCGGGGAGTAACGAATATTTTTATTTTGAGTGAATCATGGGCTTATTTGTTGAGATACAAATAGCCTTTGTTGTTTGCAGTTGATGAGCACGCATGGATTCATTCAATGATCTTCCGCCTACACTTCCCAAGGAGGAAAAAGAGGGATGATTCAATGACCCATTTGCTGACAACTTACCAATCAAAGGATTTGAAAGAAACTGACGGGGACAAGAAACTGCGAGATATTATGAAAGGGAAATACAGTCTAGATTTATTCAGATTGATTGAGGAGAAATAATTCAGCTAAAACTTGGAAGAAGACCATGACACATACGTGGAAGCACTAACCCAAACATGCACCAAATTTGGGTGGAGTGACGTTGACATCACAACACATTTTTTCCATGTCTCACTTAAGGGGGTTGCACGGGCTTGGTACGATGGAATCTACAACAAATGATCATACTGATGGAGACGCGTGATAGAAAAATCTTGTAGCCATTTTATGACTATTGAGGGAATGAAAAAGCAAAATTGAGATTCTTAGCTTCAAACAATATGATGGTGAAGCAATTGTTGACGCGTGGGAGAGATATCAGGATATGATTATGGCATTCCTACAATGCGACCTTATAGAAGACACATTACTGAAGAACTTTTACTATAGACCCGAGTTCGAGAACAAAATATTCATGAATTCCATAACTACATAAGGTTACTTGGCAATGTCAGTAGAAGAAATTCATATTATAATGATCGACGTTTGTTCGGACCAGATAAAGTGGAAGCAAAGTATGATGATGGATATAAACAGGAGGTCACATCGATTTCAATTGCTGAGGAAAAAAGGTTACTTTTGAAGTTCAGACAACTGGAGGGAGAATTCATAGCTTCAGCACGGTGACGATTTAGAATGATTACTAGGCTATGCCCTGCCAATACTTTCTCAACTTCTCGGTATATGACTACATTCTATTATAGTTTGACTCCACTAAGCCGGAATATTTTGGACTGGTTATCAAAAGGAGGTGGTTTTCTTGACATGACGAATGGTAAGAGTCAGATGTTGCTATACATGTTGGCACGTTTTGAGGACACTCTTTTTTCGGCCAATTGGTAAACCAGTCACAAAAGGAAAGACAAAAGAAGAACACATAAGGAGAAAGACCACTGTGCAGAGAGTGCACCAAAGGACACATGATTCTTCACAAAAATTGTCGAGCTAATCGACAATAAACTAAGCGTTGTGTGGGAAGCAACCCACAATAGTTTTTTATTTCGAGTCTATCATTTAGTTTAATTTTTTGTCAATTTTTATTTTTGAGTCATATATAGCAATTTATCCCAATCTTTCTATGAGCTAACTACGGAGATAGGAAAAGAAAATAGAAGAAAGTGAAAAAATATACGAGTTTAGGGACAAACAGGGTACAAGCAAGACGATAGTGGACACAGTGAGAACAACACAAATCAGAGCACGCAGAGTAGGTTTTCCAGTAGCACACGCAATCAGGACGCGTGATCACTACACACATTGCGCCTCACACGCGCGATCACATAGCGCGATCTGATTTGGTGGCGCAATAATTCCAGAAACCACCGCGTCCAATACCACTTCAAAGATTACATCGCACAACAGACCCATGATTAGGATGCATGATGACCATATCGCGTCTCAGACTTTTCTTGCAATACACATATCTCAGTTCGAAAGACATCGGGAGACATGCAAAAAATCATAATCTATGGAATTTGAATGAGCAATCTCTAACTTTACCTTTCTTACCATACTTACTCTTTCCATATGATTAAATCCCATTGATATAGAAGTTGTTTCCATTGTAATTTTATTTGTTATAGGAGAGTTATGCAACTTAATGAAAATTTCTAAAATTCTAATTAAAAATTCTCTTATTTATAACTCTAATTACTTTTACAATTCTATTATCTCTCAGAATTCATAAGACTATTTATTCTCTACTTCTCTTATCTATAAAAATTTCTTGAAAGACACTTTATTTTTCTTTTGTTTTTTATAGAAGAACATGGCGTCGGAAAGGTACTACACCATTGATCCAGCAACAGGAACACCACAGAGAGCATCAAAACTCTCCTGGGCTAAACTAGAATTCGATCGTAAATGATTCCTAAGCAAAGATTGCTTCGACTTGTACAAGTCATTACTGAAGAGCCACTTTGTTAATGAACAAGAAGTACGGAGGTTGAATAATATATTGGAGCAAGCGGGATTAGATCATAGGTAGTTTGTCTATGAACTATTATGTGTAAATCAGTAGTGAAACCCAACCTCTGAACATCTTTTAGTCATCCTCTCACAACCAAAGCATCAATCATCAATCATCTTAAATTATGTCTTATTTACTTTTTGTCTTTAGTTAGTAATATTTTCCCTTTGCATTCAAACCACTCTCATTTAGTTTTCTTTTGCATTCAATAGTTTTCCTGCATCAAAACCATTCTCATTGCATTTGCATTGTTTTCATTGCATTCTAGTTTAGTAGTTTCTTGCATTCAAAACTGTTTTCTTGAACTTGCATTCATATTCTTTTGCATTCCATAGTATTCTGCATTCATCTTGTGAACATGGAAGATAGAAATCATGACAACCATTAGTGCTTTTACATTTAAGTGATTCTAGTATTCATCCACCACTCACATGGGAAATGATACTTGGTTCGTAACTATACTTACCATTTTATTATTACATTACCGTGCACTTTCGAAAAGAAACATAGGTGTAGCACTTTAATTGTTTACTAGTTTTTCCATCTCGTATGTGTTCTATCATCGTGCTTCCACACGCTCTCGCACCGCCAGCAGAAAGGCTCTGACGACTGCTACTCGATGAAAATTCTGGTCAATGAATGATAACAGTAGTGTCTAGCTAGGTTGAGGAAATCATTCCTCCTCCTCCACCTGCCAAGAAAAGTAAGGCTTGACTTCCCTCTCCTCCTACACTCATTACTGTTGAGTTAGGACAAGATGATAGGGCTTTTGTTCCTCCCCATAAAGTGAAACCTATCCGCACCCCTTTTGATCAAAATCATAAGTTTTCTAAGAATTTTTCTACTATTTAGGCCTACCAGAAGTTTGCTGATTTGTCCAAGAGGGCTCTCTTGTCCCTTCTAAGAGATTGATTCAACGCTTCTGTGGTATGAAGGGCATCATTTATTTTCCTAAAGAATGAGATTTTTTTTAACTTCACTGAAAAGGCCAGCACATTTGTTCCCACTGTTATCTATGAACTTTATGATAACCTGTCAAACCATATGGGTGTTTCAGGCTTTGTTGAGTGAAACAAGGTGTTTGTGCGCTATCATGTTTATGACTTTAGCCCTAAATTGCTCAACATTCACATGGAGACACCAAATTTGAATACCAAACACAAGTGTGGGTTGCAACTGAAAGACTGATTTGGATGATGTTGCATTTGAATTCACTACTCACTGATTCGTATATGACATGGCCCTCTTCTGGAACCTTGCCAACCAGTGCACTCTCTGTGAGATACAGTCATTTGTTTAAAATCCTTACTTCTCACTAGATTCCAAATTCGCGTCATTCCTCTATCAATGATAATGTTGCATCTATGTTTTGCCAAACTGGAAAGCATATTTCCATCAACATGAGAAACTGGTGTTTTAGATCTTCCACTTAAAAGCTTTTCAAAAGAAGGTGAAACTTTCCCTTGGCTACTCCTCACTGGTCTACCGAGTCCTGTCAGAGCAGCTTGTGCCTAGCACCAAGAATGAGGAGATGTTCACGGCCAAGGATATGAGGGCATCTTCAAAGGTTCTGCAACGCACTGACTCTGTGCCCCCAACTCCACATAAGATTGTTGCAACTAGTAGCCAGCCCAAGAAGAAGAAAGGCATGTCAGCTGCTGCTATCAGCCTTGAGGGAATACAAATGGAGTTAGTCCGACTTGCATATATTAATTATTGAATGTGTTATGAGATCATTGTTTTCTAATATCTTTTCATGTTTCTCGTGATACTGTTTCAACAAGTTTTTTTTTTGTTTTCTTTATTTATCGAAGAAAAATTGCGTTAAAGAAGCACAATGAGTGCTTCAACCCATTACATCAATCTCAAGAGCATGACACAAAGACGTGCATGACAAACCTATGACAAACCAGTAAAACAAGTAACAAGACAAGTACATCAATCTGTAAAAGAATAAAAAAAGTCAGCCTCATTTGCTTTAACCAAATTCCAAGTTTGCACTTCAACTAATTCCACAATCTGATGGATATTAATTTGCTCCCTTTGAAATATGTCAAATAACCCTCACAACAAAACACCAAAGTCCTCTCCACTTTCTGTTGTAGGCGAGTTTCAGCACAAGATCTGCAGTTTGACAACAATGAAGGCTTGGTTTGTTTGGAATTATCGTCAACAATTGAATCCATTCATATATAAGCATTCAGATTTGATATGCCGTTATTTAAGGAAAAAAGTTGGGTGAGATTCTGTTGTGAATCTTTGGCTTTCCATATTTATCAAGATCCTGACGCGTTAGAATAACTTAGGAAAGAAGATTTATCTAATTCTGGAATTGTTTTATTTATCTTTGTAGGATCCGATTTATTTCCAATATTGATCTATGCATGTCCATTATGCATATACATTGGATATTATGTATATGTGAATGCAGAATAAAATCGCATAACTATGGAAGGATTGCAAGATAGCCAAATGATCGAGGGATATAATTATTGCAACAACTAGCCTTCCAGAGAGGATTTGCACTCTATAAAAGAAGGCGACTTGAAGACAATTGAAGACAAGAGATTAGAAATTAAGTCTATTGTTATTTTAATTGCTCAAGAGTCAAAATCAGTTTGTAATAGATTGATTAAGAAATTTCGAGGCGAACGAACTTCGTATGAACTTGCGTATTTCTAGATTCAAGTGAAGTACTATAGTAAGGTGTCAGGTAGTGGGAAAGTAATTAGAGGAGTCTAGACTACTAATACTTGTAAAATCTGAGTGAGTCAGTCATGTACTATTGAGAAAAAGACTTGAGTTGTAAACTACTATTAAATCTTGGTGTAAGCCAAGTGGATATACACTACAAAAAAATCGGGTTATTCCCGACCGCAAAGTCGGTCGGGAATGACCCTTTGGCGGTCGGGAATAACCCTTTCCCGACCGATATTCGGTCGGGAAGCCCGGTCGGCATTGCTTCGGTCGGAAATAGTTTTCCGACTGCCGTTTGGTCGGCCCATGCCTTTCCCGACCGCCTTTCCCGACCGAACTTCGGTCGGGAATTTTCCGACCGTAAACCCCGACCAAATATCGGTCGAAAAAAAATCCGACCGGTCAGCGGTCGGGAAAACATATCCCGACCAATTCCCGGTCGGGATTTTTTCAATCTTTTTCCCGACCAAAAATCGGTCGGTAATACTTTTCCGTATTACCGACCGAAATCCGATTGGTACTATTCACGAGTAATCATGACCGTGGACCGGTCGGGACTTTTCCCGACCGTTATTTGGTTGGGAATAATATGAATATTATTCCCGACCGGGGATCGGTCGGGAATAATATTCATGCAATTCCCGACCGCGAACCGGTCGGGTATAATATTTATGTTATTCACGACCGATTTTCGGTCGGGAATAAAACTCATCATAATAAAAAAAATAATATTCCGGTAATAATTACCGGAATATTATTTTTTTACTATTTTGAAATATTTTAAAACATTATTTAGCTTTTTTGTGTTTTAGATGAGCAATTAAATTTTTGATTCATTGCTCAATCTCAAACACAAAAAAATTAAATAAGTTTTTGGTTATTGAAAAGTTGGATAAAGAAATGAAAAATTTAATTTTGAAGTTTGAAAGAAAAGAGTGTTTGAATATGAAAAAAGTGTTTGAAAAAGTTTTTGGAGATGAAAAAAGTGTTTGGAGATGAAAAAATGAGGAGAATAATGAAGTGTATTTATAGAAAAGTTAAAAAATTTTGAATTTTCGTCAAATTTGAATTTCCCACCGAAGCCCGCCAACTTTTTCGATTATTCCCGACCGAATTTCGGTCGGGAATGTTGAAAATTTTCAAAAATTGCCGACCAAATTTCGGTCGACAATACTATGCTGCCCAGAAACGCGGGCAATGCCGACCGCAATTTGGTCGGGAAACGTTTAAACATTATTCCCGACCGAATATCGGTTGGGAATAACGTTGAATATTATTTACGACCGAAATGTGGTCGGGAATAAGTTTAAATATTATTTCCGACCAATTTTCGGTCGGCAATAAGTGTCAATGCCGACCGAAAATCGGTCGGGAATGACCTTGAATATTTTTCCCGACCGCAAATTGGTCGGAAAAAATAGTAAATTTTACTTTTTTTTCGATCTTTTGAAAAATCTTGATGTGTTTGTTAAGTATAACTATAGAATCTCACTAAATTAATGAATTGCACTATTAGTTAGTTAGATTAATGTACTTTTAATTATTAAATTAGTATAGTTTACCGGAGTATAAGTTAAGTTAGTTTGGAGTTTTACATATAATAATCATACGTAGTATAGAGGAGTATTCACAATTGGCGATTAACATTTGTTACGAACGTTAGTATAGAGAGGGTAATTGTGATATATATATTAACATATATTTAACATAATCGTAAGTAGTTACATTATTAGCAACTACATATACTAATCTATTTATAAGTGATAATATGAATCGACGCTTCAAACTATTCATCAACGTGCAACTAAATTTAATTTTTTTTGAGATTTTTAGTAATATATAACTAATATTGATTTACTTGATCATTAAATCAACGATTTATCTAAAATTGAGAGCGAAATTGTGAAATTAAGAATATGAATATTATTCCCTACTGAAAATCGGTCGCCAATACCACTAAACCCTAAACCCCAATATTCTCGACCGCATTGTGGTCGGGAATAACAACGGTAATTGTTATTCCCGACTGAAATTCGGTGGGGAATAACTGTCAGCCCCCCTATAAATACCCCTCCCTATTCCACTTGAGAAATCATTCCAACATTCATCCCTTGCTAAGGTATCTACGATTTCCTCTTGTTATAACTGTTTTTGTTAGTTTTTTTCAATTAAGATCGTTTTTATTAACATTTTTTAATGTTTCTTTGTTTTAGATATTGCGGTAATGCAACGAGGGGCGTGTGTTTGCAAAGAATACTTGATCTAAGTATTTTCTACGCTACAACAAGTAAGTATTAATTGTGTTGGCTTCGTAGTACTCGAGTTTTAAAATTTTTATATAAATGATAAATATATTGATTGGTGAAATTAATTGTAACAATTTCTTTTTAATTTTCTTAGATTAGAAATAGATTATCGTCCCGATAGATCTTGTATGTACGATAGGATAGATAGTAACACTGGTTATTTGAATCAACATTACGTGGTTGGGGTTCGTGAATTCATACAATATGCATCACAACAGAGAGATTACGTAGATCTAAGAAATCGTATTAGGTGCCCGTGCCAGAGATGCATCAATTTAAAGTTTTTTGATCGAAACGTAGTACGGGATCATCTTCATAAGTGGTGGTTTGTGTATCAATATTGGATATGGGTGTTGCATGGACAGAAGGCGAGCGAGGCGTCTACATCGTATGTACATGAATCACCGTCTGCTAGTATTCACGTTGATAGTCCGGTTCATGCCGATAATTCGTTTAGAGAATTGGTTGTGGATGTATATGGGGGTCAATTTGTTGAGGGAGAGGTGCGCAACGAAGATCCAAGTCCCGAGGCAAAGGAGTTCTACAAATTGATGCAGATGGGAGACATAAAAGTGAACAGTAAGAAGTCAAAGACTGTGCTCCAGTGGTTTGTCGAGTTCTTAACTACCAAGACGATGCACAAAGTAGTTAATGTCACTTGCGAAAAGTACTTAAGATTGTCTAAAGATATTATGGACCCAGAGATTGAGGAAATGCTATCGAATACGGTTGCAGGCATGAATAAGATGCTCGCGGGTTTGGGTTTAGGGTACGAAAAGATCGACGTATGTAAGAATTTTTGTTTCTTGTACTACGGCGATAATGCCCACAAGGATCTCACATCGTGTCCGATATGCAAGACCGATAGGTACGAGGCTGGTAGAAAGTCGAGGGTCGCAAGGAAGAAATTGTGGTACTTTCCCCTAGGCCCTCGATTATAGAGGTTGTTTTATACTGTAGGCACTTCGAGACATATGACTTGGCATTTGAAGTGTCGAGAGTCAACAGATAGAATGATTCACGCAGCTGGAGGCGAGGCGTGGAGAGCTTTTGATCGTACGTATCCGGACTTCGCAGCAGAGCCTAGAAATGTCCGACTCGGCCTATGTACTGATGGGTTCACACCGTTTGGGCCATCTGGGAAGAACTACTCTTGTTGGCCCGTGTTTGTTACCCCTTATAACCTTCCGCCGGATTTATGCATGCAACCGGAGTTCATTTTTCTGAGCCTTATTATACCCGGTCCAAAGAGTCCTGGAAAGAACTTGGATCTTTTGCTGAGACCGTTGATTGATGAGTTGAATGATTTGTGGAGTAATGGTTTGTGGACATATGACAGCTCACGAAAGGAAAACTTCCAAATGCGAGCGACCCTAATGTGGACTATTAGCGATTTTCCTGCTTATGGAAGGTTGTCCCAGTGGAGCACGCACGGTAAGCTGGCGTGCCCTTATTGCATGGGTGAGACAGATTCTTTTACGCTTAAGCATGGTGGAAAAGCCTCGTGGTTCAATTGTCATCGTCGGTTTCTACCAGAGGGTCATAAATGGAGGTACAACAAGAAGGATTTCTACAAGGGTAGGGATGTACTTGAAGCGCCCATTCCAAGGAAGACAGGAGCGCAGATGAGGGCAATTGTGGATAGGCTACGATCGGTTAGATTTGGGGCAAACTCCACAAAGCTTCCAGGATTTAACACAACTCATAACTAGTGTCATCGAAGCATCTTTTGGGAACTACCTTATTGGTCCACGAATTTGATTCGCCACAATCTAGATGTGATGCATTGTGAGAATAACTTTTTCGAGAACATCATCATCACGGTGTTGGAGGATGCTAAGTCGAAGGATAACATTATGTCGAGGCACGATCTTAAGCTGTTGACCAACCGTAAAGAATTGTTCTTGAAACCCAGTGGCAGAGGAAGTGAGTACATAAAGCCAAAGGCAAAATATTGTCTTACGAGGGATCAAAAGAACATGGTGCTTGATTGGCTGACCGAACTGAAGTTTCCTGATGGATATGCCTCGGACTTGGGACGATGTGTGCAAAAACAACAAGGAAAATTGTATGGAATGAAGAGTCATGATTGTCACGTCTTCATATAGAGATTGATCCCGATTGCATTTCGCGAATTCTTGGAACCCGAGATTTGGGGGACCTTAGTAGAGATTAACCTTTTTTTTAAGGCGTTTTGCGCCTTAGAGGTGTCGGCCGAAGATATAGAGCGATTGAAGAAATCGTTTATTGTTACCATGTGCAATTCATTTTTCGACTCTATGGAGCATTTAGCCATACACCTTCCGTACGAGGCTAGAGTTGGTGGTCCAGTTCATTATAGATGGATGTATCCATTCGAGAGGTACGATTTTATATTTTTAATAACAATTATCTTTTACAAATATCGATTCTTTGCCTAATCTTTCATTTCTATGAACTAGGCAGATGTTCGACATGAAGGGGTCAGTAAAGAACAAGGCGAGGGTGGAGGGATCCATAGCCAATCAATACCTACTTGCTGAGCTGTCCAATATGTGTTCTCAATATTTGGATGTTTCTTTTCAAACTAAATATTAAAAACTCAACAGGAATGAGACACTAGATAGCATGGAGTGGGATGATGAGCTTACAATATTTCAAAAGAAAGGGGTGCCAATAGGGCCACTAAACAAAAGGCGATACTTGACTTCCGATGAGATGGAGCAAATAGAGCTTTACACGCTTCTAAACTGTCAAGAGCTTGACGAATGGGTGGAGTAAGTGGCCGTTAATTATTTTTAATAACGAAATGATTAAGCGCTTGAAAGACAACTAACTTATGATGATTTTCCTATGCAGACTGTTTGTAGAAGAGGAGTGCGGTGGACTAAGTCCAATGGAGATACAATCCAAGAGGAACTAAGAGTGTGTAGCATGGTTCAAGCAGACATATTCAAGTGGAAAATGCGAGACCGACGTACGAATAGATCCTCTAATCACAAGCCCGACTTATTCAGTGGCAACCTATGAGGGATACATTGTGAATGGGTTCAGATTTCACACCGATATGATTTTGGGCCTGAAGAAGAGTGATTGTAGCGGTGTTTATGTGAAGGGAGACATGGGAGGATCCGATGCTACCAACTTCTATGGAACGTTGAAAGACATTATACAGGTGGAATATTGGGGCAGAATCCGGCCCCTATACATAGTCTTGTTCAAATCTGTTTGGTATGATATAAACGCAGGTACGCAGGAGCATTCAACTTACAAGTTGGTTGACATCAACCCGAGGCGTACCCTCAGCACCAATGAGCCGTTTGTATTCGCTAACCAAGCAAAACAGGCGTACTATGTGCCCTATCCAAAGAAGACGACAGGACGACCGGGACAGAGAGGATGGTTGGCCGTATCCACTATTCCTGCCAGACACATAATCGATATGTCATCAGTTACAGGATCAAAAGATGTTGACGCGGGGATGCCGAACCAAGTGCTACAAGAGAATGCATCTGAAGGGTTTAACTTATGCGTGGACCTTTCCTCATTCAATATGAAAATCCAATTGGCCAACGAGAGATTTGATGTGGTTGACGAGGAGGCAGCAGCGGGGGGCAACGAGGAAGAGAAGGGCTACGAGGACGACGAGTGCAATGAGGAAGAGGAAGAGGAAGAGATAATGAGTGACTCAGATTCTGAGGATAGTATGTATGACTAGCATCGATTTTGGTCTAGTAGGTCGAATTTTATTTTATAAAAAAATTTGATTCACATTGTTTAATTTCATATTATAGGCATAATTACCAATAAACAAACAACTAACACAATTTTCAATACTTAGATAAAACGAACAAATAATACTACTACTCCACATCAAATGAACAAATAATACACAGCTACTCCGCATAATTACAGAATAAATACGAAACTAGTTCAACATTACATAATTGGTCCAAGCATCAAACGAATTACATAAATACAAACAACTAACACAGTTTTCAATACTAAAATAACCCTAAAACAAATAAAACTACTAATACTCATAGTCCTCGTCATGAAATCCAAATGTATCAGGAGCTGTGGAGGGTCCATCACCATCATCACCGGCAAGATCGGTTGCATCACCACCGAGAGTGTCATCCTCGGGGTCCTCATCGGGGTCATCCTCGTACTCATCATCATACATCACACAGCTCGGAGCACCATGCGCAAAAGGATCAGGAGGGGGGCGGAGGAACGCTGGCCGGCTCGACGAGCATCACTCATGAATCCCCCTGAAGGCATGAGTCGAGTAGGAGGAGTTCCTGTAGTCTGGGTGATGTGCTGGGTCAAGTACTCTACGTGAGTAACAAGCTCGTCAACCCTCGCATCAGTAACAGTCCTAAGACGACGGTTCTCCCTCTCCAACGCCCTCGCATAATCATGTGTCGTGTCTGGGCTCTTCTTCATCGAGAAACCAAACCGATCGTGATGTGCATCCGTAGCGAGACCCGCATCCTTCCCCTTCTTCAATCCTCCTATCGCCAGACTCCACAACTCCTGATCTAGTGGTGGCCACGTAGAACGATCCGCCTCGTACCTCTCGGTCATAAGGCGCATGTACTCCTCCTATTCATTTTGTCATAATTGTTAGTACGTAATTAAGGAAGACATATATTAATACAGTAATCAAGAATGCTATACAAGTTAAATACTTACGTAGATAAGCCTATACTTGGGGTGAACCCAAACGCGGCGACGTGGAGCTCCCTCTGGCAGACCACTGGGCACATGTGTGTGCTGATAACAATATGCCTCATCGTGCCGAGGTGGAGGGGCCCCTGGAGGTCTAGAAGCAGCTTGCATATTGATATACATTTGTTATTTTAGCTATTTAAATTTAAGACAATAATATTATTCGTATAGAAACTCAATTTAATAAAACATACCATCCTACGTCGAATCTCCGTGTAGCTCCGGGACCCACTAGCCTGAGTAGCTCGTGCAGGACAATCAGGGTCTGGTGCCTCTCCTCCCCGCCTGTTCTTCTGGCCTGACTCTGATTTCTTCGCATGTTCAGCCGACTCCCAATGCGTCACGAACATCCTCTCTAACTTGTCGCTCATCCAATTGTTTTTCGGACGCGTCGCCCACTTCGGATCATCGAGCCTGTCGTAATAGTTCTTCTTGGCATTGTACATGATATCCTTGTAACAGTGCTTAGCCTTCGCCTCGTACGCGGAATGTGCATGAATCATGTCATCCGGATCAATGTAGTATATGCTCTACAATTAAATAAGGTTTTTAATTAAGGTTTCCTTAAATAAAAATCTTACTATTTATATATATATATTTAGTAAACTTTCTAAATCTCACCATAAATTTAGCCCACATCAGTCCCTGGACCTTTGAATCGACCTCGGTGTATGAAGGAACACACTTCTTCATAAACTCCCTAATGATCGAGGTAATCGCCGACGTTATCTTTCTCCCATCCAAAAATACGTCGTGCTCATCTAGCTCGATCCTACGACGGGCTCTACGGTCAGCCGGAACCTGCGGCCGTCGCGATATGCCTTGGCCCGGTCTCTATTGCGTCGCTGAAGATGGTCCTGCACCGGTAACGTCTGCAAGGGAAGAAGTACTAGGACCCGCCGGTGTAGACTCTGTAGAGCGTGGCCTAGGTGCCATAGGCCTCGATGATGACGGTGGCCTAGATGATGACGATGGCCTAGATGATGTCGATGGCGTCGATGCTACGTGATCATCATCTAGTCGAAATGGTACTACTAGATCTGGTGGAGTACCGCCGCTCGATCCGGTACACCTATGTGGATGTGAAGAAGTAGGGGACTCGCCAAGATTGGTATCAGGTGCATCGACATGAGCGGGTGGTGCACCGCCAGAATGAATGATCCGTACACGAGGACCTATCCTCGGTAGACCAGTAGGTGGAGTACTCGATGGAGTGCTCGATGGACCACTACGCCCTCTCTTCGAGGGCTGGCCACGATCGCTATCATGGGACGACATGTCGTCGAAGAGGAGTGCTACGAACTAAGTAAAAACATCTAAGTTAGAATTTTTCTAATTGTAGAGATGACCTAAGTTTAATCAATAATAAGTTATATAGTTTTTTCCTAAAGGTATAAATATTTCCCAAAGCCTAACAATTCCTAAAGGAATTTACAAATTAAATCCTAACAATTTCTACAATATCTAACAATTAATATTAAAACATTAAATATAACAGTAATAATTAATATTAAAACATTAAATATAACATAAATAACTCCATAATTAACGTCCAAATAAATAAATTAACACATATAAAAATCATATAATAGTTTTCCTAAAGTCATAAATAATTACTAAACTATAACATTTCCTAAAGCCTAACAATTCCTAAAGGCATAAAAATCTAACATTTTCCCAAAGCCTAACAATTCATAAAGACATAAAAATCTAACATTTTCCCAAAGCCTAACAATTCCTGAAGGCATAAAAATCTAACATTTTCCCAAAGCCTAACAATTTCTAAAGGCATAAATAATAATTATTATAAAATCATAAAACTATAACATTTCCTAAAACATAACAATTCCAAAGGCATAAAAATCTAATATTTTCCCAAAGTCTAACAATTCCTAAAAGCATTTTTAATTAAATTCTAACAACTTATACAATATCTAACAATTACTATTAAAACATTAAAGATAACATCAATAAATAATATTAAAACATTAAATAAAATATAAAATACAAGAAAAAGCAAAAAAACTTACCGTATCGGAAGTGGCGACAGATTTTCGGTCGCGAGAGGCTATAAGGCGGTCGGGAATTTTTTTTGAGAGAGAATGAGAGTGTGAAAATGAAAAGGAGGAGGGAGGTATTTATAGAAATACCTCCCCCTTTCCCGACCGAATTTCGGTCGGGAATAACTCATTCCCGACAGAATTTCGGTCGGGAACGCTCGGTCCAGCTGGGCCGAGATTAGGGCTACACTCTGGGCGGGAAATTTCCCGCCCAGAGATTCCCGACCGCAGTTCGGTCGGGAATAATATTCACGACCGAACTGCAGTCGGGAATACACTTTTCCGACCAGTATGCGATCGGGATTTATTTTTTAATATGTCCCAACCGAATATCGGTCGGGAAAAGTTGTCCCGACAGAATATCGGTCGGGAATGCTCCCGACCGAAATTCGGTCAGAATTTTCCGGTCGGGGTTGGGCGCGAAATCTTGTAGTGATAGGTATGTTAGCATGCGAACTACTATAAAATCTTGGTGTTATGTTTTACTTACTTTCTTGTCGAGATACGTAATTTTTATAACAATGTATAAAATATAAATAAAAACAGTTAATATTTGACCATTTTTATCCTTCAACGTCTAGTACTTGAATTTAGTAAAAGAGTTTGAAAAGTGGACCTGACCCATTACAACAATCATATCACTTTTCTTGATCACAAAATTTGCTGGAGCAACTGAGACCATTATGTACATGTGACCAGTGGAGAAGATCAATAGATTTACTATTACGTGATTTTCTTGAAAAAGGTTAGCAGCTAGGCTTATCAATCCTTGAAAAATATGGTTCTTATTAGATAAAAACTAAAACAATTGGGGTTTATAATAATATATTAAAAGGACTTAGGGAAAGAAGTGAAATTAAGGAGTAATATTGCTTTTGAATTGATGTATTCTTCTTCCCCGGATGGCTCCTTATATAGGAAAGAATTTCCAACATATAACACTATTTACAATAAATACTAATATTATAAAATAGTATTTGTACATAATTTCAACAAAGCCACATGCAATATTTATGATATCACATGCAATATTTATAACACTCCCCCTTGGTGGTTTGAAAATTTTATTATGTACATGATTCGTTTTCTGCACACGTCTTATGCTGCTTCGTTAAAAACCTTATAAGGAAAAACCCAGTGTGATAAAAACCTTAATAAGGGAAAAAGAGTGCATCCGTGTGAACTCCCCTCAAGTTGGCATCTCCAATTCTTCATAAGTCTCGTAGGTGACGCGTCCCAATACTTTGAACATGTTTCTTAGAAGTTACAGTAGGGAGTGCCTTTGTAAAGACATCTACCATATTGTCACATGATTGAACATATTGGATATTAATTTCTTTGTTCTTCTTGAGTTCCTGAGTGTAGGTAAAATATTTCAGGTGTATGTGCTTGGTTCGATCACTCTTGACATAGCATTCTTTCGTCTGTGTAATACATGCATAATTGTTTTCTTATAATTTTGTAGGACCCTCTTTAATTGGTAAGCCAGATGTACTTCTTATATGATGTGTCATTGATCGTAACCAAACACATTCCCTGCTTGCTTTATGGAGTGCAATAATCTCAACATGATTCGATGATGTTGCAGCAAGTGTCTGTTTTAGGGAACACCATGAAATAGCAGTGCCTCCATACGTGAGTACATATTCAGTTTGAGATCTGGATTTATGTGGGTCTAATAGGAAACGTGTATATGCATAACCAGTTAATTCTTGTTATGCATTGTTAAGATAAAATTGACTAAGATCCACAGTTCCATAATGTTTAATTCCTTTCCAGTGCCTTTTTGTAGGTGATGAGCTAAACTTGGCTAATAAATTTACAGTAAATAATATATCTTGTCTAGTACAATTAGCTAGATGCATTATAGCTCCAATGACACTTAAATACGGAACTTCTGAACCAAGAATTTCTTCGTTTTCTTCACAATGATGAAATGGATCTTTATCTATATGGTTAATGATATTGCAACATAGGATGGTTCAAATGTGTTTCTTTATCCATGTTAAAATGTTTCAATATCTTTTTAGTATAATTAGATTGATGCACAAGTATTCCATTTTTAACATGCTCAATTTACAAACCAAGATAATATTTAGTCTTTCCAAGATCTTTCATTTCAAATTCATCTTTTAAATAATTCATTGTTGAATGGATTTTTTTGTCAGTGCCAATGATATTTAAATCATTTACATAAACCGCAATAATTGCGAAACCAGATGATATTTTCTTAATAAAAATGCATGGACACAAAGGATTATTTATATATCATTCTTTCAATAAATATTCACTCAATCGATTGCACCACATGCAATCTGATTGTTTTAACCCATATAATAATATTTACAATTTAATTGAGTACATTTCTCTAGGTTTGGAACTTGATGTTGCAGGTAATTTAAGTTCATCAGGGACTTTCATGTAAATACCATTATCAAGTGATCCATAGATATAAGCAGTGACAACATCCATGAGATGCATGTTTAGACTTTTATAGACCGATAAACTGATCAAGAATCGAAATGTAGTCGTATCCATTACAAGAAAATATGTTTCTTCATAATCGACTCCAGGTCTTTGAGAAAAACTTTGTGCGACAAGGCGAGCTTTGTACCTTATAATTTTATTTTTCTCATTTTGTTTTCGAACGAAAACCCATTTGAACCCTACAGTTTTCACACTTTTTGGTGTGAGAATAATGGGTCCAAATACCTTCCGCTTATTAAGCGAATCCAATTCAGCTTGCATAGCATCTTTCCAGTTAGTCAAATCATTCCTATTTTGGCATTCCATTACAGATTTGGGTTCAGGATCATCATTTTCATTCACAATGTCATAAGCGACTAAATATGAAAATATTGCATCCATATTTTCCATCTCATTTCGATCCCATACCATTCCTGTATTAATATAATTTATAGAGATTCCAACATTCTCTTTATATATAAGATCTGATTGGATAACTTCTTCAGGTATCTCATATGTCACATTTTTCGATTCATCAGGCATAGTTCCTCAATAATAGGATCATTAGATTTTGATGCTCCTTTTCTTTTTCGAGAATTTTTCTCCTTTGAGCCAGCATGACGTCCATGTTTTTAGATATATCAAAGATATCATCCTTTGATGTTTCTTTTGAAATTACAATATGAGCAGGAGCATTTGCAGCTGGTATATGTGATTTTGTTACCCTGCTTATGTCAGTAAATTTATCGAGTAATTGATTTGCAATAGCTTGTAAATGCAAAATTTTCTTTACTTCCAAATCACATTGCTTTGTTAGCATATCAAAGCTTGTCAAAGATGGATTATACCGTGATATATCCTTTTCCAACTGCTTCTTTTCTCTCCCTAAGGTTGGAAAGTTTGCCTCATTAAAGTGGCAATCGGTAAAACGTGCCGTAAAGACATCAAATGTTAGAGGCTTAAGATATTTGATTATTGATGGTGATTCAAATCCAACATATTTTCCCAACCTTCTTTGTGGTCCCATTTTTGTTCGTTTTGGTGGTGCAATTGGAACATAAACCGTACAACCAAAAATCTTTATGGGGGAAATATTAGCTTCATGACCAAAAGCAAGTTGTAATGGGGAGTATTGATGATTTGAGCTTGGTCTAATGGGAATTAATGATGCAGCATGTAAAATTGCATGACCCCATAGAGAAGTTGGTAGTTTAGCTTTCATCAACAATGGTGTAGCAATTAATTGAAGATGTTTGATTAATGATCGAGCTAAACCATTTTGAGTATGTACATGTGCAACACTCTGTTCAACTGTAATTCAGTTAACATACAATAATCATTGAAAGCTTGAGATGTGAATTCATCAGCATTGTCAAGTCTGAATTTCTTGATCGTATAGTCAGGAAATTAAGCTCTTATTATAATTATTTGACACAAAAATCTCGCAAATGCCATATTGCGATTAGATAATAGACATACATGTGACCATCGACTTGAGGCATCAATTAATACTATAAAATATTGAAATGGTCCACATGATGGATGAATAGGTCCACATATATCACCTTGAATTCTTTCAAGAAATGTATGTAATTCTGTCTTAATTTTAACTGGTAAATGCTTTATAATTAGCTTTCCAAGAGAACATGCTTTACATGGACTAGTATTGCTCAGATTGAGTTTGGATCCTTTTAATGAAAGTCCATGTGTAGTTTCAATTATCATTCACATCATTGTTGAGCCAGAATGACCTAGTCGATCACGTCATAAAGTCAATAATTCTAAATTTTTATTGACTACCATATTTGATTCGATTTCGTTAATATATGTATAATGCAATCATGATGAGAGATATGGTAGTTTTTCAAGAAAATGTTTCTTTCCTAGTATATTCTTAATAATGAAAATATATGTAGTGATTATTGACTCAGTATCATATACATGACGATATATATCTTTAAAACTCAATAAATTTCTTCTGAATTTTGGAGCAAATAAAACATCATTGATGATAAACTTTGTTCCATTTGGTAAAGTAAAAGTAGCACTACCAGATCCTTCAATAAATTTAATGGGACATGCTATTGTACCGATTTGAAACTTTGATGGTTCTTAATATATAAAATATTTCTTACTTGTGAGAATTGTATGAGTTGTACAGCAGTTAAGTAGGCAGAAATCACCAGTACGCTCCATATTGTGCTTCAGTTCAAATAAACAAAATTAAAACAAATATTGCAATAAATATGGCATATATTTGGAAAGAGATTATTTTATTTTTGAACTTGAAATCACACAACATAAATTCAAGGAAGCAGATAATACATCTTAAAACATAATCACACTAAGCATATTCAGCCAGAAGATCATATAACGCATATTAAGCCAAATGAAAATGGTAGTCATCAGTAAAGTGTCCCTCCTCCATAAAGGTGGAATCGTCATTTGGATTTTGTTCCATAAGGTTAACGTTATTTTCTTTCACCCTTCGAACTCTCTTAGTACATCTTACAGAGATGTTCTGCTGTACGACATGTATTGGCCCAATGACCTTTCATTCCATATTTAAAACAATAACCTTGAGAGTTTTTATGTTTTTCTTTGTTCTGATAGTTATTCTTAAAAATTGTATTGCTATGCGAGGGGTTGTGAAAACCACCTCGACCACGACCACGACCACCTCTTTTACCACAACCACCTCTATAGCCATATCCTCCTCTATGACCACATTTACATTGGCCACGACCACGATCTCAATTGGCATTATTATTGTTACCTCGTCCATAGGAGTTTGGAAAATTAATGGCATTTGCCTCACGTAATGCATGTGCTCTAGGTGGATGAGATTGATGATTTTTCATCAATAAGTTATTGTAACTTTCCGCCATTAACAACCTTTGTTACAAGTCGTGATATTTTGAAACACTCCGCAATTTGTATTGTTGTTGATCATTTATCATGGATACATGGAAAGTAGAAAGTGTTTTCTCTATCATTTCTCTATCAGTAAGCTTTCTTCCACAATAGATTAAATCTGAACGAATCTCCATAAGCGCGGAGTTGTATGCGCTTACAGTTTCAAAATCTTGAAACCTTAAATTGTTCCAATCATCGGTGGCTTTTGGCAACATGATTTCCTTTTGATGGAGACATCTTTCGAGTAGGTTTGTCCATAATTCAAGAGGATCTGTAACATCGAGATATTCCCTCTTTAAAGTTTCATCTAAATATTTTCTCATATAGATCACAGCCTCACATTTTTCTGGATTCGTATTTGTATTTACCACATCAAGAGTTTCATTGATGCCCTTTGCTCTGAGGTACAATTTTGTATCAGATTTCGATTGTCCATAATTCTTGCTAGGGATATTGAGTATACAACTAACTGTACTCGTGAGGTTAGACATTTTGCTAGCTAAATATAAAACCAAGAAAAACATAATTAGAATTGAGATATTTTATTTAACACATAATTACAGAAGCACAATTATTACAATTATCTCATCTCTAGCCAAATCTTGAACTTTGACATTATTATGATGAAATGGAATCATAGGGAGAAACATAAGAGTGTCCTCATCTACTAGCATAAAAATAAATAATGAAAAAAAGTTAAATGAGGATCAAGACCGTTGTCGTAGAGATCATTTTACAAAATCAGAGAAATAAGGTGAAGAATTGTGTGGAGTTTATGTTATGAAATTTATGTATTTATAGAGAAAAGATATTCGTAAGTAGCCATTTATAGCCGTTAGAAAGACAATCATTATTGTTTTTTTTTGCTTGTTTTATGAATGGTAATATCTTTAATAATTTCACAACAAAAATTAATTGTAGTAACATATAAAATAATTTCCGCCGCATTAGTGATATTTTAACGGGCATATGGAATAATATTACGATGAGGAAATACATATATATTTTTCGCCACATTACTATGTAAAAGCTTTCATGGGCTTGTGGAATAATGTAAATGTTAACGGGTTTGGAATTATTCCCTATTTAACGGAAGATATTTATATTGGGTTGGACCGCCGATCCCGACCCGAGGAGATTGTTGGTTTTTATTAATTTGCGGCTGGACTCGGATATTTTCCGA
This sequence comes from Linaria vulgaris, assembly GCA_948329865.1. Lineage (NCBI taxonomy): Eukaryota > Viridiplantae > Streptophyta > Magnoliopsida > Lamiales > Plantaginaceae > Linaria > Linaria vulgaris. The sequence goes on from OX415252.1 coordinate 77,583,660, forward strand.
GATGCCTACGTATCCCCCAATTGGGAATCAAGCCACTCGTAGTTCTTGTTTTTGGTGTTGAATATTTGGTGTTTGTCAATTTTATCGGATATATTGGTTTTGTATATGTTGGATGGGTTGTCCTCGCGGAGAGTTCTCCGAGGGGAGGAGAGTGTTCTCCTAGGGGAGGAGAGTGTTCTCCAAGGGGAGGAGAGTGTTCTCCTAGGGGAGGAGAGTGTTCTCCGAGGGGAGGAGAGTGTTCTCCTAGGGGAGGAGAGTTTTCTCCGAGGGGAGGAGAGTGTTCTCCTAGGGGAGGAGAGTGTTCTCCGAGGGGAGGAGAGTGTTCTCTTAGGGGAGGAGAGTTTTCTCCGAGGGGAGGAGACTGTTCTCCTAAGGGAGGAGAGTGTTCTCCGAGGGGAGGAGAGTGTTCTCCTAGGGGAGGGGAGAGAGTTCTCCGAGGGAGGAGAGTGTTCTCCTAGGGGAGAAGAGTGTTCTCCTAGGGGAGGGGAGAGAGTTCTCCGAGGGAGGAGAGTGTTCTCCTAGGGGAGGGGAGTGTTCTCCTAGGGGAGGAGAGTTTTCTCCGAGGGGAGGAGAGAAGGAAGGAGTTTTTTGTTCGCAGGTTGCGTATGTGTCTCTCTTTTTCTCTCCACCTTTTTTCCCTCTTTTTTCTCTCTTCCCGAACTTGTCCTTTCTTCTATGGTTCTTGTCCCCTTTTTATAGAGGTTTTTTAGGGACAGGTGTCTTGTGCATGTAAAGATACAGGTGATGTGGCCTCATTGCATGTGTGCCACTTGGGTGGTAATAATAGAGGCTTGGTACATGCATTGGCCAAGGGTTAAGTCATGATACGGCCAAGTATGAACATGTGTCAACCTTTGTGTGGAGCCATGTGTTGTGCCTTGTTTGGTGCAAATGCTTTTATAAAATTGAGTCGTATTACCGGAGCGAGTACAAAATCGTACGTGTAATAATATATCGAGTCGTGAGACATGTTATAAATACGAGCATAAACCGGGTAGTATTTTAGCTATAAATCCGGTCGATAGTCGTGCGTCGTGATTTACGATATACAAATAGTATATTTTTAACGAAGTATACCGGTATTTAAACCGTGTTATAATGCGAGGCCGTTTATAAATCATATAATATACCAAGTAATTTTGGTAATCGAATTATCGTGTATTTTAAGCAGGTGATTTTCTACCCTGTTAACAGTAAACAAGTAAAATAATTGCAATGGTTTAAGTGGGTAAATAATTTCCCCCACATTACTATGTAAAAACTTTCATGGGTTTATGGAATAAAATAAGCAATGTAATAGAAGGTAAAACCTTCCATAATAATAAATTGTCAGTTTTTGTTTTTTGCTTGGGTTTAACTCAAGCATCAACGTAAGTTAGAATTAATGTTAGTGTTAGAGTTATATGACAGTAAAATTATAAAGATGATTTTCATCTAATCATAAAATTATAGATAGGCGGTAGTCTGCCTTGTCTATAATAATGGAGATAGATGAACAAGTAAATATAAACTTTCGAACCTTTTAACGTTGAACGTTGTCTTTAAATACTGTAACTGAATTTTAAAACACTGAATCCTCGTTTTGAGTTTATACTTATTTTTTGGCGAAGGTTTCATTGAAAAGTATGAATGTTTTGGGTTCATACTAATTTTTTTTTCTTTGGAGAGTAAAGATATATTGTACATAGAGAAAAAGAAAGATTAAAGAAATATATCGAAGCGAGCACCTTCATGCTGATAATTTATTATAGAAATACTACCCTGTTAATGAAATCCCCCAGTTTTTAGTGCAGTCGGTCATTATGACTGCACTAGAAACTTAAAAGTCGGGAGTTGTGAGGGTTCGAGTTTCGCGGATTTTCTAGAGAGGTATTGTAGCCTCTTGTATCGGAGTCGTTTTAAGGCGTTGGTTTCGAGCCTATTAGAGTATACGTCTTTCTCGCTTTTCCTGGTCGGAGATATTATAGTGTGTGCCCGATAGCTATTAACGTTTTTTAACATTTCTTTTGAGGTATCGTAGAATTATTTAGAACCTTGTAGGTCCTTGTCGGTTATTGTATCGTGAATGTCCCGTAGATCCTTGAAAGGCATCCGAGTCTCCTATAGGACTCGGAAAGCCTCGGTAAGATATCGAGGAACTATTTTGGGGTATCGTAGACCCTCGTCGTTCGATGTTTATACCCGTTTAACACGAGCCCCCCCAGTTTTTGCTTGCCTTAAAAGAGGCGAGGGGAATATCGTGGTTGTCCTTCATTCTATTTCGTCTTTTTCGTGCTAATATTCATCATAACTTTTCAGCACTTATAAATACTTGGACTCTCTCCTTTAATTGTATGATTTAAGATTGAGTTTAAAGAGATGAGATAGTATCCCATTCTTACTGGCCAAGCAAATTACTTAGCATGACGTGTCCGTTTGCAGTGCAAACTTTGGAGATTCTTCTCTGAATAGAGGTATCACCCGACACGTAATCGTGGTTATAACATAGCTTGGGCAGCTCAAACTTAATTCGGTCATCAGAGGAAAGATTCCTAAGTATATATATAGGTGCTTTGGAGTTTAGTGAATATTCTCACTTACTTTCAAAAAATCTTTTTCAGTCAAGTTGTTTACTCATTTCTTTCTTCGGGAAGTTTTACATTCCCGTTATTTTGTGCAGGCAATGCCTTGGAAAAATATATTATAGTTTGTTTGTTCAAGACTGTGCGGTCCTCGGAGTAGGGTCTTCCTACCCGGAGGGGGCACGCTTTAAGACACCGTAAGGCTTTTTGAGGCATCGTAGGCCTCTTACGCCATCGTTTTATCTTTTATTTTGTTTATAAATCTTTTTGGGATATTCCCTTAGTATATATATTGGGATTAGTGAATGTTTTCACTTAATCCTAAAGGTTTCCGTTGTAAGCTTTCACTTTTGGAGTTTGCTTGTTTAGAAAGGTAAAGTTATGTCTCTCTGTTGAGTTTTATACTTAGGGTATAAATTTATCGAAATCAAAAATTGCATAAGAGGTTCGTAGCACTTATCTGGAGTCCAGATGCCTCCTTATTCCATGCGCGCTAATTATCAAGGGATTCTCCTCGGAACTCCCTTTGAAACCCCTTTCTTCTTTATGGCGTTTGTCACGCTACATCCGAGGTTCTATAATGCCTGCATGTAGCTTAAACAAATAGCTAGCTTTGCTCGAAGTTTCCTCCGGCAACGTCAGTGTTCAAAAATATATAGAGCATAGTCCATATTTAAGCACGAAGACTTCATGGATTATCGATGTTGGGTATATATATACTCTCTTCGTGTTTCCGATGGAAAAACTATTTATCTCATGATAAAATTATACAACAATCTTGGTGAATGGGTGCGTATTCCTCGTAAAGTCCGAGAATAAGTTTGGGAAGAAATACATATTGGCAATAATTTGCACTTTTTCCGCCATATTTAGAGAGTTTTTGATTCCTCGTGTAAATACCCGTGAATCACTCTCGATTCCCCGCGTGGGTAGCCGTAGTCATCGTATTTCTTTATATATATATATATATATATATATATATATTGACTCCTTTGGGGGTGGTCACCTGCGAACCTCGTGGTTGGGGTCGTTGCGAGCTCCCGTTTACCTCGTGGGTAGGGGTCGTCGCGAGCTCCCGTTTTGAGTGTTCGTAAGTGCCATGCCCTGAGAGTGCTTAGTCCTTGTTCCGATGCTCAAAGCTACCACACTTAGAAAAATTCGATTTCATACACGGATACTCGTGAGTATCATAAGAGGTTAATAAACTTTACTCCTAAATCTAGGGTTTAGTATTGTTATAAAACAATAGAAGCTTGTCCCACTGGTATGAGCAGGAAATTTTATTAGAGAGGTCTCGTGTTCGAACTCCTCTCGGAGAAACTTCTTTATTTTATTTATTTTTTTCTTTTTGCTGGAAAGAACAAAAATAAAATCCACCACCGGGGGATTCGAACTCGGGTTTCTCATCTTGGATCATGCTTTCAAAGCCACTAGGCCACCGCACCTTATGGTGTAGTTTCTTACTTATTTTAGTATTTAATGGAAAACACCATATCACTGACTAATAATAAAAGAAACTTTCGGTTGAAAATATCGAACACTGGTCATCTGGAAGAAAAGCACTCGGATCACTTCTCCGAGACCACTAGGCTATGCCCGCTATTGACTATAGCAAGAATAATGATTTCTACATATTTGCAGCAGGTATTAATAATTAATAAAAAGGCTCGCGAGAGAACTCGAACCCGGGTCCTTTAGTTAGATGCCATTGGAAACTATTCTCCTACCACTGGACCACGTCCCCCTTTTGGGATGAGAAGAGCTTTTTTTCTTTATTATTATACTATGGTAGCACCTTAATAATTAAAAACAAAACTGCTCGGAGATGGGATCGAACTCGGGTGCCTCCCTCAGAGTGCAGCTCCGAGGACCGCTGGACCAACTCATCTTTTTGTTTACAAAAGATCTTTTATTATTTTTATTATATTATGGAAGCGTTTTAATAAAAAAATGCCATCGGATGTTGGAATCGATCCCTGGTTCCTCCAGTTGAAGCCCTCGGAGACCTTCTCCGAAGCCACTGGACCAGGACTTCTTCTTATTTAACAGCAAGAGACTCTTTTATTTATTATTATATGATGGCAGCAAAAGAAAAATTCTATCGTGAGTGGGATTCGATCCCGGGTCCTCAAAGAGATGCCCTCGGAGAGCAGCTCCGAGGACCGCTTGACCACGTCCCTTTTTGTTTTAAACACGACCTCTTTATCGTTTTTATTATATTTGCTCTTCATATAAAAATAAAGCATTCGGAAAACGGATTCGACCCCGGGTGCTTCGTTCAAATGCCCTCGGAGATGCTCTCCGAGGACCGTTGGACCAGCTCTTCCTCTTGTTAATAACAAGAGCTTTTTTGTTATTATTGTTATATTATGGCTCTCCATAATAAAAAAAAAAAAAAAAAGGCCTAGGGGGTGGGACTCGAACCCGGGTCCTCGGAGAGAGGTTCTCTGAGATGCTATTCGAGGACCACTGGGCTACATCTCTATTTTGGTTATAAATTCGTTTATTTTCGTATTTATACTAGACTAGCCCATTTTTTAATTACACAGATTAGCCGTTAATGAGCTGATTAACATATATATATTTTTTATAACTCAACTCACCCAGCCATAGTGTGACACGTTTTTATCAAAAGCAACAGTGTGGGACACGTGTCTCTTTCATAGTTCAAATTCTTTCCTTTCTTTCATTTTCTTTTCTTCTTCTCTGTTCTCTCCTTTTCTTTCATTCTTCTCTGTTTATTCTTTCTCTGCAACTCTCAGGCAGTAGGAAAAAGAATTCACACATCTAAGAATTTCTTTCAACTCCTACCCAAGTCTTTTACAGACTTCGCATATATACACTTATATATGCTTATATAGCAATTAGAAAATCTTATGATTTTCAAGGAGATATCCAAGACTGGAATCGAATCACGCGAGTTGTGAAGAAAGGAAAACTTAGCTTCGAAGCGTATCGCCCCGTGGCTGTAGCACCTGCTTTCCCTTTTGGTTTTGGCAGCGATCTCCTCGGGCTTGCTCAAGGATTCAACGACGTTTCCCACAGACGGCGCCACTTTGTTAACGGGTTTGGAATTATTCCCTATTTAACGGAAGATATTTATATTGGGTTGGAACGCCGATCCCGACCCGAGGAGATTGTTGGTTTTTATTAATTTGCGGCTGGACTCGGATATTTTCTGAGATGCCTACGTATCCCCCAATTGGGAATCAAGCCACTCGTAGTTCTTGTTTTTGGTGTTGAATATTTGGTGTTTGTCGATTTTATCGGATATATTGGTTTTGCATATGTTGGATGGGTTGTCCTCGCGGAGAGTTCTACGAGGGGAGGAGAGTGTTCTCCTAGGGGAGGAGAGTGTTCTCCAAGGGGAGGAGAGTGTTCTCCTAGGGGAGGAGAGTGTTCTCCGAGGGGAGGAGAGTGTTCTCCTAGGGGAGGAGAGTTTTCTCCGAGGGGAGGAGAGTGTTCTCCTAGGGGAGAAGAGTGTTCTCCGAGGGAGGAGAGTGTTCTACTAGGGGAGGAGAGTGTTCTGCTAGGGGAGGAGAGTGTTCTCCGAGGGGAGGAGAGTGTTCTCTTAGGGGAGGAGAGTTTTCTCCGAGGGGAGGAGACTGTTCTCCTAAGGGAGGAGAGTGTTCTCCGAGGGGAGGAGAGTGTTCTCCTAGGGGAGGGGAGAGAGTTCTCTGAGGGAGGAGAGTGTTCTCCTAGGGGAGGAGAGGGTTCTCCTAGGGGAGGGGAGAGAGTTCTCCGAAGGAGGAGAGTGTTCTCCTAGGGGAGGGGAGTGTTCTCCTAGGGGAGGAGAGTTTTCTCCGAGGGGAGGAGAGAAGGAAGGAGTTTTTTGTTCGCAGGTTGCGTATGTGTGTCTCTCTTTTTCTCTCCATCTTTTTTCCCTCTTTTTTCTCTCTTCCCGAACTTGTCCTTTCTTCTATGGTTCTTGTCCCATTTTTATAGAGGTTTTTTAGGGACATGTGTCTTGTGCATGTAAAGATACAGGTGATGTGGCCTCATTGCATGTGTGCCACTTGGGTGGTAATAATAGAGGCTTGGTACATGCATTGGCCAAGGGTTAAGTCATGATACGGCCAAGTATGAACATGTGTCAACCTTTGTGTGGAGCCATGTGTTGTGCCTTGTTTGGTGCAAATGCTTTTATAAATTTGAGTCGTATTACCGGAGCGAGTACAAAATCGTACGTGTAATAATATATCGAGTCGTGAGACATGTTATAAATACGAGCATAAACCGGGTAGTATTTTAGCTATAAATCCGGTCGATAGTCGTGCGTCGTGATTTACGATATACAAATAGTATATTTTTAATGAAGTATACCGGTATTTAAACCGTGTTATAATGCGAGGTCGTTTATAAATCATATAATATACCAAGTAATTTTGGTAATCGAATTATCGTGTATTTTAAGCAGGTGATTTTCTACCCTGTTAACAGTAAACAAGTAAAATAATTGCAATGGTTTAAGTGGGTAAATAATTTCCCCCACATTACTATGTAAAAACTTTTATGGGTTTATGGAATAAAATAAGCAATGTAATAGAAGGTAAAACCTTCCATAATAATAAATTGTCAGTTTTTGTTTTTTGCTTGGGTTTAACTCAAGCATCAACCTAAGTTAGAATTAATGTTAGTGTTAGAGTTATATGACAGTAAAATTATAAAGATGATTTTCATCTAATCATAAAATTATAGATAGGCGGTAGTCTGCCTTGTCTATAATAATGGAGATAGATGAACAAGTAAATATAAACTTTCGAACCTTTTAACGTTGAACGTTGTCTTTAAAGACTGGAACTGAATTTTAAAACACTGAATCCTCGTTTTGAGTTTATACTTATTTTTTGGCGAAGGTTTCATTGAAAAGTATGAATGTTTTGGGTTCATACTAATTTTTTTTTCTTTGGAAAGTAAAGATATATTGTACATAGAGAAAAAGAAAGATTAAAGAAATATATCGAAGCGAGCACCTTCATGCTGATAATTTATTATAGAAATACTATTATTATAAAATAATATTTTGTACATAATTTTCAACAAAGCTACGTGCAATATTTATGATATCACGTGCAATATTTATACAATTCTCAATTTTCCAGATTTTAATAAATATACTATATCGTGCAGGACTTGGTAGTACATTTTCGGGTGTGCCCCACACATGTATCAGAACAGAACCATCACCTTCTAATTAAATAAAAGAGTTGGGTTTGTTTATTCCTGGATTTGGAGTTGGGCTTGTAAACTGGATGCCACAATAATTGCTCCACATTAATTGGACGTCATGGTTTTACTAAAGCTTGCTTTTATCTTACTATTTTTTTAAGATATAAACATATCCTGAGGGTCTGTTTGTAAAAGCTTATAGAAGATTCTTCTTTCAATCTTTTATTTAAAGTAATTTAAAGTTTCTTTTGACTTAAAGCAATAGGTGTTTGCAAACTTTCTCTAAAAAGCTGCTTAAAGCAGTTTAAATTGATTTTGTAGTATTTGCAATAATAAGTGAGAATCAATTTTATAATGCAATAAGATTTAAATACCTTCACTTTTCAAGTTTACAAATAATTAACATGCACATAATTTAGACGAGTATACGTTCTAAAAAATATTTTAAAAATATAACAATAAACTGTTTGATAAAAACTAATCAATATCTATGATCATTACATCAAAATACACTCGAGTATTCCATATTCTTAAAAAAGCCATGTTATTTAGAGATGTTAATCTTTTTTAATATTTTTATGTTGTGGTTAAATAAATTGGGGTCCAATATAATATTTAATTTATTATTATTAGAAACTATTGTTTAATATTTTTTATTCTCATTATTTCTCCAAGATTATAGAAGATCTTGTTTTCTAATTATGGGGTATAAATGGATATTTGGAGGGGATTAGGAGAGAGAAACATTTAAAAATTATTAATAATTAAAAGCTATTTATAGAAGCACCCTTTATCTAGCTTTTAAGCTTGTGTTTTTTTTTTTTTTGCTTATTTTAAGATAAAGAGAAGTAAAAGCCCAATTTCAAACACTAATTTATGGCTTCTCTATAGGAAAAAGTCCATAAGCTCCTTTTAAAATCATTTTTAAATACTCCCTTAATGTATATTATGTCCAATTAATGCCACAAGAATAAATTGGATGCCGCAATAAACTAGGGCATCGTGGCCTAAGGGTATCGTATTTCACAGCTAGGTCAAAATCTTAGATACGTCAAAGCTTAGATATCTCAAAAGGTTATCAAACATTCACCATTAAAAGTCTTCGTGTCATGATGGAACCCCCAAAATACAAGGTCCACGCGGAGGTACTACAGACCTTAGATGGCCCTACGATACCCCATAATGACCAACGATATTCTCGCAGTTACCATACAAAGACACTACGCAGATGAAATACTCATTTCGGTGTCACTAACGATACCAAGGGATCTATACACGCCATTGTAATACGACATAGTTTAGAAATACTCCACGTGGCAGAACTCAACAGTCAGACACGTGATCTCAAAGAAACCATTTGTCGATACCAAGACGAATTAGTCAGCTACTAAACACCCTAATTGGAATCGCCCGTCAATACACTCCCATGATCGTGACACTTGCATCCCTATATACCCCTATAAATAGGAGGACTCCTCCACAATTATAGGACAAGGCGAATAGGAAAAAAGCAACTTAATAGACGATTTTCTCTTGTTTTTACATTTATACCCTTATCACCCCATCGCAAATTTTACAATATATATACATTTCTAAAATTCAGGTAGGGCGTTCCGAACAAAATATACGTTAAATACTCCGATACTAAAATGGTATAAAATGAGTGTTAACAAAATGGTCCCGTTGTGGGAACGCCATAAAAACTACATTCGAGTAGTTTTGGAAAAAAGAGCAAGAAAACATCAGTTGCTGTAACAATCCAATGGAAGGATCCATCAGCCCGGAGCCAGGTAGCCACCATGAAGTCAAAGGCGGAATGTTTTCCCCAGAGCCATCAGAATTTCCGCCTCCGACACCCCCGCCGGCCAATACAAGATATTTCATCAATATACCTGGAACAATCTTCAAAGACCTGATGGACGTTGCCCCAAGGGGAACACAACGCGCCGCCGAGAGACTCGCTGAACCCCAACTCATCCAGCCATATCGCGGGGGGTACCATGTAGAAGAACAAGCATCGCATGACCCGAACCCTATACCGTACACCCCCTCACCACACACTGGTGCATAGGGGCAGAGAAGGAGAATACGGGAACCCAATTTACGAATCCAACAGAGGAAACATGATCCAAGGGGGGATCTTGCCACTAGTATACGGATCAGACCCCCACCCTATCGCCCAGGGGAGAGCGCTCCCTCTGGAGTGTGATTGGTCACCTAAGACGAGAGATGCAAGATATGAAAAGGGTAATCACTCCCGGGGAAGAGTTGGTCTACTATGGTTCCCCCTTCGTCACTAATATAGCACAAGCATTGGTCCCGATGGGCATGCAATCCGCTAACTTACCACTCTATTCTGGAGAAAATGACGAACGAGATCCGCTGGATCATATTTATCAATACCTAGCTAGCATGAATCTAGTATGGACGCTGGACTTCATGCTCCCCCGAGTATTCAGAACGACCCTGACGAGGCGGGCACAAGCGTGGTTTTCACAAATCACACTAGGTACGATAACTAACTTTGATCAATTAGCTAGTCTATTTGTCCGGCAATTTGCATGCAATAGGAGATACCCCAAATCATCATACCATCTGTTTACTATTAAACAAAGAAATGATGAATTACGAGATTGCGTGAAGTGCTTCCCCAATGAAGCTCTAGATGTTCCCAATGTAGAACCGTCCATGGTCGTCGATATACTAGCTCCAGGCCTTAGATCAGGGGACTTTTTTTGATATGTCATCGGAAATTGAATAAGAGACATGAACGAACTCATGCAGAAAGCCAAAACTTACATTATCATGGGGGAAGCTGAAAGCTCAAAAATTTAGATAGAGAATGAGGAGCACGAGGCAAACGCCAAGGGAACGGAGAAGAAAGCTTCCTCCCACCGAAAAGATGACAGGAACACCGTAAAGAAACATCTCCAGCCCGTCCCACTACTAGCCCTAACTATTACCCAGACGAAGTGTTGAATGTGATGAAAGGAAGTAAGAACATGTTATGGCCCCCACCGATCAAGAAACCATATAAGAAGAAAGATTCGGGGAATTTTTGCAGATATCACAAAGATTATAGGCATACGACCGACAACTGCACCACCCTAAATAAAGAGATACATCGGTTACTCAATCTAGGGTACCTTAAGAATTTCCTCAAAGGAAATAGTCAAGGAAATAGGAAGCCTGATACCAGGAAGAGGGCACGAACACAAGAAGAAGAGATGGAGGAAGATGTCAGAAGAAAACCCACAGAAGAGGATTATAAACAGGAGCTTCCCCCACCTCCCAAATTATATGAGGACAATCCCTCGTTAGGAAGAACTGTCAACATGATAGGAGGTGGGGATATAGCGGTAATCTTGGCCGGCAAGAGGAAAAGGTACCTCAATGAGGCAAGGAGAATGGAGCAGGGGCTCTAAGTTTGTTCAGTAAAAGTAGCAAAGCTCCCCACCATATATTTTGGGCCAGAAGACTTGAAAGGAATTCTGTATCCTCACGATGGCCATCTTGTTATAACCACAACCATCTTTGGGATAGAAGTTTAAAGAATACTCATAGACACAGGCAGCTCGGTTGACGTAATGTTCATGCCAACCTACTTGGCAATAGGATTGAAGAAGGAGCGACTAGAACCAGCAAAAGTTCCCCTTGTAAGATTCTCTGGAGACTCCAGCTGGACCCTGGGTACAATAACGCTACCCGTGTCATGGGGAGAAGGAGCCCTGAGGCTCACCGAGCATAAAAAATTATGGGTAGTGGAGGCATCATCAAGAACATACAATGCTATATGCGACATACCGTCCATACATGCACTTGAAGCGGTACCTTCCACCATGCACTTGAAGTTAAAATTCCCTACAGCATCAGGCATCGGAGAAGTAAGAGGAAGTCAGGTCAAAGCCCGTGAATGTCGAATGAATGCGATTCCTCTAGAACCGGATGAAGAAATCACCGCACTGAAAAAATAAGAAATTGGATGAGTTAAAGTTACCCCCGTGGAAGAACTAAATATGGTTAATATTGGGGAAGGAGACGGGAGAAGGTTGTCAAATTTAGAACATAAAAGGAATCTAAAGTGGAGGTGCAGATCGCAGCCGTCTTAAGAAAGTATAACCATCTGTTTGATTGGGAGGGAGGCCCCTTAGGGTGTATCAGCGCCCATGTCTGTCAGCACTTCTTAAACGTGAAGCCAAATGCCAAACCCATACAACAGAAGAAAAAGAATATTGGGCCTGAGAGAAATAAAATAATAAGATCAGAGATCCAACGACTACTGAACCTTCGACAGATAAAAGAGGTTGTCTACCCTGAATGGCTATTGAACGTGGTCCTCATCCCCAAAACTGGCGGAAGATTCTATCAATATAAATGATGCATGCTACAATGACTATTATCCCTTACCAAGCATCGACCAGTTGGTAGATTCTACCGCGGCATATCCACTCCTCTCCGCGATGGACCAAAGTAGATTGGGATAAGACCAGCTTCATCACTAGCCACAACACCTTCTGTTACCCAGGTGATGCGCTTCGGGCTCAAAAATGTTGGTGCCACCTACCAGTGATTAGTCAACCTCATATTCTCAGATTTAATCGAAAATTCCATGGAGGTCTACGTAGATGACATGATCGTGAAAAGATGGCGAGTGGAAGACCACCCAGAGGATCTAGAGAAAGCACTAGCCATCATGGATAGATTCAGAATGAAGATCAGTCCAAGTGTTCCTTCGGGATCAAAGGAGGAAATTTCTCGGGATTTATGATAACTGAGAAGGGGATCGAAGTAAAACTAGAGGAGGCTAAAGACATCATAGAAATTCCTTCTCTGAAGACCATTAGAGATGTCTAGAAACTAAGGGGAAGGATGGCCTCCCTTAGCCGCTTCATTTCCCGGTCGGGGAAAATGGGCTACCCTTCTTCAAAGTATTAAGGAATATCAAGGATTTCCAATGGAATGAACAATGTGAGAAGGCTTTTAAGGACGTGAAAGAATACTTGGTAAGCCCCTCTATGCCTGTGAAACCGATGCCAGAAGAAGAATTATTTGCCTACTTAGCCGTAGGAGAAGAAGCCATAAGAGTTGTGCTGTTAAGGGAACAAGGGAAGGAACATCTCCCCATTTATCATGTCAGCAAAACGCTTCAAGGGGCTGAGGTCAGGTACACGCAATTTGAAAAACTCGTATTAGCCCTCGTGACGATAGCCAAGAAGCTGCGATCCTACTCTTTCTCCCATCACGTCACGATCCTAACTCGGTACCCTCTACGCTCTATCCTATATAGGACATAGCTATCGGGGTGATTAGTAAAATGAGTAGTGGAACTAGAAGAGTATGACATTTCTTGTGCCCCTCGGCCATCTATCAATGTCCAAGTGCTGGCAGACTTCATCATAAAGATAATTGGGCCCATACCCATGGAGCGTACGCCTCTGTGGCATGCGTTCATGGATGGATCTTCTGTTGGGACACACTGGAAGCAAGAGTAATGCAAGGAACATCAAATCAGAAGATGAAATCCTCAGCTTAGCTATAAGGATTGATTATCCCCTGTCCAATAACAAAGCCGAACACAAAGCCCAGTTAATATGCATGAAGTTAGCTCGCAAAGGGGACGTCAAAATACTGGTAATACATAACGATTCTCAGCTAATCGTACAATAGATCAATAGGGCCTATGAGACCAAAAGAGGAAAAGATGAAGGAATACATCCAAGTGGTGTAACGAAAGAATGGATGGTTTGAGGAGTTCAAGGTATTTTGGATTCCCCAATTTGAGAATCAAGAATAAATACCCTATCCAGATTTGCCACCCAAAGTATCGTACACACCCAACGTATCACCCTCTTGCTAACCACTAAATTCGAGTATAAGGCGGTGAGCGCCATCATATACCCCATAGAAAAGGACTGGACAGCAGAGATCATAACTTATCTTTAAAATCCAAAAGGATACTCTGACGACAGGTCAATCCAGCGAAATATGGCGCAAAAAACAGCTCAGTACTTCACCCATACTGGCACGCTGCACTGCATGTGCTACTCTCATCCGTATACCCGGTGCCTCAACCCCACAGAGGCTAAAAAAGGGAAATCCACCAAGGAACTTGTGGAAGCCATATAGGGGGGGAGGTCGGATAATACGACATGGTTATTACTGGCCTACGCTAGTTAATGACTGCACAACCTTCTCAAACCGATGCCAAGTGCATGCACCGAGAACCCATCTACCAGCGGCACCTTGGGAACCTAGCATCATAGCATACCCTTTTTCAAAACGGGGTATCGATATTGTGGGTTCCCTTATTTTAGATGCATGGCAGAAGAAGCTTTTGCTAGTTGCAGTTGATTAATTCACAAAACGGGTGGAAGCTAAACCCATGGCCAAAGTGACTTCGGGAGCAGTTATAAACTTCTTATTGAGGAACATACTTTGCCGATTCGGCATTCCCTGATACCTTATTTGCGATAACGAAATACAGTTCACCAATCAGGAGCTTCAATAATGGTGTGATCATTGGTAAATCAGATACTGTTTGCTTCTATAGGCTACCCACAAGCTAATGGTCAAGTAGAAAGAACCAACCAAACTTTGCTGAAGAATATAAAAGCACGACTTGATTGGCACAAGGCGAAATGGGTGGAACAAATCCCATGCATCTTGTAGGCCAATCGGACCACTCAAAGAACAGCCACGGAGGAAACGCCATATAGCCTAACCTACAGGAGCTAAGCTGTGATACCGCCAGAAATCATGGCGGCAAGCTGGAGAGTCAAAGAATACGATGAGATAAGTAATAGCTCTAACCTATCATTGGCAATGGACTTGCTAGAAGAAATAACTCGGGCTACTATTAGGGTATAAGGTTACAAAGCTCGTATGGCCCGATGCTATAATGCAAGGATAAAAGTCAAAACTTTCCAAGTATGAGATCTATTGCTTAAAAGGGTAGGAGCATCTAAGAACGTGAGAAAAATCCAACCTATATGGGAAGCCCCCTACAAGATAGCAAAAATACCCCAAACCCCACTGAATGGGAACCCTCCACGAAGATGCGGACGCACCTCGCGGTTTCAGAAAAAAAAGAACCTACACTTCCAATCTCCCAAAAATGTCATCCGACGAGAAATAGAAGAAAATTGACAACGATGATCTTGATGCATGAGACTGTAGAAAGGAAGCCCATTCGGGCAAAGACGAAGGATAAACGTGGCTCCCACACGATAGGGGGTTACCGGGATATCCATCTGAAAATTTTGGATCATGGATTGACACAACAACTTTGAGAGTTAAGCTGGAATTGCCTTAACTCTATTGTGATCTTCTTGACTATAATAATGTGCAGCGGAAGTAACAACACAAGAAGATATAATTTTTAAGAAGTTTTCAATATTATAAAAAACTTCCGAGCCTTAGACCAAATAACCATAAAGGTTTTAACAAAAACGTTCCTCACAACAATTCACTCACGCTCTTTGTTGATCGGACTCAACGAAGCAGACAAGTACGAACTACTTAACTTCTATGAACTAGACGTAAATAGTTGATACACAAACTTCGCAAAAGCAAGACAAAGACAATACAAAGAATGATTAATCTCTCCGATTGTTTTACACGATTGTCTTGTTTTCATCTTGATGAACTTCACATCTTTTATAGATTTCTTGAAACTTGCGCCCAGATGTGTTGTTCACAGTTTTGGTAACTCTTGTTGTTTCGTTGTTGAATTTTGCCTTCTTTGTGAACTCGAAATCTTTCCTGAATATGTGTTTCCTTTATTACTGATCTAATAAGGTAACACATCTTCTTTAATTCGGAGAATCCTGGAAAGAATCACAGTGGCAGATAATCCAATTTGTTTCCTTCTTTCGAAAGCGTGTTGAGTTGACTATTCAACTTAGCTTGAATTATAAAAACTTCAAGTAAGGAATCTTCCATAGCTCTTCCTTATGATTAAGATACATTCTTAGACATAAACATAAACAACTAAAACTGTGGAACTTGATTAATAAGTGAATAAAGGCAAAACTTAATTTTGGCAACTAAAGAGCAGTTTTCGCACAAGCTCTCGGGTTTCAATGTTATCCTCAATGTTGTCCCAACATCGTGTAACATTGATTCCAGAAAACCTTGCACTTTCAATCTCCCCCTTTTTGCCTTTCTTCACAAAACCAATACCTGTTCCAATCAAGACTTATATCCAGAAAGTTAGAATCAACAAGAAACATATTAAATTACAACACTGCTCCCCCTCAATACAAGCTAACATGCTCAAAGTTAAATTGGCAAAGACAAGTATTAAGGTAATCACTACATCAAAGGATGTTCAGACCCCAACATTCATCAATGTTGCCTCAACATTGAAACCAGTGAGTTTCCTGCATAAAAAGGTTAACCAGACAAGCAGTTCAAAATGTGCTTTCATAAGAAATAACAGTTAGAGCAGTTCAGCAGTAGTACTTAGAGTTACAGGCCACAACAATATATCAAGGACATGTCCCTTGATCAAAATAAACCAAACAGAGATAAATGTACCAGCCACACAACCATATCAGCAGTTCATAAGAAGCAAAACATAAACTAGAAGAAAAAAATTTTTAAAAAACTTGGAACTATTCTCTCCCTTTTTGTGAAGAAGGGAGTTTCTCCAAATTTTTCACCATATTCTCCAGTTCTTTGAGGTGCTCATTCTTTTCCTCAATCTCCCTCTGAGTATCAGTAATTTTCCACCTATACCAGTTCAGCAGATGATCCACAAAAGCAGAGGTTATGACCATGCAATCTTCCTCCTTGGACATAGGCACTGAAGTTCCAGCAAACTCCTGAGCCTTTTTCTTCGCAGTTCTTGGTCTCACCACTCCTTTTGGGTTCCAAGGAAGATCTCTCACTCTTGATCCAGACAGGTAGCTTGGGAGAATTGTCAGTTCAGTATCATTCTTCCTCCAGCCCACAGTCACACTTGTCTTTAATCCTTGCTTACTAAGGATTTTGCAGATGAGTGAGGGAAAAGGCAGCATGCCATTCTTCCTTCCATCAACTTCAGATATTGATTTCAAAATCCTCTCCCCCATGTTCACAGCTAGCCCATTCTTGATTTTGTACACCAAGAGTGATGATTCCTTGGTCAGTACAGTGATATTCTTGCTTGGCAGCCAGTTGAAGCAAGCTATCTTGTGCAAGACAACACTAAGGGAGGTGAGTTTTGTGGTTGGCAGAGCATCTCTCTAGATTTTGACCAATCCTCCAGTCAAGTCTTCCATCACATCATTATAGTGGGGGTCCTCAGATTCATCAGCAGTTGGGAATCCACAGATCTTGTTGATGGTGTAAGGTTCAATGTTGAAGACTCTCCCCTTCACCCCAAGCCTTTCCAAATCTTGGAGATATGTAGTCCCTGATCCACTTGGAGAGATTAAGGTATAACTCCATGACAATCTCAGGAGCATAGTCATGCAACTCCATCACTGATTGTTGCATCCCTCTTGCCTCAAGCGAGTCCATCACCTTTTGTTCCTTGAAGCTGGCCATCTCTACAGCTCTTTTAGAGTGAATCTCCCTTCTCTTGAAGGAATCCCACTTCTTCTCCAACTATTTGGTGAGATAGTATGGAAAAAGTAGTCCTCCTCATCCTCAGGGTAGATCACATACAACCCATCTGTATACTCTTCTGTCCCTGATGTTGCCTTAACATCAGCAGCAACATCATCAGCAACATCCTGCTCTTCCTCAGTCTTTTCCTCTTCCTTCTCCTCCTCTTCCACTTCATCATCAACATTCACCACCTCAGTTTCCTCTTCCATCACTTGTTTTCCTTTCCTTTTTCTCTCAGCAGCAGCAGCAGCAGACTTCCTCTCTTCCTCCGCCTTCTTCTCGGCTTCAACAACCCTCTTCCTAGATAGTCTCTAAGCTTTTCTTTTCCTAGCCTCAGTGCGTTGCTTAGCAGTCTCAGACATAGTTTTCCACTTTTCCCCAAAACTCTTGCTTTTTTTATTTTCAGCCCTAATCTACTTCCTCACCAATTTGTCCACGGACTTATCCAAGGATTTCTCCACAGATTTATCAACAGATCCACTACCCTCCCCCTCAATAGTTATATCAGCATCAATTTCAGGGTTGGGTTCAGCCGTGTTTACCTCAATTTCAGGCTCATTGTTGATTGGTGCGGTTGATTCAGCAGTTGGCTCAACATTGGAGGTCGATTCTCCCTATTTGGAATTCTTCCCTCGTCGCACGTAGGGGTCGCCTTCCTTTTAGCAGCAACATGAGCATCATCTGATTTTGTAGCAACACCCTTAATGTGTGAACAAGTGCGTGCGACAGTGGGTTCACTTCCCATAGCAACGTCTGCAAGAGTTTGCATGGGAGACTTGCTTGCCATTGTTAGTAAAGAAGATTTGAGAGAGAAATTGTAGAGAAAATCGAGAGAATTTTGAGAGTAGAGAGAGTAATTTTGCAGAGTAAGCACAAATAGGAAATAGTAATCACAAATAAGGAAATTATGGCTTTGATTCCTAGTCTTAACCGTGAATAGTGGAGAGAGAGTGAATGTTAGTTGGCAATTATTTAATTTGAATCAAATAAAATCTTCCCACTATGTTTTTTCGCGCAAACGCTTTGATGTTCAAGTAACAGGTAACCAAAGCGGTTTTCAAAAAGTTCGAAAACTTATAAGTTCCTATTTTCAATGTTGGCCTGCGATAGTGCACAATGTTGGGATAACATTCGATAACATTCAAACCAGAAGGTGGAGGTACAGGCTTCACCAACGCAAATTCATGTGAGAGCTTGAGGTACATCAAAAATACATCTGAAACTTAACCAATATAACAAGTGAGTACCTCAGACATATTTTTCAGGTCAAAATCTTGAGTAAGCAACATAGATAACAAGAAACACACAGGGATCAACAGTTATGAATTCAAGGGAAAATTCACTTCCACATCATAGAAAGTCACAGAAAAGTGTGTCACATGCAGTATGTCACCCAAATTGTATGCCTCAACATATGAATTATACTCCCCCTAAGCCTAGACCGACACAACTCAACTACAAGAAAGAAAACAATGCAGTTCTACATGAATGCAACAATGTAATGACAAATAGGTAGATGGTAAACACATATCAAAAAACTCCTCAAACCAGCACAACACACATCTCCTTATAATCTTTATTATTTTCATAACTCATCTGAACTAAAAACTGAAGGTTGCTAAAAATACAAAGCTAATGTCACTACTGAATGAGGGTAGCCTGAACTCCACACACCCCAGTAACAACATTAACAGCAGCAAGTTAGGCAAGTACAAAGGTCTTTGTTAACAGGATGATAATTCACCTGCTTGAAATAAATAATAAATCAATTACTGTAATTACCAGGTATATTATTATATGATTATACGGCCTGCAGTCACGATACAGGTATCACGCCTCAAGTATCCCTCGGAGCACATCTCCAAAACACATCAAAGACTGGAGCAAAGTCAATAGGAGGAATACGAGACCAAGGCAGGCACCTATCAGATACATTTCCAAAGAGTCTCAGACTAACCGCTATCGGAACTACTTCAGCATTGGGCAAGCACTCCGCCCCACTCATTCTGCCTCTCCAAGAGATGAACTCTCGGAAGGGATGAGCTAAAAGAACCAATCTATCAAAGCCCACTGGAGCTATCGGAAACCAACAAAATCCCAGAACCTTGACACAAACACTTCCTTACTATGCACTCCCAACTCAAACGCTCTCGGAACACTACCACAATACTTCCCTGCTACGCACTCCCAGCACAAATTCTCTCAGAACATTACTCATGTCGACCAACCCAGAGGTCGGAACTTCACAATAACGCTACAACTACAGAACACTACTCTCCGGGCACTCGGAGAACGAAAGCACCTACCCACGATAGCTAAAAACCTCTCAGAGATTAACCCATGAACGAACCCCCCCGGAGAATATCCTGACGTACACACTCCAGAATACACACCTCTCGGAGGAACACTGTCACTAAGAGAACACTCAGACTCGACCCTCGAGTCACCACTAGAAGCAATGAGCTCCCGGAAGTAAAGAAGACAATCTACCCCTTATCATAAAGAAGATCAAAGCCCTCGGAAGAAGAAATGATACAGTCAGCACTTAAGATAGACGTTATCTTATTGGTTAAATGAACATTGTAACACGTGTAGAACACGACCACATGCATAACGACACTTGTAAAAACATGCATAACGACACATGTCCCTGAAAACTCTATATAAACAGAGGAAGAAGGGAGAGGTAGAGGAGGTCGGAGAAAAAAGGAAAAACCTACATAGACTCGGAAATACGCATATTGACTTGGAAAACAGAGTGGATCGTAGTGAATAAAAGGAAGGAATGTTTTTGTCAGTTTTTCCTCCCGTTAAATAGCATTTAGTTTTTTGAACCAGACAAAGGCGTTCCAACCCAAATAAATAATTCAGTTAATTAGGTCGTAATTACAAACCCGTTAACAAAATGGCGTCGTCTGTGGGAACGCCATAAGTTTTGCCATCAAGAGCATTCAAAAGCAAGATCAACCAAGGAGAATTTACTCTCACGGTCATTGAACCCTTAACCAGGATCGTGGGATTGTTGCCACAACCAAAAGGGAAAACAGGTGCTACAGCAATGGGACGATACGCACCAAAGATAAGTATCCTTATTTCAGTAGTTATGGTTCGAGTTAGATCTTAGTTATCTTTGTGAAAAATCGTAAGATTCTATAATTTATTATGTAAATACGGGAGGAAAAAGGAGAAGACACGGTCCAGTGGACTACGAGATTATCTCCGAGAGCAGTTACTCTAGGAAGCTTCACTCGTACTCTCTCATTAAAGGCTTTTCGAAAGTCTAGATAAGTAAAAGAGACCAGGATATAAACAATTCTATTGGAAGGATTCTTTGAAAGGACGTAAAAATATTCACTAAACTCTAAGCATCTATACATACTTAGGACCCTTTCCTCGAATAATCGAATTAAGATGAGCTGACCAAAGCATACTATAAAAGGCTACGAGCGAGGGCGTGTCAGGGGATACTCCTATTTAGGAAAGTATATTTCCCCAAACTTGCACTGCAAAAAGACACGCTACGCTAAGAACGTTGTTTGGCCAGTAATAGTGAGATGCTCTCTCATTTCTGTAAACTCAATCTTAAAATTCTACAATTGAAGTGGAGGAACTAAGTATCCATAATATGCTGAAAAGTTATGTGACTATTAACACGGGAATAAAGTTTCGTACCAAATGAGAAATGTTTCATTCCAAATAAAAAAAAGTACCATTACACATAAACATAATGATAAAAGATACAATGGTCCTTAATAGAAAAACAAATTAAAAACCCCTAAGACTGGGGGGTAGAGCACTCGAGAGGACATGAGAGGGTTCAGTAGTGGAAGGAAGAACTGGAGCACTTGCAGGAAGAGAAACGCCAGAAGAGACAGCCTGGACTCCCACTCGAAGAGGGGAAAGCACCGAGGGCCGCGGAAGTACTGCTGCCAAGGGCACCCGGGTCGGGGAAGAGGAGGAGGGAGGAAATCGAGAGCTACTCTTTTTGAAGAGGTCGTAGGCTTCCTCCAAAGTAGGCCTCTTCATCTCCGCGATATTAACTACCCGCGGGTCTAAGTTGGGAGCCACCTTACTGCGCACCTGCCCGAAACACTGAAGGAACCTCCACATAGCAGATCCTGCTAAGTATCCTTGGTGCTTACTGATATACATTTCCTTCACACGAGCAGTAGCGTCCTCCCGAGCTTGCGTGACCGCAACATCCACCCTTTGCTGCACCTCCTCGAAAATGACACCCCCCGAGACCGTAGCCTGTGACAACTTCTCGTTAAGAGTGTCCACCTGCCCAGCGCTTCCGATAAATCCCGCTCCAACTCTTTCTGCTTGGCCTCCCAAGCCACTTTTTCCCCTTCAAAGAAGGTAACCCTATCTTTCAGCACAAGCCCGGAAGCCTCCATCTCCTTTACGGAAGAGTGGAGCTGCTTATTCTCCTCCCTCAAGTCGTGGTTTTGTTTCGAAAGCATAACCCACGCCTCGTTATACTTCCCCATCCTCTCCCGGATATCCTTATTCTCAACCTCCAGCCTCCGAGACTTCTCTTCAGCCGCACTCGCCAGTTGTTGTAGCTTCTCAACCTCGAGTAACAGAAGAGGAAGCATTTTAGGTGCCTAAGAAAGCAAAACAAAAGAATAAAGATCCCGACACAGGATCTTAAACGAATTAGATAAGTGGAAACTTACCAACATAGCCACATTGTTAGTACAAGCTCGGACGAATTGCCACCCGTCCGCTGGCAAGGAATTGGCAGCCGACAAGTATCGGGTAACCATCTCGATTGCTACCTGGGCATCTTCTGAGCTAGGCTCCCCTCCTGAAATTGGAGCTTTAGAAGATGAAGGCCTCCCTGGAGGTACTCCCCCCCCGACAGCGGAACCTGAGTGACCACGGGGCTATCGGACTGGATGGCCGCGAGTGATCTCGGAGCAGGAGCACTCGTAAGCGGGGGACCCGCAGCCAGAAGCTCATCCAGTAAACTCATTGTATCAAAAGCTGGAAGAGAGGTGGGATCCGAGGGAAGCGACCCCCCTTCCAGACCAAAAAAGTCTTCACCTCCTGCAAAATCAGAAATGTTTCTAAGTAAATCTATCCCTTCGTCTATCTAGAGCATATTCCTATACAAATAGAAGTGTATACTGTTCAAATGTCTAAAAGACTAGGGAAAAACGCATACCTTTAGGAGGAGTCGACAGTAATGCGTAACCAGAATCCCCCGACAACTCCGAGGAGGAGGGTACACTGATAACACCGGGGGGTGGTAAAGTCATCCCCTCTAACCCAACCTCCTCCTCACCACCCCTATGACAAATACCCCCGCTGGGCCTGCATCTGCAGAAGTCACGCCCAATCCCGCTTCCTCAGGGGTATCGGAAGTCCCGCTAGACGACCGGGACGTAGCTGTAGCAACCTTTAAAGGAGTCCCCCCTTGCTCGTCCTCACTAGCACCAAAGGCTTCACCCTCTCCTAGGGTACACTTCCCCTTCTTGGTCACTACGTCCTCGTTCTCCACCATGAACGGTCGCAGAACATTCACTACAAAGACAACTACGAGTTAGATAAGATAGAAAATAAAACACGTATGCTATTAAGAGAGAAATACTTACCAAAGGTATCGAAGAGCTCCTCGGGGATAGCCAGGGGACTCTCGATTTTGTCTAGGGGATAGATGTGCCTCAATCCTGCAGTCTGATAGAGTCGAATAAAATTCTTCGACTCCACGAGAGGCTTCGCGGAGAATATCGATGAAAACATCAAGGTATCGTCCATCACTCTCTCAAGAAAGGTGGGCTCCCTCCAAGTCAGGGGTATGTCCCACTCTCCCTGAGCAGGGCAGATAAAGAAAAACTTGCTTTTCCACGAACTGTGGGAGGTGACCATGCCCTCGGAGATCCGGTCGTCCTTATCCCTATGGGTGAAATAGTAGAAAGGACCCCCCCCCCCCCCCGAAGATGGCTTCAACTCGAAGACAGCGAAAAATCTGTCCCTCGTGCACTCGATGCCTCTCACCAGACACCAAAATACAAACAACGCCAACGCCGTGAACGAGTTGGGAGTGAGTTGGCTATGGCAGAGATTACAGTAGTTGAAAATATCGCAGTAAAAGAGCGGGAAAAAAGAGCGCAGCCCCGCCTTTATGTGCGGATAGTACACCGTCAGGTGCCCCGGCGGAGGAGAGTCACCCCGGTGGTGGGCCTCCGGCACAGTCACCTCCACGTTACGGCCAGACGCTCTGTATTCAACAAAAAGATTCTGGATTTCCTTCTCCGTGGCGGTGCTGACCGTGTCACCCACCTTCTAGGTAGCCCGCGGAACCCCACCCTTATCGGCCTTCTTCTTCATCTTCTTCGCTTTTCCGGCACCACCACTGCCGCTTGCCCTCGCCGTCGATGCACTCCTTTTTTGTGAAACTTGAAACGTTGCCCCCGCTGCTCCTCCGGTACCGGAAGCAGCCGACACCAAATTAGTGTTGGATTGTGACACCATTGTAGAAAATTCGTAAGAAATTAGAAAGCACTTTTGCAGAAAATCTTTTGCAGAGAAAGAGAGTGTGTTTCGCTCAAAAATTGCAAGAGATGCTAATGGGGAAAGAAGAGGGTTTATAAACCCTACACCCACTAAGTGTCTTAAATGACCACTAAACCCACCCACGCCCCACGATTAAAAGTCGTGCTTAATGTCACGTCTCCTCGGTTAATGGAAACACAACGGTTAAGACGCTTCGATTCCCGCACAATACATAAACGTGGCATTAAAATCACCATTAATTGCATTTAAATCGCAGTTAAACAATTAAGTAAATGCCATAACTTTAAATTATAATTAATGCCCCGATAATGATCTAACGAGGACACCTTTCAGAATACGACGAGAATCACTCGGAGAGAGTAATCACGATACTCCTCGCCTTTTTAAAGGTAATGCCAAGAACGAGGGAAACGTCGAACAAAACATAAATGTCACTGACGAGTGTTTACGACATCCCTGAAGAGTTCTACGAGGCCTTGTGAAACATTCCCAGTATACCTGATAAAATTTACGATACCAGAGCCCTCGTACCCTTTAAACCATTAAGTTTCTAGTGCAGTAATAATAACCAACTACACTAAAAACTGGGGGGGGTTTGTTAACAAGATGATAATTCACCTGCTTGAAATAAACAATAAATCAATTATTGGAATTACAATGTATATTATTATATGATTATACGGCCTGCAGTCACGATACAGATATCACGCCTCAAGTATCCCTCGGAGCACATCTCCAAAACACATCAAAGACTGGAGCAAAGTCAACAGGAGGAATACGAGACCAAGGCAGGCACCTATCGGATACATTTCCAAAGAGTCTCAGACTAATCGCTATCGGAATTACTTCAGCATTGGGCAAGCACTCCGCCCCACTCATTCTGCCTCTCCAAGAGATGAACTCTTAGAAGGGATGAGCTAAAAGAACCAATCTATCAAAGCCCACTGGAGCTATCGGAAACCAACAAAATTCCAGAACCTTGACAAAAACACTTCCTTACTATGCACTCCCAACTCAAACGCTCTCGGAACACTACCACAGTACTTCCCTGCTACGCACTCCCAGCACAAATGCTCTCGGAATATTACTCATGTCGACCAACCCAGAGGTCGGAAATTCACAATAACGCCACAACTACAGAACACTACTCTCCGGGCACTCGAAGAAAGAAAGCACCTACCCACGATAGCTAAAAACCTCTCGGAGATTAACCCATGAACGAACACCCCCTCGGAGAATATCCTGACGCACACACTCCAAAATACACACCTCTCGGAGAAACACTGTCACTAAGAGAACACTCAAACTCGGCCCTCGAGTCACCACTAGAAGCAATGAGCTCCCGGAAGTAAAGAAGACAATCTACCCCTTATCATAAAGAAGATCAAAGCCCTCGGAAGAAGAAATGATACAATCAGCACTTAAGATAGACGTTATCTTATTGGTTAAATGAACATTGTAACACGTGTAGAACACGACCACATGCATAACGACACTTGTAAAAACATGCATAACGACACCTGTCCCTGAAAACTCTATATAAACAGAGGAAGAAGGGAGAGGTAGAGGAGGTCGGAGAAAAAAGGAAAAACCTACATAGACTCGAAAATACGCATATTGACTTGGAAAAGAGAGTGGATCGTAGTGAATAAAATGAAGGAATATTTTTGTCAGTTTTTCCTCCCGTTAAATAGCATTTAGTTTTTTGAACCACGGACAAAGGCGTTCCAACCCAAATAAATAATTCAGTTAATTAGGTCGTAATTACAAACCCGTTAACAGTCTTGAATGTTGGCAATTCATTTATCATGCTCCCCAACACCCCAATTCCTTATGCGTACTTGTTTACCAACCTGCATTCAAGAGAATCACCAAGTGATCGGTGCTACTAAATGTAAGGAATCTAAACCTCAAACACCCTAGTAGAAAGGATCACCCTCATGTGTTCCTTGTCCAAACAAACAGGAACATGTAAATGAGCACAACTGAGTAACACTGAAGTTGTCAACCTCATGCACCCCAACTTCTCCGCATGCCCTGTACACCTTCCATATGAATAAGACACAATTGAATAGACATCAAAGTAGTGAACTTTGTGTACCCCATCTTCTTCATATGTAAGGCTATCACAACCTCAGACAAACAGAAGAGTTTTATTACTTTTTAAAAACAAAGATGTAATACTGATGACTAGAAAGGGTTGTTAATCAAAGAGCTCAACCACTCAAACCAAAAATGACAAAACAAGGATGAAATGAGACTCACAAGGAAATAAATTTAACAAAGGAAAACAACAGAATACCTACTACACCACAACCAATATACCAGTGCTAGACAGTCGTGTTATGTCAACACTGGTTACCTCAACATTTTCACATATTGCACATGGCAAGAGATTTCCTCAAGCTGAAGAATCTCTCACTATCTAAAGGTTTTGTAAACATATCAGCAAGCTGATTTGTTGTTTCAATATGTTCAATGTTGATCACTTTGTCCTCTACCATATCTCTCAGGAAATGATGCATTATGTCTATATTCTTAGTTCTAAAATGTTGGACAGGATTCCTAGAGATACTTATGGCACTTAGATTGTCACAGAACATGAGAAGTGTATCACTATCTAGCCCATAATCTGAAAGCATGTGTTTGAGCCACACAAGTTGAGTAACACAGCTGTCGGCAGCTACATATTCTGATTCAACTCTTGATAATGAAACACAGTTCTGCTTCTTTCTATACTAGGAGACCAAATTATTCCCCAAATAAAAACAGCCTCCACTTGTGGATTTCCTGTCATCCACATCACCTGCCCAGTCAGAGTCACTGAAACCAACCAAGTTAGTGTCAGTGTCCAGAGGCAGAGAGATATAGCAAACTACCAATCCTAGATCTGTACAATGTTGGGTCAACATTGCTGCCAGTGCCATCTTTTGTTATCTTCACTGAAGAGGACATAGGAGTTTTGTAAGGCTCGGACTCTTGTAGCTCAAATCTCTTCACCAGATTCCTTGCATACTTCTCCTAGTTCAGGAAGATATCATTCTCCAACTGCTTAACTTGTAGTCCCAGAAAGTAGTTGAGCTCACCAATCA
Source organism: Linaria vulgaris (assembly GCA_948329865.1). NCBI lineage: Eukaryota > Viridiplantae > Streptophyta > Magnoliopsida > Lamiales > Plantaginaceae > Linaria > Linaria vulgaris. Next base: position 77,610,598 of record OX415252.1, read on the forward strand.
TGCTCATCTCAATTGTTCATGTCATGGACTCAAGAAACTTGTCTAAGGTAGACTTGTTAGTAGAGCCAAATATAATATCATCCACGTAAATTTGAGCAATGCATATGTTAGAGCCTTTTCTAAGGACAAACAATGTTCTATCTCCATCTCCTCTATTGAAACCTAGGCCTAATAGAAAATCAGTTAACCTCTCATACCAAGCTCTAGGGGCCTGTTTTAAGCCATACAAAGCCTTCTCAAGTTTGTACACATGGTCAGGATGTTTAGGATCAGCAAGCCTTTAGGTTGTTCTACATAAACCTCTTTGTCAATTAAACCATTCAGAAATGCACCTTTAACATCCATTTGGTAAAGTTTAATCCTAAGACAGCAAGCAATAGCAAGAAGTAATCTAATTGATTCTATCCTAGCTATTGGAGCAAAAGTCTCATCAAAATCTATACCTTCTACCTGAGTATAACCTTGTGCAACCAACCTAGCTTTGTTCCTCATGATTACACCATTCTCATCAGTTTTATTTTTGAAAATCCATTTTGTACCTGTTACATTCACATGTGATGGCCTAGGCACTAGATTCCAAACTCTGTTTTTGGTGAATTGTAAGAGTTCCTCTTGCATGGCATTAATCTAGTAACTATCCTTAAGAGCTTCAGTTACATTCTTAGGTTCAATGGAGGTAACAAAACAAGATGCATTATCAACAGTACATGAAGAAGACATGCAAACACACAACTTAGCCATATCCTTGTAATTGACCCTTTCTTTGTTGCGTGTTCTAACTCTTTCAGTAATTTGTCCAATTACTTGAGAGACTAGATGATCTCTTTGTATCATAAGAGGAGGATCTCTTTTGGATACAAGAACAACTTCATTTTCAGAATCTGACAACACAAATGTTAGCCTAAAATTTGGGGGTTTCTGGTGTTAAGTCAACATTTGTTCCAGTTTCCAGTTCAGCATCTCCAGCGTCTGTGTTCAATGTTGAGTCCAATGTTGGAGTAACATCTGAACCAGTAACTTCTTCAGTACCTGCAGAGACAGTTAAATAATCAAAAATTACATTCACTGATTCTTGAACAGTATGCAATCTTGGATTGTAGACCCTGAAAGCAGCATTATTAGGAGAATATCCAACAAATATACAGTTTTTACTTTTGAGATCAAATTTGCTCAAATAGTCTCTATCTTTTAGCAAATATCAGTTAATACCAAATTCATGAAAGTGTGCTACTGTTGGTTTTGAACCCTTCAAGATTTCATAAGGTGTCATAGTAGTACCAGGTATAAGATAAACTCTATTACTAATATGACATGCAGTATTCAAAGCTTCAGCCCAGAGTTTCTTAGATAGGTTTCTAGAATTCAACATTACTCTAGCCATCTCTTGAAGTGTTCTATTATTCCTCTCATCAATTCCATTTTGCTGAGATGTCTTAGGTGCAGAGAACTCATAGAAAATGCCTTTAGTTTCACAAAAATTAGCAAAGCTTACATTTTCTAACTTTTTTCCATGGTCAGACCTAATTCTTCCTACAAAGTGCCATACAGATTTTTAATACTAGCATGCAAAATCTTGAATGTGTTGAATGCCTCTGATTTTTCTTTCAAAAAATTAATCCAGGTATATCTTGAAAAATCATCAACAATAACAACAGCATACTTCTTACCATTTAGGCTACTAACCTCAATAGAACCCATGAGATCCATATGTAGCAAATCAAAGCACTTATTAGTTCTAGGGTTGGTCCTCTGTACCTGAAGTGGTGGATGGACATCTTTCGTTTGTTTACCTTTCAGGCATTCTTCACAAATAATTTTACCTGGGCTAGTCAACTTAGGCAGTCCTCTCACAGCCTCTAACTTCTGTAGTTTCTCCAGATTTCTATAGTGCACATGTCCTAACTTCTTGTGCCACATGACAGATTCATCTACCTTGGCATAGTAGCATTCAGCTTCATCTTGAGCAAGATAGCAGTTGTCATTTGATCTTGTACCTGTCATTACACGGACATTGTCACTATTAAACACATCACATGAACTTTTATCAAAAGTAACTAGCAAGTTATCATCACAAAGTTGACTAATGCTAATTAAATTTGCTTTCAATCCTTCAACCAACAACACATCCTTAAGTGGTGGAAATCCTTCAACATCCAGTACTCATTTTCCAATGATTTTCCCTTTTGTGCCTCCTCTATAGGTAACTGTTCCAACAGTCAAAGGGATTACATCTTTCATGTTGCCAATGTTTCCAGTCATGTGCCTTGAACATCCACTGTCAAAATACCACTTACCTGCAAGGTTATAGTAAACAGCAGAAAAGACAACACTGCAAACAATTTTAACCTTAGGAGTTTTTAACTTTTCAATCCAAGTTCTACTTTTATGTCCTTCAGATTTGTTACCTAATGTTGGGATAACATTCAGATCAAAGGTTCTCCTAACATTGGTACTGCTATTAATCCATGTTTTCTTCTCAATCACACTTCTGAATTTTTTGCAGTAAGGCTTAATGTGACCAAGTTGAAAATAATATTGACAGACAAAAGTAGGTTTTTTCACAGTGTTGACAGAAATTTCACTCCTTACACCACTACTTCCTTTGATAAAACCAGCTTTTAAATAGGCATAATTAACATCTTCAGAGGGGGGTTTCTCAACATAGCCCAAACCATTTTCACCTTGATTTCCCATACTCAGCATCTCATCAAGCTTAGATGTAGAGATGTTCCACTTGGCAATGGTTTGTTCATCTTTATTTAATTTTACCTTTACCTCTTTCAGCTCAGCCTCAGTTTTATCAAGGTCTTTCTCATACAGTTTCAGCATCTCCTTCATGCATCCAATCTCTTCCTTCAGGCTTTTGTTGCTCTTGATGAGTTTGTGATTCTCAAGCAGCAGTTTGTGGTATATAGACTTCAGGTCTTCAATGATTTCCTCCCGGGACATTTCACCTTCAAAGAAATACTCTTCATCTAGATCCACTGAGCCATGAAAACAATCAAAGTTAGATTCATCAAAGTAGGACGCAAGATAAGGTTCAAAATTAGTATCATATTCATCCCAATATGCAAAGAAGGTCTCCTGTTCTGATGTTGGATCCTGAATGTTAGGGTAACATTGAGATCTGAAGCAGTTCAGAGAGTCTTCTGGTGTCTAGTCAATTTGAGTGAGTAGCACAGCAGTTTGAATCTCTTCTGATTGTTCTTCAGCTTCTACAGAACTGAAGTCATCTTCATTTAAATCATCTACACAAACCCAATGAGAATTTCCTTTTTTTCTAAGAGTGTTAGCACATTCATTAGCCATATGACCATATCTTTTACAATCAAAACATTGAACATCTTTTAACTTTTCAGCTTCTAAAGGAGTAGGTTTTGATGCCATGTACTTCACAAACGTAGGAGGTAATTTCTTGTAACCTGGGGAACTATTGCTAAGATTCTTTTCTTTACCTTTTCCTTTAAGGTTCAGCCTATTGAACTTCTTCGTAATTTTACCATAGTTTGAAGAAATTAATTCACATTCATCATCACTTTCATTCTCAAGACTTGACCCTCTTAAAGCAACAACCCTATGTTTGCTAGGTTGTGAGGCAAGCTCCATCTCAAATTCTCTAAGAGTATTCATCAAGACTTGAAACTGTAGATTAGCAAGGTTCCTAGATTCACTCATTGGAATTTTCTTGAGAGAAAATTTGGATGACAGTGTTCTCATAGCTTTATAAACCATATCTTGATTAGTCATAGCAAAACCTAGGTTTTCACATTGGTTAGCAATATCAAGAATTTTCTCACAATAACTGTCAACACTTTCATCTACACATATCTCAAGTTTTTCAAATTGCAGAAGCAGTTGTCTATATTTAGAATCTTTAACAGCAAAATCTCCTTCACAATGTAATTCAAGTATATCCCAAGCATGTTTGGCTTTTGTACAATTCTGGATTAGCTTGAACATGTGATGATTAACCCAACTAAAGATAGCATTAAGAGCTTTTTCATTAGAGTTATAGAGAATTACCTCTGCTACTGTCCAATCTGCTTCTGGTTTTGGTACTAGATCACCTTCACCATCTCTTGGTAATGTTGGAAGAGAGTATCCATTGATCACGGATTGCTAGGCTCGAATATCAATAGCTTTGATGTGAGACCTCATCCTGATCTTCCAGCATGCATAATTGGAGCCATCCAAAACTGGAATCCTGTTGGCATTAGGATTGACACTATCCATGGTGTTGTACCACATCCAAACCACCAGCGCAGTCGGTGTTTGGCTTTGACGCCAATTGAAAATTTTGGATCGTGGATTGACACAACAACTTTGAGAGTTAAGCTAGAATTTCCTTAACTCCATTGTGATCTTCTTGACTATAATAATGTGCAGCGGAACTAACAACACAAGAAGATATAATTTTTAAGAAGTTTTCAATATTATTAAAAACTTCTGAGCCTTAGGCCAAATAACCATAAAGGTTTTAACAAAAATGTTCCTCACAACAATCACTCATGCTCTTTGTTGATCAGACTCAACGAGGCAGACAAGTACGAACTACTTAACTTCTATGAACTAGACGTAAATAGTTGACACAAAAACTTCGCAAAAGCAAGACAAAGACAATACAAAGAATGATTAATCTCTCAGATTATTTTGCACGATTGTCTTGTCTTCGTCTTGATGAACTTCACATCTTTTATAGATTTCTTGGAACTTGCACGCCAAGATGTGTTGTTCACAGTTTTGGTAACTCTTGTTGTTTCCTTGTTGAATTTTACCTTCTTTGTGAACTCGAAATCTTCCTGAATATGTGTTTCTTTTATTACTGATCTAACAAGGTAACACATCTTCTTTAATTCGGAGAATCCTGGAAAGAATCACAGTTGCAGAGAATCCAATTTGTTTCCTTCTTTTGAAAGCGTGTTGAGTTGACTATTCAACTTAGCTTGAATTATGGAAACTTCAAGTAAGGAATCTTCCATAGCTCTTCCTTATGATTAAGATACCTTCCTGGACATAAACATAAACAACTAAAATCGTGAAACTTGATTAATAAGTGAATAAAGGCAAAACTTAATTTTGGCAACTAAAGAGCAGTTTTCGCACAAGCTCTCGGGTTTCAATGTTATCCTCAATGTTGTCCAAATATCGTATAACATTGATTCCAGGAAACCTTGCACTTTCACCATCAACTTACAACAAAGGATATATCCCACCAGGTGATGGTATGAATTTGGCGTTAGCTGGTTGGGGCAAATTTTCCAGTATCGAAATAGAGATCGAATAAAGGGATGAAAGAAGGAATGAAGTCCACTTCGGACTTGATCACAGTAAACTGTCATGTACCCTAAAGGAGGATCAATGGCCCTTTGATGGGGCTTTGGCACGATGATGTCAAAGTCGTCCGGGTTTAAACGATATTCAGCGAATAGCCTGATGATGGACTCCATAAACTCAGTACTCACGGAGAAACCCACCCTACCTCCTCCAACCATAGCTCTAACATTTATAGGAGTGGAGCTAAAAATTGAAAATCGGTCCACATGAACATAAGGATCCCTACATAAAAAATCAGCCTTAGAGCATCTAACAAAGAAGCATCGGTGCGCAAAGGAAGGGTATAGGAGATCAGGGGGAAGCACAGAATATCCCCGATAATCCACCTTCCCCTCTCATTCCCATGCGAGTATAATCATTATGAGCATTCGGAATGGTGTGTCTCAGGCCATGCAAAGAAGAAGGGCTCATTGGAGAAGAAGCAGGCGAAGGGGAAAAAGGGTGTAAAGAGCGAGAAGATGTCATTTCCCCATAAGATAAAATAACTAAACTTTTTGGCTAAGGGACAATCCTAAACATTCTATCTAAAAGATAACGCTAAGCTTTTCAGCAAAAAAAGACAACTCAAAATCTTTTAGGTAAAAGTTGCGAGAACAGTGGAAAGTGGCATTGAAAATGAAGGAATGTGTGCTGGAAATGATTGAGGAATGCACATACTTAAGGGAAGAATGGCATCTGCCATTAAGGAACTAATAGAAATGGGCGGGATCCTTGACCAACTAGCATAGCATGCAACTGACAACTGGTGGCACGTGTGTAAGAATGTCCCGAATAATGGGCGACATTCTCTGCTTTTAGGTATAAATGCTCAAGTAAAGGCACAATGCAAATCCCAAGGCATTACAGAGTTATTATTAAAATTGATAAAGTGTCGTACATCTGTAACTATCGGATCAACAAATTAGCAAAAGATTACTTCTCATTCAACTATAAAAAAGAAGTACAAGATTAGAAAGGGAATCGAGGTTCCAATGAGAGCCAACCCCAGAAAAAAGTACAAGTACATGCAAAAATAACCAAGTACAGAGAAAGGAAAGAAAAGACTAAGGGGCATCCTAAGAAGCATCGCCATCAGAGGAAACATCAGGGGTCGTGGACGAAGGAGCCGATGTCGTCAGAGGAGGAAGAGACGGCGCCAAGGAGAAGCTCGCGAGCAAGGACAGTGGAGGGGACAGCACACTCGAAGGTATAACTCCGCCTGACATGTTGGGATTTCGGATAGACAGAGGGTCCATCGTCCCATCATTAGAACTCGAGGGAGGAGGAGAACGAGTAGTCCATCGCCTAAAAGCTCCGTAAGCTTCCTCTAATATGGGTGGCTTCCAGAGTATCTCGTGGACATCCAGTTGACATGAATTGAATCCTGGAACAAACAAGTTCTTGTCCCGAGCCTGTTAGCACACCTTAGGAAGTCGCACATAACGTTTCCAATAAGATACTCCTGAAGATTGTTCTTGAAACCAGTCCTACAACGCTCGAAGACCTCCTCATTCATGAAAATCACGACACCATCTAGCTTACGATGCATCTCCCCCGAAGAAATAAACCCCTTGGGGACCGCATGAGTCTTCGCCAATTCTTAGATGATGGTTTTTACCCTCAGAATGGCATGTTCCAATTCCACCTTCATCTTCTCATACCTTTCAGACCATGATGCCCTCTCGCACTCCAGCACATCAACTTTGTTCTTCAGATCACGCTCAAAAACCTTTGAGGCTTCAACAGTTTCCCGCAACAGCATAACCTCCTTCTTTAGCTTGAGTTTGCGCGAGATGGTCTTCGCCAAAGCAATCTGGAGCTTCTCTTCCGATTCGCGAAACTCAGTGATCCTCTCATCCTTTTTTCGAAGATAGTCCTCTGCCAGATACGCCACCGCCTGAGTTGAATCAACCTCTGACCATATGGCAAGAAGGATCTTGAGGACCTAAGAAAAGGTTACCATCCGATGCTAAGGGGCTGCAGAAATAAAACAAAAAATGCACGAAAGGAGCACGAAGAACATACCATCCAAACAATCCAATCTGTATAGGCCTGAGCAAATAGCGCCTCATCGACCTCCATTGGATTCAGATTTGAGCTCTCACCAGAGCCCATCTCAGTAGGAAAGACGTTATAAAATGGAGATCCAGGCACGATGAAGCAGCGTGAAAATGGCATACCTATCTGATGAAGGATGGTCGATGTGACCAGCGAATCCGTCAGCACTGCCAAAACATTGGTCACGATACCAGGAATAGACGTCGGGATGTTCGGAGGACCAAAAGATAAAATCTCATCCAGAAAGGACATCCCATCTTGATGGTCATGAGAAGATTCAGGAGCATCACTGATGGCTGCTGAGGAGGGATCCTCTGGAAGAAAGTCGAACAGGGAAAATGAAGCCCCATCTGCAGGTATCTCTTTGGAAGCTGCTAGAAGGTCATCATCCTCGCCACCTACTATCATCAGAGCATCACAGATGTCTGGAAATATCTTGAAATACCAAACCAGAGAAAGAAAGAGTAAGCATACCTATATGAGGCACATCGTCATCAAACACCATAGGCGCTTTTCCTTTATCTAGTGGAGCTTCACTCTTATCTACAAGTAAACAAAAGGGAGAGGAAAAATGAATCAATTGTGATGCACGAGAATACATGGAAGGAGAATAAAAAGTAACCATAAAGAAAGTACCTAGCGATGATGTAAGACGTTCAGCCCGAAAAGATTCCTCCATCTCAAGAAGGGAATCCAGCATAGTGGGAAAAGCCTCTAACGAACGCATCGGAGGGGAAGCCACCACCGGAGGCTGGAGGATATTAGTGTTGCTCAAAGGCTTAAGTGGAGGAGAAGCGCGACTAAGTGCCTCTGGCGAAGATACTGCAGTAGTTGGGATGATAGCAGCGGAGATAGGGGCTAAACGTGTTCGACCTTCGGAAGTAGCCCCGATCGTTGGGGAAAAGGTCAGGTCCAGTTCCAGTTCATGAGGATCATCAGCTATAGTAAAGGACGTAGGCTTCTTGACTTTGACCTCCGCAATAACATCGCTTCCTTGTATATTGGGGGAGACGCTTGGTTGCTCTTAAAATTTTGTCGTTACCAATGCAGTGGCTCCCGATACAGATCGAGTTTGAATACGAGCGCCAGTCGAGGAGGGCAGGACCCCAGGATCGAGGTCGTTCTCGGAAGGAATAATATATTCCTTCAAGGTATTTCCTATACGAGGAAAGCAGTACGAAGAAAATAAGCTAGGAAAAAAATGGAGTATGGCACAAATAAGCATAATAGGGATAGTTGTATGTACCAAAGAGAGTAACAAAGTTAGAAGGCAAGGCCAGGAGCTCCTCATCCCCTTCCTCATTCACCTCATCCAAAAGGGCAATGTATCGCAAATCTGATAGCCGGTATAGAGACTTGAAGTGCGTAGGTTCGACAAGAGCCTTAGCATTCAACACATGTGAAAATACCAAACCTGATTCTACTTCAAATCGAGAAGCCTTGGGCACACCCCAAGTATGAGCGAAGTCCTATTCACCCTCGTCCATGGGGACGACAAAAACGAACTCTTGCTCTTCCAGCTGCTATGAGAATTGATATTGCCATCCAAGATCCTCTTGCTGGTATCACGATGGCAGAAGAAGTAGAAGGTCGCCCCCACAGGTGACACCAGTACATCAAAAATGGAGAAAAACCTAGCCACCGTACATTCCAGGCATTCAGCAGACACCAGAAATGAACACTGCCAAGATCACAAAGCTGTTGAGTGGAAGCTAGCTAGGTCATACCCCACACACCTTGAAGACTTCGCAATAAAAAAGGGTGGAAAAGAAGGATCGTAGCCCAGCCTTCGCATGTGCATAATACACCGGGACATACTTCAACGATAGCTTATTCCCTCTGTGATCCTCCTCCAGAATCACATCTTCCACATCGCAGACAGAGACGCCGAAATTGGAGAATAACTTCTTGGCCTCATCCTCATCGACGGTGCTAACCATCTCATCCACTTGTTGTGTCTTCCAGGGAGGAATTGTTTTGTCCTTTGATTTCTTGGCTCTCTTCCTCTTGGGATGACCACCCTTCTCATCGCCCAACACCAAAGTAGAACATCTCTTACGCGAAGAGGGTTCAACAATTTTGGCGATGACTAGTGGGTTTATGGCAGAGGAGAACGCAGCAGCGCCAGAGATAAGCGCTGCAGTTACGGAGTTTGCGTTAGTGGAAGCCATGGAGAGAAGCTTGGAAGAATTCGACGGTGAAGAAGAAATATTATGCTGGGAGAATAGTAAAGAGAATGGATGCGAAAAAATGGGAGTGAAGAAATATGGCGGCATAATGGGTTTATATAGCCCTAAGAGATTAATGTGAAGTGGTGAGGGTTAATGCACAGGTTAGTTAGGGGAGGGGTGGAAGTTTATCACCCACAATCACCTACAGTAAATGTGCACGATTTCCTAGAAATTAGGAGTCGTTACACATTTTCCCGCTCAAGTAACGTACGACTCAAAATTTGCCACGTGGCCCGATGCCTTACCTAAGAATTCCTCTTTATTCTAACGAATACAAAAGGAACTGGTGTTAACCCCATCTCAACTAGGGCATCATGGTCTAAAGGTATCGTACTTCACAGCTAGGGAAAAATCTTAGGTACTCCATAGCTTAGATATCTCAAAAGGTTATCAAAGATGCGCCATTAAAAGTCTTCGTGTCACGATGGAACCTCTCAGAATACAAGGTCCACGCGAGGTACTACGGGCCTTAAATGCTCCAACGATACCCCATAATGACCAACGATATTCTCGTAGTTACCATCCAAAGACATTACACAGACGAAATACTCACTCTGGTGTCACTCACGATACCAAGAGATCTATACACGCCATCGTAACACGACATGGTTTAGAAATGTTCCACGTGGCAGAACTCAACAGTCAAGCACGTGGTCTCAAAGAAGCCAGATGTCGATACCAAGACGGATTAGTCAGTTACTAAGCACCCTAATTGGAACCTGAAAGTACAGGTATTCTGGCAATGTTAGATTAACATTGAGAAGTCAATGTTAGAGTAACATTGCTGAAGCAGAATCCGATTTACAATCTTGATTATATTCTTTATTGTTGTTTTGCCTTATTCATTTAACTAATTGAGTTCCATAGTTGTGATTGTCTTTGATTATTATTCAGGAAACGAGCTTGTCATAGGTTGGACGATCAAAGTTTCCAAGAAGGAAAGTTTCCTTACTTGAGCAAACCGCTCTACAAGGAAAGAAGAGTTCAAGTGCAACTAGGAAAGCTTTCCAAGATGAGTCCTGATTTGAAGAAGAAGTCTTTCCTTAGTTAGATCTCTAACGAAGGAACTATTATTCAAGAAGGACAGCGAGAACAAGGAAGAGGAGTTCGAGAAGGAAACAAAGGAGAATTACCAACCGTGTACAATACACCTTGGAGTCCAAATCAAGAACCTATATATAGGTGTGAAGTACATCAAGACAACTAACGAGACAAGAGCTAATCAATCCAAGAGATTTATTTACAAGTTGTTGAGTGTTGTCTTGCTTTAGCAAAGTTTGTGAGTTGTGGGAATTGATCTAGGAGTGAGGAGCTTTTTGAAAGTGCAGTGTTTTCTGGAGTCAATGTTAGACGATGTTGGGTTAACGTTGAGGATAACATTGAAAGCCGAGAGCTTGTGCGAAAACTGCTCTTTAGTTGCCAAAATTAAGTTTTGCCTTTATTCACATATTAACCAAGTTCCACGGTTTTAGTTGTTTATGTTTATGTCCAGGAAGGTATCTTTATCATAAGGAAGAGCTTTGGAAGATTCCTTACTTGAAGTTTCCATAATTCAAGCTAAGTTGAATAGTCAACTCACACGGTTTCAAAAGAAGGAAACAAGCTAGCTGTTCTCTGCGACGCGATTCTTTCCAGGATTCTGCAAATTAAAGAAGATGGGTTACCTGGTTAAATCGGTAACAATGGAAACACATTCTCAGGAAATATCTGAAGTTCACAAAGAAGGCAAATTTCAACAAGGAAACAACAAGAGTTACCAAAACTGTGAACAACACATCTTGGCGTTCAAGACTCAAGAAATCTATAAAAAATGTGAAGTTCATCAAGATGAAGACAAGACAATCGTGCTAAACAATCCAAGAGATTAATCATTCTTTGTATTGTCTTTGTCTTGTTTTGCGAAGTTTTTGTATTAACTGCTTAATTCTAGTTCATAGAAGTTAAGTAGTTCTTACTTGTCTGCTTCATTGAGTTCGATCAACAAAGAGCGTGAGTGAATTGTTGTGAGGAACGTTTTTGATAAAACCTTTATGGTTATTTGGCCTAAGGCTCGAAAGTTTTTAATAATATTGAAAACTTCTTAAAATTATATCTTCTTGTGTTCTTACTTACGCTGCACATTATTATTATCAAGAAGATCAATATAGAGTTAAGGCAATTCCAGCTTAACTCTCAAAAGTGTTGTGTCAATCCACGGTCCAAAAAATTTCAATTGGCGTCAGAGCCAAAAACCGACTACACTGGTGGTTTGGAGGTGATACAACACCATGGACAGTGTCAATCCTAATACCAACAGGATTCCAGTTTTGGATGGCTCTAATTATGCATACTGGAAGATCAGGATGAGGTCTCACATCAAAGTTATTGATATTCGAGCCTGGCAATCCGTGATCAATGGATACTCTCTTCCAACATTACCAAGAGATGGTGAAGGTGATCTAGTTCCAAAATCAGAAGCAGACTGGACAGCAGCAGAGGTAAGTCTCTATAACTCTAATATAAAAAGCTCTTACTACTGTCTTTAGTTGGGTTAATCACCACATATTCAAGTTAATCCATAATTGTACAAAAGCCAAATATGCTTGGGATATACTTGAATTACATTGTGAAGGAGATTCTGCTGTTAAAGATTTTAAATATAGACAACTGCTTTTGCAATTTGAAAAACTTGAGATGGGTGAAGATGAAAGTGTTGATAGTTATTTTGAGAAAATTCTTGATATTGCTAACCAATGTGAAAACCTAGGTTTTGCTATGACTAATCAAGAAATGGTTTATAAAGCTATGAGAACACTGTCATCTAAATTTGCTCTCAAGAAAATTGGAATGAGTGAATCTAGAAACCTTGCTAATCTACAGTTTCAAGTCTTGATGAATACTCTTAGAGAATTTGAGATGGAGCTTGCCTCACAACCTAGCAAACATAGGGATGTTGCTTTAAGAGGTTCAAATCTTGACAATGAAAGTGATGATGATTTTGAAATAATTTCTTCAAATTATGGGAAAATTACTAAGAAGTTCAATAAGTTGAATCTTAAAGGAAAAGGTAAAGAAAAGAACCTTAGTAATAGTGTTTATTGAGGGACTCTAAATATAGAAAACTTTTGAGGGACTTTGAGAAGATAGAGATGAGTGAGGATGAAAGTATTGATAGTTATTTTGAGAAACTTCTTAATATTGCTAATCAGTGTCAAAACTTAGGTTTTACCATCCCAAATCAAACCATGGTGTATAAAGCTTTTAGGACATTATCTTCTAAGTTCACTGTCAAAAGAATTGCTATTAATGAGTCTAGAGATCTAGCCAACATGGACTTCCAAACATTAATGAACACTTTGAAAGAATTTGAAGTAGAATTCCTAGGAAAGTCTAGTAAACAACTTGCTTTAGCCTTACTAGGAACTAGCTCAGATTCTACAGGAAGTGATGAGAATAAATATATGTTGCTCTCTTCTAACTATGGAAACATTACCAAGAAGTTTAGTAAATTAGGCTACAAAGATAAAAATAAAGAAAAACAATCTGGTAATGCTGCCCTTAGTTATAAGAAATTGCCCCCAAAATTTGTAAAGTACATGGCATCAAAGAGCACGCCTCAAAATGCTGAGAAATTGAAAGATGTCCAGTGCTATGAATGTAAGGGGTATGGTCACTTTAAACATGAATGTGCTATTACCCTCAGAACAAGAGGGAATTCTCATTGGGTCTGTGTAGATGACTTCAATGAAGCTGACTTCGAATCTGGAACAAGTGCTGATGAACAATTGCCAAGAATCTCAATGTTACTCTAACATTGGAGAATCAACAGCAAAGCAGGAAATCTTCTTTGGAGACTGGAACAACAATGATACACAAGTTAACTCTGATATACTCTCTGATTGTGATGATACTAACTTTGATTGTTTTCATGGCACAGTTGATTTAGAAGAAGAGTACTTCAATGAAGAAGAAATGTCCGAGGAGGAAATCCTAGATGATCTACATACGACCTTCCTCAGACTTGAGAGAGAGAATGTCAAACTCATGAAGAGTAACAAAGCACAGAAGCATGACATTGAATTTTTGAAGAACATGTTGAAACTCTATGAGAGAGATCTTGACAAAGCTGAAGCTGAGCTGAAAGAGGTAAAGGAGAAACTCAAGAAGGACTCACAGATCATAGCCAAATGGAATGGAGGTAATTCTAAACTTCATGAGGTACTAAACATGAGTAATACAGGTACACATGGTCTGGGATTTGTTGAGAAACCTTCCTCTTCTAATGGTAATTCTGTCTATTTAACTACAAGCTTTGTTAAAGAATCTGGTAATATGAGTTTTGGTACCATCAACACTGTAAAGAGCAAACCCACTTTTATTTGTCAGTACTGTTTTCAACCAGGCCACATTAAACCATTCTGTAGAAAATTCATAAAAGAATATGGTAAGAAAACAGCCACTGTGCCCAATGTTAAAACTATAACAGATTCTGATGTTAGACCAACATTAGGTGTAGGACAGAAAAGTAGGACTTGTGTAGAAAAAGCTAAAACTCCTAAGATGAGGATTGTATGCAATGTTGTTTTCTCTGTTGTGTACTCTAACCTTTCAGGTAAGTGGTACTTCGACAGTGGATGCTCAAGACACATGACAGGCAGCACGGAGAATCTTAAGCAAATGATACCTTTAAGTGCTGGAACAGTGACCTATGGTGGTGGCACCAAAGGAAAGATCATTGGCAAGGGGATACTGGATGTTGATGGATTCCCACCCCTAAAGTATGTGTTGTTGGTAGATGGGTTAAAGGCAAATCTAATCAGTATCAGTCAGATGTGTGATGATGCCTTACTGGTTACATTTGACAAAGTATCTTGTGATGTTTATGATAGTGATAATGTTCTTGTTATGACAGGTACGAGATCCAAAGATAACTGCTACCTAGCCAAAAGGAAGCAGAGTGTTTCCATGCTAAAATAGATGAAGCTTTTATCTGGCATAGGAAACTTGGACATGTTCACTACAGAAACCTTGAGAAATTACAGAAAGTTGATGCTGTAAGAGGCTTACCTAAGTTGTCTTGTCCAGGTAAGCTTGTGTGTGGTGATTGCCTCAAGGGTAAACAAACCAGAACAGTTCATGCCCCTACAGGTACAGAATGCTAATCCTATATCTAGTAGGTGCTTTGAACTGTTGCATATAGACTTGATGGGTCCTATTGAGGTAAGTAGTCTAAGTGGTAAGAAATATGCCTTTGTGATTGTAGATGATTTCTCTAGATACACTTGGGTAAAGTTTCTTAAAGAAAAGTCTGAAGCTTTTGATCAGTTCAAAATTCTTTGTACTAGTATTAAAAACTTGTATGGCTCCACTGTGACTAAGTTTAGGTCTGATCATGGTAAAGAATTTGAAAATGCTAGTTTTGATAACTATTGCAATGCTAAAGGTATTTTTAATGAATATTCAGCTCCTAGGACTCCTCAGCAGAATGGGATTGCTGAGAGAAAGAACAGGACTCTTCAAGAGATGGCCAGAGTTATGCTCAATGCAAAAGATGTATCTAAGAGACTCTGGGCTGAAGCTTTGAATACTGCGTGTCACATTAGTAACAGGGTGTATCTTAGGCCTGGAACTAACATGACCCCTTATGAACTCTTGAAGGGTGTGAAACCATATATTTCATATTTTCATGAATTTGGGTGTGACTGTTATCTACTGAATGACTGGGATTATCTGAGTAAATTTGATCCTAAAAGTGAAAAGTGCATCTTTGTAGGATACTCAGCCAATAGTACTTCCTTTAGAGTCTACAATCTTAGATTGAAGACAATTCAGGAATCAGTGAATGTTGTGTTTGATGATTTCACACTTGACACAGGTACTGGTGATATCTCTGTTCCCAATGTTGAACCAACAGTGGAAACCGAGAATGCTACTCCTGACAATGTTGCACCAACATTGGAACTGGAAGCTGGAAGCACTGAACAGGAGACAGGGAACGATGTTAGACTAACACCAGTGAGATCTGATGTTAGATTAACAATAGAAGACTCTGACTCAGAACATGAAGTTGATTCTGGACCTAGAAGAGATCCCCAGCTAGGATTCAGAAAGATCATCCAGCCTCCCAGGTAATAGGTGAACTCACTGAACGGGTAAGGACACTCAACAAAGAAAGACTTGATTGTAGAAATATGGTTAAATTGTGTGTCTGTATGAACTTCACGTGTACTGTTGATAGTGCCTCTTGTTTTGTCTCCTTTATTGAACCGAAGAATGTGAATGAAGCCCTCCTTGATAACTTTTGGATTAATGCCATGCAGGATGAACTATTACAGTTTACTAAAAACAATGTCTGGAAACTGGTGCCTAGACCATCCAATGTTAATGTAATAGGGACCAAGTGGATATTTAAAAACAAAAGTAATGAGGAAGGGGTCATAGTTAGAAACAAAGGTAGACTAGTTGCTCAGGGGTACACACATGTGGAAGGTGTAGATTTTGATGAGACCTTTGCTCCAGTTGCTAGGATTGAATCTATTAGATTACTTCTAGCCATTGCATGTTGTCTTAGGATAAAACTATACCAAATGGATGTAAAGGGTGCTTTTCTGAATGGGCTGATTGATAAAGAAGTATATGTTGAACAACCTAAGGGATTCACAGATCCTAAATACCCCGACCATGTGTACAAGCTTGACAAGGCCCTGTATGGACTTAAACAAGTACCTAGAGCATGATATGAAAGGCTTAGAAAATTCCTATTAAGTCTTGGCTTTGTTAGAGGTGAAGGAGATAGAACAATGTTTGTCTTGAAGAAAGATTCTCATGTCTGTATTGCTCAAATCTATGTAGATGATATTGTGTTTGGCTCAACTAACAATTCTATTTTAGAAAAATTTGTTGAATCAATGACAAGGCAGTTTGAGATGAGTACGATGGGAGAATTAAATTTCTTCCTTGGTCTCCAAGTAAAGCAAACAGGTAATGGGATATTCCTGAGTCAGGAGAAATATGCAAAGTATTTGGTGAAGAGGTTTGAATTGGCAGATTCAAAGCCTTACAAGACTCCCATGTCTTCATCAGTGAAGATATCCAGGGATGTTATTGGTGCAAATGTTGATCCAACATTGTACCGTTCAATGATAGGAAGCTTACTCTACTTGTCTGCTTCAAGACCTGATATAATGTTCTCTGTTTGTTTGTGTGCTAGGTACCAGGCATGTCCAAAGCAATCACATCTGATTTCTGTGAAGAGAATCCTTAGATATATATCTGGCACTTTGGCCCTTGGAATCTGGTATTCTTATGACACTAACACAAATCTTGTAGGTTTCAGTGACTCGGACTGGGCAGGAGACACTGATGACAAAAAGTCTACAAGTGGAGGATGTTTTTATCTGGGGAACAACTTGGTCTCATGGTACAGTAGAAAGAAAAATTGTGTGTCACTCTCCACTGCTGAATCTGAATACATAGCAACAGGTAGATGTGTCACTCAGTTAGTATGGCTTAAACACATGCTACTGGATTATGGGTTAGACAGTGATACCTTACTTATGTTCTGTGATAATCTTAGTGCTATAAGCATCTCTAAGAACCCTGTGCAACACTCTAGAACTAAACATATTGATATAAGGCATCAATTTCTGAGAGACATGGTAGAAGATAAGCTCATTGACATTGAACACATTGAAACTAATAATCAACTTGCTGATATGTTCACTAAACCCTTAGATTCTGAGAGGTTCTTCAGTTTGAGGAATTCTCTTAGCATGTGCACTGTCTAGGGTTGTTAGTACACCAGTGTTGACATAACACCACTGTCTAGCACTGGTTATTGGTTGTGGTGTATCTGAAATTCTCTTTTATTTCGTTTTCTGCATTCTTCTTTCTTGCATATTACATCTTTGTTAGAGACTTTGTTGGGTTGTGTGGTTAATCAGTATAAATAGCTGTGTTGACTGGTGGACAGGTACATTTCAAGAGTTTTGTAAAGTAAGAACTCTGTTGTTAGTCTGTGAATGTTAACCTAACATCTGGGAGAAGATGGGGTACACAGAGCTCACTACTCTGATGTTATTTAGTTGTGACTTATCCATGTTAGGTTAGACAGAGCATGAAGAGAAGCTGGGGTACATGATGTTGGGAGCTTCATTGTCATTCAGTTGCGCTTATTTTTGTGGTTTGTCTATGGCCAAGGTTATGCATGATGGTGAGCCTTACTACTGGGGTGCTTGGAAGTTTCGACTATTTGCATTCAGTAGCAGTGTTCACTTGGCATTTCTCTTGTAAACAGGTTGGAAAACAAGTATGCATGAGGAGTTGGGGTGGAGAGGTATATGATAAATGTATTGTCTTCATTCAGTTCCTTTGTACTTGCCTAATCTGTAGCTGATGGTTAAGTTGTTGGGGTGTGTGGGGTCTTGTGCTGCCCACATTCAGTGATGAAACTATCCTTTTACATTCACTAGTTTTTGTTCAAAAGAGTTCATGATAATAAATAAAGATAAATTGATTTGTCCTGATCCCAGTCAGTAAAGCTGTTTGTACTTGGTTCCATCACCCAATGTTGATCTCACATTGTTGCATTCATTCTTGTTCTGCATTATTCCTTGTGTCGGTTTGGGCTTAGGGGGAATAGTAATCCTAGGAATCATGTGTTGAGGCATACTTCGTGGGTGACTCACTGCAGGTAAAACACTATGTTTTGTGATCATCTATACTGTGGGAACATCTTTTCCCTGGATATGTACATCCACTCTATGTTTTTCTGTTTGATGTGTTACTTACTCATACTGATGATCTTAATCTATATCTTTGTATCTATGTACTTGGGTGAGGTTCCAAATCAGTACACAGGAATATCTCACGCTCTCACATGATGTTGCCTTGGATGAAGCCCTGCACCTACAACTTCCCTCCCTGATGTTAACTTGCCAATGTTAGTTTAACATTGTAACATTGTAACTTATAAGTTTTCAGGTGTGGAGACTGCTCTGGTTACGTGTTAATATAACACTGACACATGATAAGGTGAACATGGGTATGATCGTGTGACAGTGGTCCGATTATTTTGGTAACATGTTACAACACCACTATCACTATTCTTCAGCTGATTGATTATATAATTTGCCCTAATCTCTTCCTACTGTTATCGCGCTCAAAAATTTTGCGAAATCTACACTCTCTGCAAATCAAGTTTCTATTTTTCTTCTCTAAATAACTCTAACAATGGCACGCAAGTCTCCCATTGATACTCTTGAAGCTGCTGCTGAGCAGATTGAGCAACCACGTCGTCGTAGCACCAGACGTGCAACCACTGAAGCCGTCGCCGCCGCTGCACCAAAGAGGAAATCCACCTATCAACGGCGCAAGGGCAAGAGATCCGCTAAGGGTGATGTTGGTTCAACATCAAAAACTGCTGAGCAGACCTCCACTCCCACCAACGACGAAAACAAGGTAATGATGGCTAACCCTACTCAAGATATGACTGCTGAAATTAGTATTGAGGGGGAGAAAGAGGCCCATGTTGTTGATGTGGGTGAGTCTGAGGTTGTGCATGAGGTCCCTGAGGATGATGGTGGGGATGAGACTGTGGGTGGTACTGATGAAGGTGAAAACCTTGAGGATAATGGTGTTGAGCATGTTGCTGCTGTTGAGATGGATACTCTTCCTGAGGAAGATACTGAAGGTAACCAAGATGATGATGATGAGGGTGACAATCAACCTGAAGAGGTTGAGAGAGAAGAAGAAGAGACCTTGACTCTCTCTGCCTTAGCTACTGCTGCTAAGAAAAAAAAGGAGAAGCAGGTGGTTGTTGAAACTTCTGAGTCTGAGTCAGAAGAAAAAAAAAGCGGAAGAAGATGATAAGGATGAAGAAGAATATGAGGAAGTTGAGGAAGAAGACCAACTGGTAGGTGATGACCCTGCTGATGTTACTCCAACATCAGGCAGTGATGAGTACTTTGATGTGCTTGATGAGGAATTCAGGTTTTTATGTGTCTGCTGAGGCAGAAGAACAGTGGGAGGCGTATCAAGCCAGGGTTATTCACATGGAGAGGAACATTGATGAGGAGATGTTCAAAGAAAATAGGTTGTTTGAGTTGCTTGAAGCTAGAGGAGTGTTGGGCTCTGTGATGAACCAGTCATCATATGTCCCTGATGTGATCAGAGAGTTCTACATGAATCTCTCTCAGTGGGTGTGCCACCAGGGCTCTCCCAAGTTTGGAAAAGCTTAGGTAAGGATGAGTGTGTATGACATTAGCCCCTCTGTGATCAATGAAGCTTGGGGACTTCCTGATCCTGAGGAAACTGAGGATCCTAGCATGGATGAGTGATTACTGACCTCACTGGTGGACTCACAAGGAAATGGAATGATAGTTTTCCAACTACAAAGCTGACATCCTTAAGTGTTGTACTTCACAAGCTCTCTACCTACAATTGGTTGCCTTCTTCCAACACCACTGTTATGACAAAAGAATCTGCAAAGTTGGTGTATAAACTGAATATTTGGCTAAGTGTGAACATAGGGGAGAAGGTTCTGAGGCACATGAGGGAGGTCACAACAAAGACAAAGGGAATCATTCCATATCCCTCTCTGATATCCAGCATTCTAGTGAAGCAAGGCTTCAAGACAAAGAAGACAGAAGGTTGGATCAAGAACAAGGCCAAGATGATCATCACCAGGAGCTACTTCACTCAAGTCAGAATCCAAGACTTTCCCTGGAATCCCAATACAGAAGCTGGTCCACGCAGGAAAAAGAAGAAGAAGACTATAAAATTTGCTGCCTCTTCTGTTCCAGTTGCAAGTGGGGATAGCTGTTCTGTTATTGCCGATGCTTTTATGGAGGAGACCCTGGTGTGGCTTGACAGAGAGTATAAAGATACCCAAAGAGAGATAGAAGACAAGCAAGTAAGGTTGCAGGAGATTGACAGCCTCAGGAAGCATTTGAAGGATCTGCCTTCCTCACAAAAAGGGGGAGAGTAGATCAAATTTCAAAATTTCTTAGTTCTTTTAATTTTTTGTCTTCGATGGCAGTATGAACAATTCTATTTCGATGGCAGTGTGTTCCTTGCTACTCAGTATGGTCTGTAATTAAGTACTTTTCTATATTGTTACTTAGTGTTTCTGCTTATGCTATTTGAACTTTGGTTACAAAGTACTAACTCTATTTTGCATGTGTTAAATGTTCTCTGATGTTAAGTTAACAGTGAGATGTTCAATGTTAGAACATCTGTCTGGTTTTGATGTTAAGCTAACATTGACAAAGATGGATGTTATGACAACATTGAAAGTATCAATGTTAGAATAACATTGAGTTAGTTCCTTCTGATATTCAGGGGAGAGTACTTAAGTTTTCCATTGAAGAAGATAGTGAAGTTTGTCTGAATAATTTGATCTGATTAGAACAGGTTCTTAGGTTTTGTGATTAAGGCAAAAAGGGGGAGATTGAAAGTGCAGGTATTCTGGCAATGTTAGATTAACATTGAGAAGTCAATGTTAGAGTAACATTGCTGAAGTAGAATCCGATTTACAATCTTGATTATATTCTTTATTGTTGTTTTACCTTATTCGTTTAACTAATTGAGTTCCACAGTTGTGATTGTCTTTGATTATTATTCAGGAAACAAACTTGTCATAGGTTGGACGCTCAAAGTTTCCAAGGAGGAAAGTTTCCTTAATTAAGCAAACCGCTCTACAAGGAAAGAAGAGTTCAAGTGAAACTAGGAATGCTTTCCAAGATGAGTCCTGATTTGAAGAAGAAGTCTTTCCTTAGTTAGATCTCTAACGAAGGAACTATT
The DNA here is from genome assembly GCA_948329865.1 of Linaria vulgaris. NCBI lineage: Eukaryota > Viridiplantae > Streptophyta > Magnoliopsida > Lamiales > Plantaginaceae > Linaria > Linaria vulgaris. Next base: position 77,631,981 of record OX415252.1, read on the forward strand.
ATTCAAGAAGGACTGCGAGAACAAGGAAGAGGAGTTCGAGAAGGAAACAAAAGAGAATTACCAACCGTGTACAACACACCTTGGAGTCCAAATCAAGAACCTATATATAGGTGCGAAGTACATCAAGACAACTAACGAGACAAGAGCTAATCAATCCAAGAGATTTATTTACAAGTTGTTGAGTGTTGCCTTGCTTTAACAAAGTTTGTGAGTTGTGAGAATAGATCTAAGAGTGAGGAGCTTTTAGAGATAGTCAAAGCAATTCTTGTGTGCTTTGCTTAGTTCAATCAATTTAAGAGTGAGGAGCTTGAGAATTGAGAGAACGGCTTTTGTTAAAACCTTTACCGGTTATTTTGCCTACGGCTGGGAAGTTAATATAATCATATATTCACTTCTTAAATTCGTGTTTGTTTATTCCGCTGCACTATTACTCTAGTTTGTTGTTAAAGTAACATCGTCGAATTAACATCATACAAAACTGTTGTTAAATCCTCAGTGTTAAGTTAACAACAACAACGTATCGACCCGATCCATAATTTCATAACCACCCGTCAATACACTCTCATGCATCGTGACACCTACATCCCATGTGCCCTTATAAATAGGAGGACTCCTCCACAATTAACGGACAAACTGGATAGAAAAAGAACAACTTAATAGGCGATTCTCTTTTGTTTTTACATTTATACAATTCTCACCATCGCGGATTTTACAATACATATACATTTTCGAAATTAAGGTAGGGTGTTCCGACCAAAATATACGTTAAATACTCCGGTACTAAAATGGTATAAAATGAGTGTTAACATATAATTAACATATATGTGTGTGTATGCGCGCGCGTGAAACCTAGAGGAATAGCAAGAAACACATCAAAGGAGTTATCAGTAACTAAATCGAGAATGATCACAATCTTGATTGCAGCATGCGTTTCTTTGTTTTGCCTTTTGCTTTTGGTTTTTTTTTTGATGGGTAAAAGACATTCATTCATTTCATCAATCAAGATTACAGAGTTTGCTACACCCGATCAAAATAAAAATTACAATTTAAGCACAACAAAACCAAACAACCAAATTTATCAGAAAAATGAGGAGATGAAAGATCTGCAACAGGAAGTCCTCGCGCAACATCCGAGATAATGAAGGTAGACAAGTCACTTTGAGTTAGGTAATGTTCTTCTGGCGCGGAGAAAAACGGCCTTGACTCGAACGCCTGTTCCCAAATCCTTGGAATAAACAGCGCCACTACTTTTACATCAGCTCGATCCAGAATAAGGTAGTATTCCAAAGCTTTAAAACGAAACCCCTGCAACCAAAACACACCAAATCCAAAAGAACCAAAAACCTTTGGTTCAAACCTCAAACTGTCAAACAAAATCAGCATAGCAAGATGCATAAAACAACTGGGAAACAGAGCATCATAAACTACAACCGAATCGAAAGGAAGAAACTGAAATAAGAAAGCTACAAACACCATGTTATTCGTAAGGATTGACATGGAGGGTCCAAAACTCTGAATCAAAGATTGACCAAATCTACGACTTAGGGCAGAAAAAGTTCAACCCAAGAGAGGAAGGGCGATAGTAAGAGGCCCTTCAGGAAAGTAGCTTGTGGGGATGAACGCGGAGGGTGGATGAGTATTTTCATTTGGTGGGTGGTTGTGACCAGTGGGAAACGATGGAACCATCGTCGGAGATTTGTTTGCTGGAGGTGGAGAAATTTGGAGGAACATGAAGGAAATCCAAAAAGGGCTTGGAGATGGAAGGGAGTGGGTTGGATGACCAAGTCTGAAAGAATGTAACCTCCAACACTGGTGGCAAACCACCCCTTTTAACGGCGGCGGCGGAGAAACCCTACAAAAGGGTGGAAAGAACCCTAAAAAAGGGTGGAAAGGCACCATTCTCAACTTACATTGTCATGATAAGAGTTTTATTTTAGAGACAATTTGAAGGAGGGTATTATAACCTACAATTTGTTGTAGCGAATTTGGTGCACAATCCTTTTGCTTTTGGTTAAATGTTAAAGAATGTCCGCTCCAATAATTTTGTGTGCACAAATTCCAGCATGTGTTGCTTGCCACTTGAGAATTTATTGTATATACAATAACATTTCAAACGAACATATATTCTGTTTCCCTACTGCTGCTACTCCATGAATTAGAACCCACGACACAAATATTCAAATGTGACAACACCATATGAATTATCAAAAAGTTATTTGATACACCATATATATTACATGCATAAGATTTTTAGCCTGAAATTTTTATTAGGCCTTTCGTTTCGCAAACTAGGATTTTTTTTTAGCAAATTTGCAACAAATTTTTAAGATATATATATTATTAATAAAACTTTTATCATTTCGTCATCCAACAACACGACAACGTGAAAGAATCCAAGTGCACCTGCATAATGGTTTGATGCAGACACTGCCTCAATAATTTCATCCGTCACCATGTCCTATATATTTACACGATTAAATCCAATGTACTGAAAATTTTACTTTGTCCACACTTCAAATTGAAAATGACACCATATTATCTCTACAGAAAAACAACAGGGAGTAAAACCAGGAAATTCAAAGCTCTTGACAAAGACAATCCCCACTCTATTTTGTGATCTCTATTTATGATCACTCAATTGCCCGAGTTCAAAAAATCATAAAATTTGCATTGATAATAATATTAATGCTTAAAGACTTACTACTTATATTATTTAACTTAGCCTCCTGATAGTAACAACTTAATCAATGAACCCACTTCAAATAAACCATGGTCAATAATCAATTTGCCCTCCTTAATTAAATCCAAATTTAGCCATTGAACCCGGTTCGGCTCCAAACCGCATCTCTGACCCGGCTCAGGTCCCGGCCCTTAAGGGTCCGACCCACGCCCTCAAATACCGAATTGGCAGCCGATTTCCGGCTACGCGCCAGGTACTCGTGCGGCGGAACCACCTCCGTCTCGTTGTCCTCAAAACCCTCGTCCGAGTCATGCATTGACTCGACCGAGTCGACTCGGTAAATCTTCGACCAATCGGGCACGTTAACCGGTGCTGACGTGGCCATGTGGCGGCCACGTGGAGATTCTGCCACGCTGTCTTGTGCACGGAATTGGTGCACGATACCCGGTGAGGTGCTCGAGTCGTCGTCGAAAGCCAACGATAAACCTCCGGCACGGCGACCGGCGCGTGGGATTGGTCGGCGACTGCGGTAGTTGCCAAAACCCCCGTTACTCTCGACAATGGCGGCGCGTGGCCCCCACTCTCCACCGTCGTCGTTGACCGAGTCGTCGACCATCGACCAAACCTCGTCTTCTCGGAGCTCCGACCCGCCATTTACCGGTCCCTGGCCCTGATTATTGTACCCGTAACTTCCCAAATATAGTTCACTGCGGCTGGTGGTTAATTTACGACCTTTGGCCATCAAATTAGTCACTAAAGCCGACGGATTAATTATTGAAAAATTGTAACAAGAATTTTAAAAGAAGAGTCTGCAAAATTATATCATGTACAAAATATTGGACTATAGTGTAAGTGCATACGCAAGTATAAAAATTGGTAATGAACATAGACACAATTTCGAAGTGTGCGGTTGTATATATAAAGTTTTGATTGATTGCATTATATTGATGGTGGGCGGTGGCCCCACTTGGAATTTCATTTTAATTTGAGTTTCATTTTGTCTGAATTTAATGAATGCCATGGTAAACACAAGTATATAATGGAGCCACGGTGAGAAATTAGAAAGGGAAGATGATCACGAAACTGTTAAATCTTGACAAGTAATTAAGTCGTGATTGGGGAAGCTCCACGCGCGTGGGAGTACGTGCGTGGAATGAGAGGAGAGATTGTCTTGTCAGGTGGGAAAAAAAAAAGGTTTATAAATAATATGAGCTTTACACCCATGATTACTGTAAGTTAATGTTCTAGAAGCGGTGTGAGACTCACATGAGTCATGTGTATTTGTGTTATGTCGTGTCCTCGTTACATACTATATTTTAAAAACTCGTTTTGTATTGTGTCGTGTCTGTGAATATATATATATATATATATGTGTGTGTGTGTGTAGGATATTCTATTAAATATTATTTTTAAGAATTTATTTTGTATCATATCGTATTTGTGTATGTATTAAACACTACGTACTACGTATATTTCAAGAATTTGTTTCTCATATGTGCGTGTTTGCACTTCGCGTAACCGTCTGTGCCGACAGAGTTTTAAGATGAGACCTTTTTATACTTCGTTATTTATCTAATTTTACGCTTTTTACTAGACCTAGTGGCTAGTGCATAAGTGCTACATTCCAACTTGACTCGAGTCCCGAGGCCAAGTATGCACGACCTCCTCCTCATTTGCCCTTTCACCATTTGACACATGGATGGTGTCAACAAGTGGGACCTAGTGTTTACAGGTCACTTTCTATGCCACGTGTGTCTCACTACTTAAAAATGTACCGCATATCTAGCAAGGTGAATCTTATTAATTATTAGAACACAGAAATAGACTAAGTTTCAAACACCTATGACCTATCCAATTATAACTCTGTGATAATTACTTACTCTCTTCAAAGTTAAAGAATTTGGAGAGAATCTTATAAATTAGAACACAGAATAGACCATCTAAGTTTCAAACACCTATCCAATTATAACTTTGTGATAATTACTTTCTCTCTTCAAACTTTAAAGAATTTGGTGATTTGTGTATGATACTTAAATTTAGGCTTCACACCAGTCAACATAAATGATTTCTCATAGACATAGTTAATAAACCATTCTTAATTACGTTCTAAACCATTCTAGATTAACGTTTCCCCCGAAATATATAGGATTAATCCAAGGTAAAATAAATCCCATTATGGAAGTCTCAACTGCAGCAAATAAAACCAATGTGTTGTCTCCACCCCAATTGCTGGATGAGAATATGTTGGTGGGCCGAGAAAATAACAAACTTGTCCTTGTGAGAAATAAACTCTCCCAAATTCATTTTATTTTTAAGAAAAAACCTTATAATAAGATCGCTATCAGAGGGGTACGTACTTCTTACCAATCATATTCAGAGCTAGGTCCCCTTCTAAATCGCAAAAGTTTACCTACGTAACAGAGTTTTCAGTAGTTGTATTAGTACTCCATTATTGGAGAATCGAAAGAGATATATATTAGGGTGGTTGGTTATGTTGTTAATTAACTTAATTTGGCTAATTTCTTGTATTCTGGTAGTTGATGCTAGCTAGTGAATTGTCAATGGTTGATAGAACTTTCAAGGGGCCCTTTCATGCATACGTCACTGTGTGTATGCTAAAGGGTTGGACCCAGGCTTGCAGTGAACTGACTTACGTGCGGGCCCCAATTGCTTTTGTTCGGTTAGTGAGGGTTCCATCTCTCCATGATGGAAATTTGAGTTTGGATTCTGAACCAGTTTTTTGGTAATTGATTTCGAATCAGTTTGTTGAGATTTCTTAGCCATTCTTTTAGAATTATTTGCTGAATTGAAGTAAAGTATGAATAATTTTTCTGTGGCCCATTGATAAAGTTTTAGAAGAATTCATTTTCTTCTTTGATAAGGCTTCATAAAACTTTTTTAAGAGTTTTCAATTTAGCATAGGGTCACAGTCTTCTTACTCAACTTCGACGGTAAATTTTCCTAGTATTTATGTGTAATAAGTAATAACAGATAGTCAATTCCACATACATGTACGGAGTATGTATTTAATTAGAATAATTGCATATTACTTGAGTTGAGGGTCATTTAATTTTTGGGAACAACATATAAATAATTTTGTCATGAGACAGTGTGTGTTTAGGTTAGTCCCATTTAACTTGAGGATTCTCCGGTAATGACACAAAAAAATTGTTCGTATACCCTTTATAAGCGCCTTTAGAGAGAACTTAAAGAAGTTTGGAATTTCAAACATTGTTGATTGCCAAAAATGTTGGTTGTCTTTCATATCAGTGAACTCTTTAGCTTTCCATCCATGTAGCTCGGCAATTCCTGGAGCAGCGGCTATCTTTTACTATCAATTTTTTTGAACATTAGACTTTTTTTGCTAATTATTCCTTTACGCTAGTAATCAGCTTATCAATATGAATGTGGGTGTCAATTTGTTTAATAATAACATAAGACATATTTGTTGATTATTAATTTGATGTAACATAAAGAGCTAGCTTGACAATAATAAGGCGCAAAAAGAGATTTCCACAAATAATTTCAACTAAAAAATGTATATGTACTAGTATATAATTTTTTTGGATGTTGAGTGTCGCGCCATCTTTGCGCTGATAGAACCCAACTGTCAAAGGTAGTAGTACTTCATATATTATTTGTATGTACTACTAGATACTCTTTGTCTCGCATCTTTTAGGTCAGGATGAATCTCAATTTAAATTGGTTCCATATAATAAATGTGTTTTTATTTATACATCATTATCTTAAGCTGGTTAGGAGGACGATATATGGTCTTCTTATTAAGAGAATTTGAATATATGGTGTACTTGTCAATGCATAAATGATTAATCATTACATGTCACAAACATATTGGCTTAAATATACCCGAGCGAGCATTTTTCATCAGTTAGATACTTAAAAATCATATAAAATAGTTGTTCTGAAATACTAAGATTTTAAAATCAAGATACCATAATGTCTCAAAATAGTATACCACTTAGGCACTTACTATTTAGAGATCTAATTATGAATTATATATTAACCACACATAACAGGAAATAATTAAAGATGACAGAGAAATGGAATCTAGGGGGTCCAATCCTGTGGGCCCAAAGAAGGATCCCACCATTCGTGTCCATACATAAGACATGACAACCAAGAAAAGCAGGCACCTTCTGAGTAGTTAGTAGCTGATTCGTCATGTATTGCATGACAAACGGGCACGGCCGTAATTGTATAATTGTATTTTTTTTTAAATTATATTATATTGTGGGCATTATAGGAGTTCTCTTCCATTTTCCTTTTCCTTTTTGAAATCAAATAAATATTTATTTGTTAGACAAAATTATTAGAATCAGAATCTCACCTGCTATTGCTTCAGCGATCCCATGTGATATCATGCTTAACAGATAGAGACTGGAAACTCGTTTCTCGATACGAACTGATTTTTTATATTGAAAAGTTGCGGGTTTTTATTTGGTTTAAGGTTATTTTACAACATGATTGGTTTTAAGTACATTTGCATATTTTTTCTTTGAATTTCATATTAAATTATTTAGATGGAGTGGTCCTTAATTCAAAATTATTTAAGTACATCTGCATTATTTATTTGTTCTAAACATGTGTAAAGAAAATATATAATACTAATTTAACCGTATCAAGTTTGTCTTTAATAATTGATTAAATAAGATTGATTATCACTATGAGATGACCTTGTAATTTGGTCTTATTTTATCTCGGTTACAATACAACGAGAATACAATACAAATGAGCTTGAAATAAACCAAACTGTTAACGAGTTTAGAATTATTTCCTATTAACTGAATTATTTATTAAGGTTGGAACGCCTTTGCCCGTGGTTCAAAGGCTAAGTGCTATGACAAGAATTTTCCTTCCTTTTATTGACTATACTTCATTCTTTTCTCCGAGTGGATTTTCTTACATTTTTCAGTCTTGTCCCCCTCTTTTTCCCCTCTTTTTCCCCTTGATATCTTCCTTTATATAGGTTTTGATAGGGGCAGGTGTCATGGTGCATGTGTTTACAGGTGTCGTTATGCATGTGGTTATGTTTACACGTGTTACAATGTTTATTCAGCCAATAAGATAACGTGTTCACTTTGAGTGCTGACTGTATCATTTCCGAGGGCTTTGGTCTTCTTTGTGATACGGGGTAGATTACTTTCTTTGCTGTCTCTAATGGTAGCTTCGAGGACCAAGTTTGGAGCATTCCCGTTTAATGATAGTGCTTTTCCGAGAGATGCGTATTCTGAAGTAAGTGTTTCAAGGTATTTTCCGAGAGGGTGGGGGTGAGTTGGTTTCCGAGAGGTTTTTGAGCTATCGTAGGTAGGTGTTTTTCTTTCTCCGAGTGTCCAGAGAGGTTAATTGAGTAACGTTCTGATTTTTAGTCTGATCATTGAGAGTAGTGTTCCGAGAGCTTTCGTGTTTGGAATGTATAGTCAAGGAAGGTTTTTTTGTCAAGGTTCTGGGACTGTTGTCCGTTGGGGCCCTGTTTCCGAGAGCATGAGTTCCGAGAGCCTTCATTTATGAGATTCTGCCTTAGCCTTGCATTCCTCATGTTGGCTTTTGTCGGAAATGCGCTCCGAGAGGTGTGATACCTGTATTGCAGAATTAGGTCGCATAATATATTTGGTAATTCCAGTAATTGGTTCATTGTTTTATTTTAAGCAGGTGAATTATCATCCTGTTAACAAACCCCCCCAGTTTCTAGTGCAGTTAGTTATTGCTACTGTACTAGAAACTTTTGAGGGGTAGGAGAAATCTAGTATCGTAGATTTTGTCTTGTATGCGGGGAACAGTTCACAAGGCCTCGTAGAACTCTTCAGGGGTGTCGTAAACATTCGTCATTGACTAGTCAGTGACATGTATGCTTTTTTCGACAATTCCCTCGTTCTTGGCATTGCCTTTAAAAAGGCGAGGAGTATCGTGATACTCTCCGAGTGTTTTCCGTCGTATTTTCCAAATGTACCCTCGTAGGTCATTATTTGGGGTTATTAATTATAATTTAGGGTATAATTTTAATTGTCTGCAACTTAAATGCAGTTAGTGGAGATTTTAATGCCACGCTTTAAGTTAGGTGCAGAAATCGAAGAGTTTTAACCGTTATTCTCTCATTAACCGAGGAGACGTGTTATCACGCACGATTTTCAATCGTGAGGCGTGGCACGCTTAGTGGTCATTTAAGACGTGTAGTGGGCGTAGGGTTTAAAAACCCTCTTTTTCACCCATTACTTTCACTTGCATACTAAGCAAATTCTCTCAAGGCGGACTTTTTTTCCTCTCTGCAATTTTCTGCTAATCTTTTCTTTCCAAAATTCTGTTTTGATGGCGTCGCAATCTACCACAAATTTGGTTTCGGTTGCTTCCGGTACTGGAGGGGCGGCGGGTTTAGGGTTTCAATCTTCGCGAAAGCGAAGTTCTGCGGCGGTGGGGGCAAGCGGTAGTGGTGGCGCAGGGAAATCGAAAAGGATGAAGAAGACGGCTGAGAAAGGTGGCGCTCCACGCGTTACCCAGAAAGTGGGTAACACTGCTAGCACCGCCACCGAGAAAGAAATCAAGAACTTGTTTAAGGAGCTTGGTGTTTCCGGCCGTAATATCGAGATAACGGTGCCGGAGGCTCATCAACGGGGTGATGCTCCTCCTGAAGGGTACCTGACAGTGTATTACCCGCAGGTAAAGGCGGGGCTACGTACTTTTTTCCCGCCTTTTTTCTGTGACATCTTTAATTACTGCAATCTTTGTCCGAGTCAGCTCGCTCCAAACTCGTTTTCGTCACTGGCTCTGTTCGTGTTCTGGTGCCTGGTGAGAGGTCTCGAGTGTACGAGGGATAGGTTCTTTGTTGTATTCGAGCTGAAGCAATCTCCCGGGGGGGTCCTTTTTACTGTTTCACTCATCGAGACAAGGATGATAGGATCTCCGAGGGTATGGTTACCTCCCATAGCTCGTGGAAGAATAAATTCTTCTTCATCAACCCAGCTGTGGGGTCGTGGGACATACCTATGACCTGGAGGGTGCCTACATTCCCCGACAGAGTGATGGACGACACGCTGGTGTTTTCACCTGTGTTCTCCGCGAAGCCTCTCGTGGAGTCAAAGGATTTTATTCGCCTCTATCGGACCGCAGGATTAAAGTATATCTCTCCGATAGACAAAATCAACACTCCTTTGGCTGTTCCCGAGAAGTTGTTTGATACGTTTGGTGAGTTTTTTACTCTCCTATCTACTATCTTACTGGTTTTTCTTTTCACTTTATCTAACTTATGATCTCTTTGATAGTGAGTGTTCTACAGCCCTTTATGGTGGATAGTGAGGCTGTGGTGGGCAAGAAGAAGAAGTTTACCCTAGGAGAGGGTGGAACTGCTGAGGTCGCAGAAGGGGAGCAAGGAGGAACTCCTTCCAAGACTGTGGAGGTTACGTCCCGGTCGTCTAGCGGGACATCCGATACCCCCGAGGAAGTAGAGTTAACTGTGACCTCTGCCAGTGCAGGTCCAAAGGGGGGATTCACCATAGGGGATGGTGAAGATGAAGTTGGGATAGAGGAGACGGCCTTACCAGCTCCTGGCGTCATCCGCATACCCTCGTCGTCGGAGTTATCAGGGGATTCTTACGCCCTGTTGGCGACCCCTCCGAAAGGTACGTGTTCTTGAAATATTTTGGAGTATAGAAGTGTGCTTTAGATAACTGCTTTTAGGTAGTCAGAAGGGTATTTTTATTTATACTAACTTTCTGATTCTGTAGGAGGCGAAGAGTTTTTTGGTGTGGAAGAGGGATCACTTCCTGCCGACTCTGCTTTCCTTCCAGCATTCGACACCATGAGCTTGCTGGACGAGATTTTGGCTGCGGGTCCTCCGCTTGCGAGTGCTCCTCCCCCGGGACCTTTCACGGCCGTCCAATCCGACAGTCCCATAGTCACCCATATTCCATTGGCGGGGGTGGTATCTTCTGAGAGGCCCTCGTCTTCCAAGGCTCCCGTTTTAGGACGAGAGCCTAGCACCGAAGATGCTCAGGAGGCACTCGAGACGGTGACTCGATACCTCACTGCCGTCAATTCCTTGCCAGCAGACGGGTGGGAGTTTACCCGGGCTTGTGTCAACAACGTGGCCATGCTGGTAAGTTCTTTATCTAATTAATAATTTACTTTTAAGATCCTTTGTCGGGATCTTTATTCTTCTATTTTGCTTTCTTAGGCACCTAAAATGCTTCCCCTTCTGTTACTCGAGGTTGAGAAGTTACAAAAATTGGCGAGTGCGGCTGAGGAGAGGTCTCGGAAACTGGAGGTAGAACAGAATAGCCTGCTGGAGAAGGTAGGGAAGTATGAGGTGGCTTTTGCCAAGGTCTCGCGGCACAATCAAGACCTGAGGGGGGAGAACAAGCAGCTTCTCTCCTCCGTAAAGGAGATGGAAGCTTCTGGTCTAGTGCTGAAGGACAGGGTAGTTTCTCTCGAGGGCGAGAAGACGGCTTGGGAGACCAAGCAAAAAGAATTGGAGCAGCATCTCTCGGAGGCACTGGGCCAGGTGGATATTCTTAATGCGAAGCTGGCACAGGCTACGGCTACGGGAGGCGTTCTCCCTGAGGAGGTGCAACAAAGGGTGGACACGGCGGTTAAGCAGGCCCGAGAGGAGACTGCTATCCAAGTGGGGGATGTGTACCTCCGCAAACACCAGGGGTACTTGGCGGGATCTGCTATGTGGGGATTCCTTCAGTGTTTCGGACATGTACGACAGAAGGTTAACCCCCGCTTGGACCCGCGAGTTGTTAATATCGCGGAGATGAAAAGGCCAACTTTGGAAGAGGCCTTCGACCTCTATCAGAAGAGTAGTACTCGACGTCCTCCCACTTCCTCCTCTCCATCTCGAGTGCCTTTTTCTGCTATCCTCCCGCGATCCTCGGCGGACTCCCTCCACGTTGGAGTTCAAGCTACCTCCTCGGGTGTTCCTTCTTCAGTGGGTGTTCCTACCCCCTACTTCGGAGCCAATCCCTGATTCATCGAGTGTTCAACCCCCCCCCCCCCCCCCCCAATCTCAGTAGTTTTTAATTTGTGAACACTTTTTATGTAATGGTACTTAGTTTTTTTTTTTTTTTTTTTTTTTTTTTTGTAACGATATTATTTTGGAATGAAACATTTCTTACTTGGAACAAAACTTTTTCTTTTCCGCGTTTATAATCACACAACTCTTCTGCATATTATGAATACTTAGTTTCTTTCCTTTTATTGTAGAATTTTTTAAGATTGAGTTTACAGAAATGAGAAAACTTCTCACTCTTACTGGCCAAGTAACTTTCTTAGTATAGCGTGTCTATTTGCAGTGCAATTTTGAGGGGAATATACTTTCCTAAATAGGAGTATCCCCTGGCACGCCTTCGTAGCCTATTATACTTTGGGCAGCTCAATCATAATTCTATCTTCGAGGAGAGAAGCATAGGTAGTCGTTGATGCTTAGAGTGGTAAATATTTTCACGTCCTTTCAAAGAATTATTCCGAGTAGATTTGTTCATACCTTTCTCTTTTACTTATTTAGACTTTCGGAAAGCCTTTGATAAGAGGGTGAAATTTCCTAGAATGACCGCTCTCGGAAATATTTACCTGGGCTCTGTTCCTTTTCCACGTATTTACATGAGTCGTGATTTCTTGACAGAGATATTATAATCTAATCTATCATATAATAGTGAAAGAAGAATACTTATCTTTGGTGCGTGACTGTGTTAATACTGTAGCACTCGTTAATTCCTTCGAATCTGGACGTTCCTGGAGACAAATCTTGTGTAGTTCCCACAGACGGCGCCATTTTGTTAACGAGTTTAGAATTATTTCCTATTAACTGAATTATTTATTAAGGTTGGAACGTCTTTGCCCGTGGTTCAAAGGCTAAGTGCTATGACAAGAATTTTCCTTCCTTTTATTGACTATACTTCATTCTTTTCTCCGAGTGGATTTTCTTACATTTTTCAGTCTTGTCCCCCTCTTTTTCCCCTCTTTTTCCCCTTGATATCTTCCTTTATATAGGTTTTGATAGGGGCAGGTGTCATGGTGCATGTGTTTACAGGTGTCGTTATGCATGTGGTTATGTTTACACGTGTTACAATGTTTATTCAGCCAATAAGATAACGTGTTCACTTTGAGTGCTGACTGTATCCTTTCCGAGGGCTTTGGTCTTCTTTGTGATACGGGGTAGATTACTTTCTTTGCTGTCTCTAATGGTAGCTTCGAGGACCAAGTTTGGAGCATTCCCGTTTAATGATAGTGCTTTTCCGAGAGATGCGTATTCTGAAGTAAGTGTTTCAAGGTATTTTCCGAGAGGGTGGGGGGAGTTGGTTTCCGAGAGGTTTTTGAGCTATCGTAGGTAGGTGTTTTTCTTTCTCCGAGTGTCCAGAGAGGTTAATTGAGTAACGTTCTGATTTTTAGTCTGATCGTTGAGAGTAGTGTTCCGAGAGCTTTCGTGTTTGGAATGTATAGTCAAGGAAGGTTTTTTTGTCAAGGTTCTGGGACTGTTGTCCGTTGGGGCCCTATTTCCGAGAGCATGAGTTCCGAGAGCCTTCATTTATGAGATTCTGCCTTAGCCTTGCATTCCTCATGTTGGCTTTTGTCGGAAATGCGCTCCGAGAGGTGTGATACCTGTATTGCAGAATTAGGTCGCATAATATATTTGGTAATTCCAGTAATTGGTTCATTGTTTTATTTTAAGCAGGTGAATTATCATCCTGTTAACACAAACTATGCTAGCTTATGGATCAATTTTGTCCGGAACACCTATTACACGTTAACAAGTCTAAAAATGACTAAAGTAACCTGGAATGGTTGACTCTGGGAACAGTCGAACAGAGAGTAGTCCGATGCAAATATAACTCTCAAACTCGGAGCAATCGAACTGTAAGTGGTTTGATGATGAAACCTCTCGAACGGATCTAGTGGGTTGTTAACAATCGAACAATGGAGCTAGACAATCGAACTGGATAACAGTCGAATAGGCTCATTCGATCGATGTAGGGTTGGTGAATAGTAATTAATACGTGGCGTGAATCTCAAGAAGCGGGGTATTTATAGATCCCATATTGCACGACCTACCTCGCGAGCGGGCAGTATCAATTAAACAGAGACGTTCGATTGTCCCAAAAGAGTCAAACAGCCATGGTTCGATTCTTCTCTGCTTGGGCTTTGAACGGGGCAGGCCGACCCAGTTCATTTCTGGGCCACCTAAAATACCCCCACCATATAGTCCCTCCAATTGGGGAGTCGTTCTTGATTCCAGAGGGGGTGACAAATTCTATAGCAGTTGTTGCTGTCATGGAATTGGACTTCGTTTTCTTTCAAAATATGCATCCCATTTGGGAGCCATAATCCGGAAGATCAGTTGCCAAATAAAAATAATCTGAATTCAAGATATGCCCCACATTTGGAAGCCGTAATCCGAAAGATCGGTTGCCATATAAAAATAATCTGGCTTCAAAATATGCCCTCATTTGAGAGCTGTAATTCGGGGGATCGGTTGTCAAATAAAATAACCTGGCTTCAAAATATGCCCCCATTTGGGGGGTCGTAACCCGGAGGATCTGATACCTTCGGTGGATCACTGCTTTAAATTTGAGGCAATCGAAATGACATATATTCGATTTTTTTGCAGAGTATCGAATCTTGGGTGATTCGATTGTCATGAAAGGTATTAACCCCAAGGTAATTCGATAATCATGAAAATTATCGAATTTGAGGTTATTCGATAGTTATAACAATGTCGAATCTTTTGAGATTCGACTATTTCGGAAGTGTTGAACACTAAGTTGTTCGATTGTGACGTGCGTGGCCTTGTGGTGTGGGTCGAGTTTTCTATATATAGGTGTACGGCTGGGCAGAAAGCTCATTTGCAATTCCGTGTCAAACTTCAAGTGTTGTATTGAGGAGTGTCGAACTATTAAGCATTCGACACTTTACTTTGTATAGAATACTACGTTCGGCTATTTTTTTGGTTTGACAGTTATGTCGTTTGATTGTTTTACTTAGAACAAATTTATGTGGCTCCCTTCTGACCTATGTACATGTTATTTGCACTTTTATTTTCTGTCAAACAGGTGTACTCAACATCATAGTTCTCGAGGTAACTTAGTTTTTCTTTGATTTTATTTTCAGTTCTATAAGCGAGATGTCAGACCAGAACGTGAGTGCGAATTTCGACATCATAAGTGGTTGGAGTAACTAGTCCAGCGCCGAGTCGAGTAGCTTTGTAAGGGCTCCTAGTGCTGGGAATTTGAATTTGAATATGGTCGAAGAATATCTCTGGTCCGACATGTAGAAGACGATGATGACACATCAGAAGGAAATCAAGGTCCTTTCGCCCAGCAAGGGCTCGGCGGTGAGCCTATATATTATGTTGTCGACAACTGTTCCAAAAGTGAATCAGACAGGATGGAGGAGAGGTATGTGGATGATTCTGATGATGATGTGGAGCATGTGGATATGCCGTATATTAACTATGTCTAGCGTCTACAACATAGTCGCACATATTTGCGGGATACCTTTAATATTGGTCGAAATTATAATATCAAGATTCTTCGAGCTGAATAGAGGGTTTAGACTGTATCCCCGGGTTTCTCATAGTATTTGTGGGGAAGTTGGTTAATGGTTTGCGGTTCCCTATCCCTCCCTATGTCATGAACATCTTTCGAACCATAGGTTTGGTTCTTAGCCAACTTATGTCGAATTCGATCACGCACATTATGGGTTTCTTGGTCGCGATGAATGGGTTAGGTGTGTCTTGCGGTCCCAATGAATTTTGGGCTTTATTCGAGGTGGGGCACAAGGGTAAAGCATAAATTCATGTATGGGGAGCGTACGTATTATGGAAAGAGCTGAAAGAAAATGTATTTTTACATTAAGGAGAACTAGAATAAGGAATTTACACCCGTGAAGAAGGATTGGGTGCAAGTACTGAAAGTTTCAATCCATTGTGGAGTAGGAATTTTGATGTAACCAAGTTGGTTACTCACGATAATATGAGCCTCAAAGGGTTGTCTTCGGTCCTATATACAGGATTGGATACTATTGGTATTTATTTTGGCTGATTGGAAATCTAATCTTCTGACTTGGTAAAACCGTTACTGATGTTTGTTGTTTGATCTTTGTAGGATCGTTCGCCATGAGTCGCCACACTCGCATGAACTAGATTTTGGTTATCGAAGCAGGATCGGCCCAAGTGGTAGCGCCGACGACGAGTCCCCCACCCAGAAAATGGAAGGCTAAAGAAAAGACTGGAAGTAAAAGCTCGCTGGCACAGGTTAGGACGTCTAGCCAAGCTGCCGCACCATTTAACCCATTTGAGGTCTCGGATCAAGGTGTTTGAGAGCCCTCACATATCCATGTGGATGATGATAATTCAAGGGGTTTTAATGTACCTGCTGCCGACAACGTCGAGGATGATAATACGGTTGAGACTACCACTGCGGCAAAGAGGAGGCGGGTTCACCATACTAGTTCGTAAACTAGTGGGGTCGTGCATCTTGGGGTGCACCCCGCGCCCAGAATCCAAACTAGGAGTGTTCCAATTAGGGGCATGGTCCCCCTGTTGAAAAGAGCTCTCGGGAGGCTGCTGCGGGAGCCTCTCATGACTGTGTTGGTGGGTTCGCCCAATCTGAAGAGGAGGCAATAGAAGCACTGTTGGTGTTGTTCCCTGGACTTTCCACTCGATCCCCCACGTTTGTCGAGGCGCGTGCCAAGTTGGAGAGGCTAGTGTTACTGATGGTCAACTCAATAAGTAGACCATCATGTTAACTATGTAACTCTTTTGGTGCGGGACTCATGTTCTTACACCTGTACCCTTATGTTTTTTCAGCAAGGTGGAATTATCGATGCAATGGCCCATGGCTTGGAGCTAGCTTACAAGGATAAAAGGGCTGGGATAAAGCAGATGAGGGCAGAGTACATCGATAGCAATCATAAGCCTCTAAAGGTTGCAGAGGATGGAAAGGATAAAGCCCTTAGGCTTACTAAGGACTCTACTGCTAGGGTTGGTGCTGACTGGGAAGTTGCGCGGTTGCACATGAGAAAGCTCGTAAGCTGCAAGAAGAGTTCGATAAACTTAAGGGGGAGAAGACTACGCTTGAGACGCGCGTCAAGCAGCTCGAGAATCCAGTTGAGGTGGAGAAGGGGAAAGTGGCTCAAGTAGAGGGTTTGGGATACTCATGTGGTTCAAATGAGGTATGTAACACTTCATATTATACGTTATACTGTCTAGCCCTCCTTCGTTGCTCATTCGAATTAATGATTTAGCCTCCCACTTCGGAGCAGCGGTTGGCCATTGTTGTGGAATCCATTGATAGGGATTACTTATTGGCATGGTTTGCATGACCTTGTGGGGGTAAAAATGCCTCGTTTTTGTCATTCCAGGAAATATTGGTTATACGTTGGACCTTGTCGGGTCCAATGTACTTCTTGTTTATTCTCTTGAGTTCATTAGGTTCGCATTGGACCTCGTCAGGTCCAATGTCCATCTGGTATCTTGTTTTGAAATATCAGGTTTGCATTGGACCTCGTCGGGTCCAATGTCCATTTCATCTCCTCTTTCGAGACATTAGGTTTGCATTGGGCCTCATTGGTTCCAATGTCCATTTGGCATCTTGTTTCGAGATATTAGGTTTTCATTGGACCTCGTCGGGTCCAATGTCCATCTCATATCGTCTTTTGAGACATTAGGTTTGCAGTAGACCTCGTCGGGTCCAATGTCCATCTCTTTCATGTTTTGAAATTTGCATCTGATCTCATGAGGCCCAATGTTCGTCGATTACCTAGGGTTATTTCCTATCAGTGTCCTCTATTACACCAGAAAGGCAAGCCACAACAGGAATATAGAAACAAGCCAAGAGACAAACCTTTCAAATTCTCATAATATTTTTTGTAGATGGCAGCCTAATACAACTGATGTCATGCCTACACTGGATCAAGCCTCCGTAGAGTCCTCTTTATTAGAGGGAAAACACATTTGGTTGATCTATTGCAGAAACTTCTTTAGGCAAACAAAAGCCAGTCTCAACCATATGCTATGTCTGCTCCATCCACATCAGGTAGAAACTCGTCCTTATGGGTGTTGGATTCTGGAGCATCTCACCACATGCCTATTGATCGCAATTCATTTGTACGTATGCCTCATGTGTTACCATCTACATCTGTTATCAAGTTATGATTGTTGATGCCACTCTTATGTCGTTAGTAGGTGTTGGTACAATTCAATCATACAATCTCTAACTGCCTCATGTTTATTGTATTTCTAAATTGGCTATGAATCTTCTTTATGTTGGTCAATTGTGTGAAAAGTGGTCTCCCTGCTCACTTTTCCTCTACTTCTTGTCATGTGCATGATTCAAATTCAAAAAGAATACTTGGTAATAGAAGTACGGAGGGGGGGACTGTATGTTTTGGATGACATGAAGGTTGATGGTCAGTTTGCAGCTACAAGTGTTGATCTATCTACCTTTCATTTGAATTCTTTTTCTTCGTCGAAGTTTTACTTATGGCATTCTAAACTAGGTAATGTATATGAATCTTGTCTAAACTGTTATGTAATAGCGGTATTTTAGGAGACTTGCAGTCTTAAGATATTTCTGATTGTAGTGGATATAAACTTGGGAAGTTTTCAACTACACATTTTAATTATAGTACATCCACTTTTTTTTGCACCATTTCATTTCGTATATTTTGATGTTTGGGGACCTGCTTCTATTCCCACAAATGAGGGATTACGATATTATGTTTCCTTCGTTGATGACGTTTCTCGTTATTCTTGGGTTTACTTGATGAAAAATAGTTCTAAATTTATTGACATTTATGCGCACTTTACTACCTATGTGAAAACTCAACACTCTAAAGTCATAAACTGTTTTAGATCTGAGTTGGGAGGAGAATATACGAGTAAAACACTCTCTAAACTACTTCTTACTGTTGGTATTGTGTACCAATCCTATTGTACATGCACACCTCAACAAAATGGTGTGGTAGAGAGAAAACATATGCATATTGTTGAAACTGCATGTTCAATGCTTTTGTCTGCTAGTGTACCTAGTGAGTATTGGGGAAGAGGGAGCCATCCCTACTATGTATATCATCTATCGAATCCCCACTCTTAAGAACGCAAGTATCTCTCCATATGTTAAGTCGTTTGTTCAAACTCTAGAAGGGTTATCGGTGCTGTGATTCAGTTGCTAGAAAATGCTATGTTTCTCCCCATGTTAAATTTATTGAGTATATTCCATAATTTTCCATTTTAAGTAGCGAGCATAATATGACACACTCTGATATCATGTTAACATTCATGAAAGTAAGCCGTAAAGTTGTAAAACGAATGAGAAGATTATAACAAAATTGATATTAAAAAGTATGTAGGATTTACAAAAGAAAGAATATATATATATATATATATATATATATATATATGACAATATATATGTATAAAAGACAACTAAAAGGCTAAAACAACTAAAAAACTCTTAAAACAAATAATATACAAATATATAATAATATGCTAACATATATTAATCCATTAATTACTTCTTATGCAAAAGCCACGGTAGTTTCGTATATCGCAACTGACTGCCAGTCACTCCCATAGTTTTAAATATGTATGTTTCGTCATATTTGTTAATTATATCGATGTGTGAGAATTAGAAAAAGAATTGATATCTGGATGGCAAACATATATAGTCTAGAAAAAAGAAGAGAAGTCGCTATCGGTCTGAGCTTGGAGGAATCTACCTCACCAATTAGACTAAACAGTGCATGATAAACAATTGTGACATAAACCTACCAGGCATAAAAGAAATGGTTGATATTTTATTTTATATTATTTGTTTATTTTGATGTTGTGAGATAAGTGGTATTAATCATGATAGTGATAATTAGAAATGAATTGATAGGAACGGGACAGACGGGAGGTTTGTCGATGGTAATTAATTGGTTATGCACCAACAAGTGATTTGTCTCGAATTACATTGTTGCTATGCACGGCATGACAGGCATATAAAAGTCTTTTATGAAAGAAAAAAAAACAGGATATATATTAAGTTCACATATAAGAGCCCAGAGTACGTAATTAAAAGTCTTTTATGAAAAACAGAATCAGGATATATATTAAATTCACATATAAGAGCCCAGAGTACGTAATTAACTCAATTATATTATTTCTTGTATTGTAAACTTAATTATTTCTATTTTAAGTTTTAGGCTCGTTGCTCAATGTACATAATAAATTATTTTCACTATTTATTTTCAGATGGACCACCATCAGCACAAAATTAGTTTGGCGAGCAGTACATTTCAGGATTAATGTTTCGCGCAAACATTAAAATGTCAAGATGTGAATCATGACATTAACAATGCATTTACTTTAAATGAGAGTCATGGTCCGTGAGACGCGGAGTTTAGGAACAAGAATTCTCACCGTATTCCTCTCTTATACGTATAGTGTTATTGAATGTATATAGCCATCTCGATCGCGCACATCGTTGTTCGTTTGCTGGCCTCAGCCTTGATAATATAAATAGTTTGTCTTAAAAAAATGCATTTACTTTTATTGCAAACGATAGAATAGAGAAACAAATTAAACTACTTAATTACACTCGACTTAAGCCAACATGCTTGTTTTAGGAGAGTGGTGGGTAATGACCACCAGTTAATCAGATTTAACTTTTATGTACTTAATTCATAATTTTATTTGCATAATAATTGTTTTTTTATGACGACTTGCAGAATAATATGCGACTACTGATAAAGGGTTCAATAATTGTCCATACACGTCTTTAATTAACATGATGTAAAATGAGGCTTCTGGAGCCTGGACTATGTTTTTTTTTTTTTTGTTGGTTCAAAATATGAAGGGAGAATTACACAAAGTACCCCTCAACTATGGGTAAATTACACAAAGTACCCCTCCTCTTTGGGAAATTACACAAACTACCCTTATGACCGATTTTTCGTAATTTTTTTATTTCAAACTATTGAATGTAAATTCATGATCTTCAATTATTTTGCAAAAAAAACAAAAAATAAGTCAAAATTATTGCATCAAACCTCATTTATCTCGTTTAAAAAGACAAAAAATATTGATAACAAATAATTTCTTCTAAGAAAAAATAAATTATCTGCGAATTTTAGTCTCTTCTATGATTATAATTTGAAAGGTTGTCTTAATTATTTTAATTTTTTTTACCATAAGGGTAGTTTGTGTAATTTCCCAAAGAGGAGGGGTACTTTGTGTAATTTACCCATAGTTGAGGGGTACTTTGTGTAATTCTCCCAAATATGAATATATTAGACGTACATCAAGCAATGTATTAATTATCAACATAAACCCGCAGCTATTTTAAGTTACATTGATATTTTTATGTTAGATCAACATATATTAGCACAATTTGGTTCAAGTTGAATAGCTTTATAAATCGACAAATTAAATATCTAGCTAGCCTCCTATATGCAATTAAACCTACTGATACATTTATCACCACACAGACGGACACAAAAGAAAAAGAAAAAAGAAACTACCGATGGCAAAAAAAAAAAAAACTAAAACAAGAAGCATAATTTAGAGAATATGGGGATCAACTGAGTATGTCCACATCAATCCACTAAAATTATCCGCCATGCACAATGATGTAAAGTACGGTGGGAATTTTGTTCTTGGAGAATATGCGGTCAAATGTTCATCTACTACTCAAACAGTTTCTATTCATATTCATTTTTCATTGATTCAGATATCTTTTACTCTGATTAATTATGCATCTCGTATAAACTTCTAGAGAACCTTACTAATTAAATGTCTAATATTTCCAATTTCAATACTCCTTCTTTCTGCGATTCTTACGAAATGCATGCCTTATTTTTCTTTTTGAGGCACATATATAATTATTATGCTTTATAATTCATACATATAGGCGCTTAACACAAATGGCACAATAAATGTGTCATGAAATGCACTTTTTGTTGTAGTGGCAGATGCTGGCAAACCTTTAAATAAATAAGTAACGTACGTAACCTGATCATTTGATTAACGATATCTAATTTCCAAAATTATTTCCATCAATTGGCAAATCATCATACATCGACGTTAATAAGCGAAGTCATTAATCTTTTTTGTGCAATTAACTTTATATCTATCTTGTGTTACGTGAATAGTGCATTATCTTTCTGTAAAAAAGAATTGCCAAATCACCAATCAGTAAAATCATATGTTAAATGTGATAATACTGACTCCTTTGTGATGAAGAATAGACAAATCACTTATCAAAAAAGAAGAATAGATATACCCCTCATATATATGTTGTGTAAAAAAGTGACCTCCCTATAGTTTTTTAAAAAAGTTGCGAACTACCTCTCCTAACACTCGCGTAGAAAAAAGAGATATTTGCAACATCTAAAAATAAATAAGGAGCTAATGTGCTTATTTAACAGAAAATGTGTGTTATATTGCCTATTTTGTATACATTAGAGCAATATGGCTTCATTAATTGGCACAACGGATTGGGTAATTCTCTTATTCTAATTTTTTTTTTTGGTGTTATGCGTTTGTTTATATATTTCAGAGGGAGTAACTGCTATAAACTCATCGGTACAAAGAAAAAGTTAAAGAAAGTATATGTGATGATTCAATTTAGTTTGGGAACACAATTCTAATATCTTTGCTCACTTATTATGAAGTCCATTTTTTAAGTTAAATAGCTATTCGTATTTTTCCGCAGCTACAAGCTAAGTTATTAATTAACCATTAAAAATGCATCTTCAATTAATTTAATCCGGCTCTTTATTAGGAGCATGATATATAATAAATTTAAGATTCCATTTTCGTTCTCTAAAGTCTAAACTCTAAACGCACTATACATCTTAATTAAGTCACATTGTATTTGATTGAACATATCTTCCTTATGAACCACAAATGATATTATACATCTAAACTATAATGATGAATGTACTATTGGCCTTAACCATATAATTACACAATCTTAATCACTTTAATTAATCTTTAAACACAAGTTGAGGGAATCTTGCCCTTTCAGAACTTTAAAGGAATCCCACTTGTTGACCAGAAATGCGGCGTTTGCTTTCCGTATCCCTCTACAACCATCAACTGTTCGTTCTCACAAACTTTTAAGCTCCTCCATTGAAATTGCTTTCACAAACATTTACCTAATTTATTCTTTATGCTAATTCAGTCCTTGCAGTTGGTGTTAATAATAATCTCCATTAATATGATTAACTTATCCCTAATTATAGATTTGACATCTTTGGGGGCCGACATGACATCTATTGGTAAGAAAAAAATTATTACATCGGAAGTTATACACGGACCTCATTAATTTGGAGCTGGTTCAAGGATTATTTCCATAATTGTTTCCTACTTTTTTTTGAATTGTTAAATTGCCCTATAATGTGTTGTACCTGGACAGGTTTTCTTCTGCAATATAAATTTTCATCGCTTACCCAAAAATACACGCACGTCCTTAGAAACTCGATCAGTAATTCTTCATCTCCATAATATGTCATAGCCATATAAGAGTATCACAATTTAAATTTTATTTAAATAGCCATATAAGAGTATCACAATTTAAATTTAATTTAAATCAAACACTACAACAGGAACGGGCTTTTTCGACGGTATTGTACCGTCAAAAAGGCCCATTTTCCGTCGAAAATACCGACAGTACAATACCGTGTATACAATTTTTTTGCAGTTTGCTTTAGCTCAAGAAAGGTATCTAGACGATAGTGGAAATCCTAAATGTCCGTGTAGAAAATGCACCAATAGAAAATATTTGAAACCTAGCGAAGTAGCTGCTCACCTGCATCGATGGGGCCGGTTTTGTAGAGGGGTATCGTGTATGAGTGTTTCACGGGAAAAATTATAACGAGCATAATAGCCTCCTAGGGGCGTCGTCGTCAAGTCACGAAGTTAGAAACGATCCCATAGTTGTTCAGGAAGACATTTCTTTTGGAGCTTTAGTTGTTGATACTTTCCGATGCCAATTTCAAAATGTCGATTGCGATGAGGAGCCTAACGCCGATGCAAAAGAATTTTTGGAATTGGTGAAATGGTCGAAGATTAATTTGCGCGGAGAGGGGAACAAGTCCGTTTTGGAGTGGGTGTCTGAGTTTTTTACTGCCAAGCTAGAGCATAACTTTAGCAAAGCTGGGTGTGCAAGGTTTTACAATTTATCACGCGAGTGTTTGGAGCCAGAAGATAGACATTGTCTGCCCGCAGATATGAATGTTGTCGAGAAGTTGAGGAAGGGTTTGGGGTTAGGATACAAAACAATCGATGTGTATGATAACAATTGTTTCTTGTTCTACGGGAAATTCGAATCTGCCGATTACATAGTGTGTCCTGAATGTGGGAAAACTAGGTATGAAACTGTAGGTGGAAAGAAGCATGTGGCAAAGATAAAATTATGGTACTTCCCATGACTCCAACAACTGTTGAGCCAATGATGTGGCACTTAAAGTGTAGGTCGTCGAACAATGTTATGATTCACACATCATTAGGGGAAGCGTGGCAACATTTCGACATGACACGCCTTGAATTTGTTGTCGAACCACGAAATGCTCGTCTAGGTCTTTGCACGGACGATTTCACTCCATTTGGAAACTTCTCAGTCCAATACTCATGTTGGCCCGTGTTCGTGACTCTTTATAACCTTCCTCCAGATCTTTTTCATGCGAGAGGAGTTTATTTTCTTGAGCTTGATCATATCGGGTGCGCGTAGCCCAGGACAAAACATTAACGTTTTGCTTCGCCTCCTAATCGACGAGTTGAAGGTTTTGTGGAACGATGGTGTTCGTGTTTATGACAGATTCAGAAGTTAGAATTTACAGTTGAGGGCTGCATTAATGTGGACTACTAGTGATTTCCCAGCGTACGAAATGTTTTCACAATGGAGCATACATGGAAAGTTATCGTGCCTTTATTGCATGGAGAACACAAAGTCGTTCACGTTACCTCACGGTAACAAACCTACGCTTTGTGGGTGCTATCGTCGTTTCTTACAAGAGGACCATGAATTTTGCCATGACGTGACAGGATTCAATGGAAACACAGAATACGATGGGCCTGCACCACAGAGGATCGATGCTCAAATGGAAGCAATTGTTGAACAACTGTCACCAAGGTCAACGAATTCAGGCGCACAAATAATAATAGGACATGGGTTAAAGCACAATTGGTCGTACAAGAGCATCTTTTGAGAATTACCCTATTGTAGTACAAACATGATCCGTCACAATCTGGACGCGATGCACTGCGAGAAAAACTTCTTCGACAACATCTAGAACACTGTGATGGACGAACCAGGTAAGACAAAATACAACTTAAAAGCTAGGACAGATTTAGAGGATTTGACTATTCTAAAAGAGCCTTTGTCACCGATATGGCTGATAGTAGAATCGTAAACCCAAAATCCAAGTATTATCTTGATAGCGCTCAAAAGAAACTAGTGTGTAAGTGGTTGGTTGGATTGCAATTCTTGGATGGGTATGCTTCAAATATTCAGCGTTTGTGTGCAACGACAACAATTGAGGTTGATTGGGTTGAAGAGTCACGATTGTCACATATTTATGCAAAGGTCAATACCTATTTCATTTCGTGATTTGCTGGTTGATCCGATGTGGGGGACCCTCGTAGAGATTAGTATCTTCTTTCGAGCATTGTGCGCCACATAGATTAAAGCTTCAGACATGGCATTATTGGAGGAATCTATCGTGATAACAATTTACAAATTAGAGAAGATATTTACCCCAGGCTTTTTTGATTCTATGGAGCAGTTGGCGATACATCTTCCTTACGAAGCCAAAGTTGGTGGACCGGTTCAATATCGTTGGATGTACACGTTTAAGAGGTAAATCGATTTATATTTCCAAAATAATTTGTCATATATTTGTGTCCTACTTATATTTAATTATTGGTTTGTATGTAGGCAAGTGCTTGGATTGAAGAAATATGTGTTGAACAAAGCTCGTGTTGAAGGTTCAATTGCAAATTCTTATATATTGTCCGAGAGCACCCATTTGTGTTTGCGCTTTTTCGACAAAAGTGTTGACATGAGATATAACATGCTCAGTTGAAATGAGGCCAAATTATGCGGTGATTTCTCAGGGCAGCTTCCTATTTTCCATCGAAGAGGGAAAGGTAGATAAGAAACAACGGTATCTTACTTCCGAGGAGCTGAGGCTAATTGAGCTTCACACGCTGATGAATTGCTCGGAAGTCGACGGTTGGTTCACGTATGTATATCACAATTAATGTTTTTACATATCTTATACATCTATTTAATACCTTGATAAGATTTACTTTTCACCCCGTTTGATAGGTTGTTTGAGGAATTGTTTTGGGGAGATCTTACTACACAACAAATACAAAGAAAACGGATAGTTGAGTTCGTGTCATGGTTTAAAGAAATGGTTTGTTCTAGAAAGTACGAAGCAGATCAACCTCTCTACGCCCTCGCCTTAGGGGTAAGCAGCCTAATAAAAGGGTACATAGGTTACGAAGTGAACAATTTTAGATTTTGGACAGACTCGTTCAACGAGGGCAAAGAAACAAATTGTAGCGTAGTTTATGTGAAGGGTAACGACGATGGGGTTGAGGGCATAATTTTTTACGGGACGCTAAACGACATCATTGAGGTTATCTGGTGCGGCGGCAATAATAGGGTCCAATCAATTGGATTTTTCAGATGTGTGTGGTATGATATTAGCCGTTGTGGTACAACAATCCACCCGGTGTACGGAATGGTTGATACCAATTCTACACGTTCTCTCATTACCAATGGACCGTTCATATTTGCAAATCAGGCTCTCCAAGTGTACTACACTCCATATCAAGCACAACATGTGTCGCGGAGGAAAGGATGGTGGGCAGTTTGCCTTATTCGTGCAAGGAACATAATCCACATGTCGTCAATGCAAGAGGAAGAAGGTGCCGTAGATACCGCTCAACCCCAAGAACTCTTTCAAGATGATAAGTCACCCGGACTTAACTTGGGCGCATATTTGAGCGCCTTTAACATTGAAGGACAATTGATAAATGAATCGTACGAGCTGGTTGAAGATGACGTTTCGGACGATAGTACTTGATACCAATGTAATTGAGTTCAATATTGTTTTTGTTGCACCTTTTTAATTGTTTCTTCAAATTTTTAGATTTCATGTCTTACTATTGGTTAAGCCTAGTAAGAGATAAATCACATCAATTACAGTAGCAAAAATACGATTTATATCGTCGAATTACAAAACATTACTTAAAATGCGTAAATTGATTACATTACTTAAAACTAGTAATTAAAAACACCTCTTACTAACTTGTAATTTAAACACACAACACTTAAAATCGTAACTGAAACACACAAACAACATATTCATTCCTCATTGACTGGGCCTTTACCTTTGTTTCTTGCTTGTCGGATTCTTCCCCCGGTTTGGCTAAACTTCTCTATTTTTGCCGAAATTGTCAAACCATCCACCACCACTGTAGTCACACTCTGTGATAGGCAAATTCTCTAGGTTGGATATAGTACAATCGTCTTGAGTAACATGAGGCGCTACATTATACACTAGAGACCTTCTGGAGGAACTTGGATGATCCCCACTAACGCTAGCACGCCGAACATCACTTCGACCTGATAATTGGGGACCAATAGACCTCACCAAATAGTCCAAATCTCTTCGAACACTATTGTTGCCCATCTGGGCTTGCTGCCATGAATTGGCGTTGAGTTGGTTCCGCGTACTTGGCTGACTTGTTTGACCAATTGGTTGCTGCCACGACGAGTTTCACGATGGATTGTTTGATCGATCTTCTTTGGTCTTCTTGAATCTTTGTTGGAGTAGGTTCACGATGACTACGATATTGTTCTCTCATTTCTAGGCTATGTTTCTGCCTATCATGTATCACCGTTTTATCCACTTCTCTTCCTCTACGAACTCTATCAAATGAGTTCACTTCATTATCCCTTTCTAAATGCCTCCTGCGTGGTTCATAAGTTCTCCTTTCATAGTCACGTCTAAATTCACCAACATTCCTAAGGGCACACATTGTATAAGGCTTGATGGGTTTCCCTGTGAGAAGGGGAAATCGCGATATACTCTCTATTTCGTCGATTTCGATTGGTTGCACATTTTAGGAGGCTTGACGGTTTTCCATGTGCATGATGTTCAGTTCCAACCGGCGCTTCGGGTTGTGCAACAAGAATAGCGACAGGTATGACTCCTAATGTTTGCAAGGCTTGCACTATCTGTGACATATGTTAAGGTAGCTAAAGAGATATTGCCTCTTGAGCGGTTTGTTGATTCTCAATCGGTGTTGTATCTCTATGGCCCTAACCGGTATCTCCCAAGGAAGTCTCTTCCCTATGCTAATCAAGGATGATATTATCTGCCATCTTGACTCTAGTTGAAGTGCACGGTGGTTGGTTGATGGCTCTCTGAAGCCTGGTGCTCACAAACATGATTGCCGCGTGTGTTTGTATCTCAATGTTCTTAGTGGTTTCCCACAAACAACGCCACTAATGCGGGATAATTTTTTCTGTTGACTAGTCACTCCATGTAAAATTAGATCGAGCTCCTGATTGGTCCCAAGCTAGTTTAAGTTCGGAAAACCTGCACTGAAAATAAGGCACCTAAACTAGGCAAGGGTTAACCCAGCCAAGCCATTCTGATGCCTAAGTTAGTAATTGTCCCATGATGGGATGGGCCTTTAATGCCGATTATAGGCTTCGAAATGTTGAAATATGCTAAAAACGGTGAAAATGTGCTAAACTGCTTTAATGTTACTGAATAACTCGAATTCAGCTGGATAAATCGAATTTAGAACTTCAACTCAAATTCAGCAGAATTACTTTTATAACTCGAATAGCTTGTATAAATTAAATAGCTTCGAATAACTCGAATAACTTGAAATAACTCGAATAGCTTGCTATAACTCGAATAGCATGCAATAACTCAATTAGCATGCCATAAGTCAAATAGATTTAAATAACTCGAATAGTTTGAAATAACTGCAATAGCATGCAATAACTGGAATAACTTGCTATAACTCGAATAGCATGCAGTAACTCGAATAGCCTGAAATAACTCGAATAGCCTGAAATAACTCAAATAGCTTGAAATAACTTGAATAACTAGAGCTCCGTAAAAAAATGTACCTCGATAATGATGATTAGCCAGGTATTTATCGGCTTAATCTTTCCTTAATTATCATAGTGAGCCACGATGGGCCCCAGTCGTTGTGGACCTGGTTGGATGGATAACTCAAATAAAGCCAATAACTCGATTGGGCTCATAACTCGAACATGATGCTTCAACTCGAATCAGGATACTTCAACTGAAATCAAGATGTTTCAACTCAAATTAGGATGCTTCAACTTGAATTAGGATGCTTCAACTGAAATCACGATGCTTCAACTCTAACAAGTACCTTAACTCTAACAAGGCTTATAAGTCGAACTGGGCCCATTGGTAGGATTAAGGGCCAATTCTACTTGTTAGCTGAAATTTTAGAAAAACTTATTATTGTCGAGATGCCACGTGTCGCGCATGTATTGGCTTTATATGATTTGGTATAACAAGTGTGATGAATGCGGATACGTGAAAGGCACACCAAATGATTATGTGGTCATTTGTCTATACGTCGACGATATGCTAATCATGGGAAATATTCATGATGAAATTATGAATACAAAGAAAACTTTGACCAAACATTTAGACTTGGAACACTGAGGGATCATCGATATCATATAAGGGATTAAAACCACTAAGATATCAAATGAGATTTTGCTTTCACAGTCTCATTATATTGAGACAGTACTCAAGAAGTACAATGCATATGATGGTCCTCCAGCTCAGACGCTAGTAGACTTGAGTCTACACCTAGGCAAAAATCATAGCGATCCGACTCTCAAATAGAATATGCAAGGATAATAGCTTTTCTCATGTATATCGTGAACTGCACTCATTCAGATATTGCTTAATCAGTTAATAAACTAAGTATATTTATGAGTAATCCAAATAAATATCACTGGAAGGCATTAATTGGAATACTTAGGTATTTAAAGCACACCTTAGAATGATACAATGATGCTAACTTCATATCAGATGCTAAGGACTCTAAATCCACTAGAGGCTATGTCTTTACCATTGGAGGTTGTGCTATACCATGGAAGTCCACACAAAAAAACATGTATAAAGCTGGTGAAGAATTATAATGGCTTCATTAGTTTCTAGAGTACATTCCTTGTTGGAAGAAGTTAGTGCCTGCAATTATGATATGATACTTATTATAGGAGATCACTTATGCAAGTGTGAAGTGTGGCCGCTTACTAAGAAAATGTTTACGAACCTGTGACATGTCCAGGGAGAAAATAGACACAACTATGAGAATCATAAAATGTCAGGTGAGTTTAGCACCTATAGATGAAAGGTTCACATCATCACGTTCACTAATCAGCTAAGTAAATCTGATGTATTTCACTAAGCAAGGTCCAAAGCCAAAAGCTACATTTCCTGATGCAGTAAGCTTTTTAAGCCAATGTTTGCTAATTTATTTTAGTAGGTTCCAATTTATGAAATTGAGTTTTTTTAGCTTAATAAAATCTAAGTTTCTTGTAGATGAATCTAGTATATTGAATTCTTCAAAACCAATTGGAAATGAATGAGAGATTGAATGCTTAAGTTAGCTAAATAAAATAAGTCACTTTGAATAAATGAAAGGAAATGGGTGGACAAGTGAAAAGTCACCATCCCACATGGAAAGTTTAAGCTACAATTATACATCTTCTTTGTTGCTTGTTTTGGTAAAGGGTGTTAGGATTGTGGAGCCTAAACTATGAAGACAGAGTACTGAAAGTGAACACTGGAGAACCTGACAATAGAGCTTGGAGTGCAGGTAGCAGGCAAAATGGGTTGCGTGCCGCGATCGCACGGGTCTGGTGCCCGGTTTTGGTCCATATCATTTCTAATTCCCTACCAGCTATTGATATGTAATTCCAAATTTTTGTAAGAGTGCAATGTGAAAAGAGGGGAGTGTATCAAACACAAGATAGAGATAAAAATAAGACGGGAAAACACTTATGAGATCTGAGAGTCATTGTTAGAGACTGGTTTAAATCCATAAGACACAATTGTATCTTATTTGTAATTGTAAATTGCTCATTATTATCATAGTGAAAATCATGGCTTGCACCCCCCCCCCCCCCCTCCCCTAGGTAGTCATAGACGAACTGGGTAAACAAATTGTGTCTCGTGCGCTTTTATTGTTTTATCACTTTTCGATTGTGCATATTTTTCTGTTCTAGTTTCTTTTATTATATATACATTGCAAAACAAGTGGTACGAGAGTACCAAGTTCTGTGGGAGAGTACAATTATGTAAAAATTGTATGATGGACGGAGGTAAAACATAAATCGAGAAGTTTGATATGTCGGATTATGAGTTCTGGAGGATGCAGGTCAAGATTTACAGTATAGTAATGATCTATAGAACCCATTGAAGGATAACTTGTCGTAAATGTCAGACATAGACTTGGAAAATCTTGATAGAAAGGCAATGAGCATGGTACGTTTGACTCTAGAGAAGAACATGGCATTCCACTCCACAAAGGAGACAACCGCGAAAGGGGTGCTGAAGGTTCATGCTGTAAAGTACGTGAAACCATCAGCAACCAATAAAGTTCGTCTGATGTGGTGTTCGTTCTACATGAAGATAACGGAGAACATTGTGGTGTCGGATCATCTTAATGAGTTCAATTTGATTATTTCATGGTTGAACTCGGTCAGATTGATTTTAACGACAAAGTTAAAACCCTAATTTTGTTGTCCTCTTTGCCTGAGAGTTGGAGATAGACGGCCACGCCCTCTAGTGCATCAATTAAGAAGGCAAAATTAAAGTTTGACAAAGTGAGAGATCTACTCGTTAGTGAAGAAATTCATATGTCTTGAGTCGAGTAGTTCATTAGGAAATTATTCAAGATTAGTTCTAAGTATGGAGGCTAGAGGTAGATCAAAGCACAAGGGCTCGAATTTAAGTCGGAGTAGATCAAAATCGAGGAAGTCGAAGAAGGACAAGAGTTACATTGAGTGTTGGAACTGTGAAAAGAGGAGTCATTACAAAGCTAGTTATCGAGCACCGAAGAAGGATGACAACTCAGCTAACGTAATGTGGAGGATATTAATGAAGCATTAATATTGAGTATATGCAGTCCATTGGAGTCGTGGATCTTGGATTCTGGAGCATCATTTCATTCTTGCCCAGATAGTTGTATATTGGCAAATTATGTTGATTTATCTTGTTGGTAACAAGCCTTTGAAGATCGCAGGAAAATGAGATGTTCAAATGTCGACAAATGGAGGCATATGGACATTGCGTGGCATAAGGCAGTCTGGCCTCAAGAAAAATCTTATTCTTGTCAGGTAGTTAGATGATGACGGGTAACATCTATCCTTTAGTTTGGGTGAGTGGAAGATTACCAAGGGAGCTATGGTGTTGGCTTGGGGTTTGAAAGAAGACACTTTTTACATTACTAAAATAGAGAATGATAGCATTGATGTTTCGAGGGTAAAAGGTAATGTTGATTTGTGGCATTGTCAACTTGGCCACATGAGCGAGCAAGGGATGAAGATTATGCATTCCAAAGGTAAGCTACCTAATTTGAAGACAGTCGACATGGGTATATATGAAGATTGTGTGTGTTCTGGAAATAGAAGAGAGTCGGTTCCTCAATAAGTGGTAGAACTCTGAAGAAGTAGAAGTTTGAGCTGGTACATAGTGACTTATGGGGCTCGAAGTCAGGTACATATCATGGTGGAGCATAATATTACATGAATTTCATCGATGATGCTACGAGAAAGTTATGGGTGTTTTTCTTGAAGTAGAAATCAGAATCCTTTGATGTCTTCAAAAAGTGAAAAACATGAGTAGAAATCGAGTCTGGTCTAAGTGTGAAGTGTTTGAGGTCTGAAAATGGTGATGAGTTAGAACTTAACGGGTTTAAACAATATAGTGCAGAGAACGGCATTCGCATGGTGAAGATGGCCAAGGGAACCCTCAACAAAATGAGGTTGCAGAGCGTATGAACAGAATACTGAATGAGAGGGTTGGATGCATGAGATTAAAATGTGGATTACCGAAGATGTTTTAGGAGAATGTTAATAATATTGTAGCTTTCTTGATCAACCGAGGTCCAGTCATTCCATTAGAGTATGGTATTCCGGAGGAAGTTTGGAGTGGTAAAGAGGTAACATGTCATATCTACAAGTATTTGGTTATGTGTTATTTGTTCATATTGATGTTGCTTCTAGAAGTAAGTTGGATGCTAAATATATGAAGTGCACATTTATTGCTAAATATTCCAGCCACAAAAGACCGAAACTGCACTAAGAGGGCAAATAGCACAGACACCACACCCTATAGGTTAGGGACAAAAGTACTGATAAAACTAGGCTAAGAGACAAAGCGCAAAACACCCCATAAGTTAGGGGCTGGATGGTTTTATCCTTAATTAAAATTAGGGACATAATAAGCAGTAGGTCGTCGCTCACTTCAAAAAACCGCAACAAGTTTTTCCGTGGACGCTAATTCTGACTTTCTCACTGCTACAATAGACACATATTTGACTCAAATCATAAGAGAGAAATGTGAGAACACGTTTATACGGACATAAATCGGGCAAGCGTCATTACATTTATGTCTAATAGTAGTTGTGCTACCATTTTAGGTCATTAAACATGATAAACAGAGACAGTTAACAGAAAGGAATTGTTATGTCTTTCCAACTGGAAAACATCATATCGGAAGTATATATTGACGTCCGTTCTTTTCTAATTTGTACCTGGTAGGAGAGAATATTGATATTTTGATACAAAAATATGGTGTCACACGTCCCTTTTGTAGGTCAAACCGTGATATATATCGAAATATATATTATCATCTTGTCGCTTTAGTTTCATGATAATGTGTGTGAGTGTGTCGATATGACTGGCTTATCGCTATTTATTAGAAACAAGCAATCAATCAGCTATGAGAGAATGATTGATATATAGGTGTCTAAGGTTGATTTACTCGACTTCCCATCTTTACTACTTTAATTTTCGCACCTAATAACAAAGTATTTGCAAGAACTTGCCTGAATTTTTAAAACACTTTTGTTTAAACACGTGGAATTTGACTAAGTTAAAAAGTAAAAACCACTTAAAATTTTGATTAGGCGTTTTAGTATTTAATGAGAAACCACTTTTTCTTTCATTTTTTCTTTAAATACATATTCTCCCAAGCAATTTGGGAAACTGAAAGTGCAGGGTTTTCTGGAATCAATGTTATACGATGTTGGGACAAAATTGAGGATAACATTGAAACCAGAGAGCTTGTACGAAAACTGTTCTTTAATAACTAAATTTAAGTTTTGCCTTTATTCACTTATTAATCAAGTTCCACGGTTTTAGTTGTTTATGTTTATGTCCAGAAAGGTATCTTAATCATAAGGAAGGGCTATGGAAGATTCCTTACTTGAAGTTTCCATAATTCAAGTTAAGTTGAATAATAGTCAACTCAACACTGTTTGCAAAGAAGGAAACAAATTGGCGGTTCTCTGCAACTTAGATTCTTTCCAGGATTGCTCTGATTTGAAGAAGATGTGTTACCTTGCTAAATCGGTAATAAAGGAAGCACATATTCAAGAAAGATACCGAGTTCACAAAGAAGCCAAAATTCAACAAGGAAACAACAAGAGTTACCAAAACTGTGAACAACACATCTTGGCGTGCAAGTTTCATGAAATCTATAAAAGATGTGAAGTTCATCAAGATGAACACAAGACAATAGTGCAAAACAATCCAAGAGATTAATCATACGTTATATTGTCTTCATCTTGCTTTTGCGAAGTTTTTGTATCAATTATTTACGTCTAGTTCATAGAAGTTAAGTAGTTCGTATTTGTCTGCTTCGTTGAGTCCAATCAACAAAGAGCGTAAGTGAATTATTGTGAGGAACATTTTGTTAAAACCTTTATTGGTTATTTGTCCTAAGGCTCGGAATTTTTTAATAAAATTGAAAACTTCTTAAAATTACATATTCTTGTGTTTTCAATTTCGCTGCATGTTACAATATTCAAGAAGATCACAATTGAGTTAAGGCAATGCCAGCTTAACTCTCAAAGTTGTTGTGTCAGTCCACGATCCGACAATCTCAATTGGTATCAGAGCCAAACACCGACTACACTGGTGGTTTGGAGGTGATACAACACAATGGACAGTGTCAATCCTAATGTCAACAGGGTTCTAGTTTTGGATGGCTCCAATTATGCATACTGGAAGATCAGGATGAGGTCTCACATCAAAGTTATTGATATTTGAGCTTGGCAATCCGTGATCAATGGATGACTGTCTTTCAACATTACCAAGAGATGGTGAAGGTGATCTAGTACCAAATCCAGAAGCAGATTGGACAGCAGCAAATGTAAGTCTCTATAACTCTAATGAAAATGCCCTTAATGCTATTTTTAGTCGGGTTAATCATCGCATGTTCAAGTTAATCCAGAATTGTACCAAAGCCAAACATGCTTGGGATATACTTGAATTACATTGTGAAGGAGATTTTGCTGTTAAAGATTCCAAATATAGACAACTGCTTCAGCAATTTGAAAAACTTGTGATGGGTGAAGATGAAAGTGTTGATAGTTATTTTGAGAAAATTCTTGATATTGCTAACCAATGTGAAAATCTAAGTTTTGCTATGACTAATCAAGAGATGATTTATAAAGCAATGAGAACACTGTCATCTAAATTTTCTCTCAAGAAAATTGCAATGAGTGAATCTAGGAACCTTGCTAGTCTTCAGTTTCAAGTCTTGATGAATACTCTTAGAGAATTTGAGATGGAGCTTGCCTTACAACCTAGCAAACATAGGGTTGTTGCTTTAAGAGGATCAAGTCTGGATAATGAAAGTGATGATGAATGTGAATTAATTTCTTCAAACTATGGTAAAATTACTAAGAAATTCAATAAGCTGAACTTTAAAGGAAAAGGCAAAGAAAAGAATCTTAGTAATAGTTCTCCAGGTTATAAGAAATTACCTCCTAAGTTTGTGAAGTACATGGCATCAAAACCTACTCTTTTAGAAGCTGATAAGTTAAAGGATGTTCAATGCTTTGAATGTAAAGGGTATGGTCATATGGCTAATGAATGTGCTAACACTCTTAGAAAAAAGAGGAAATTCTCATTGGGTTTGTGTAGATGATTTCAATGAAGATGACTTTAGTTTTGGAGAAGCTGAAGAACAATTAGAAGAGATTCAAATTGCTGCGCTACTCACTCAGATTGACTGGATACCAGAAGACTCCCTGAACTGCTTCGGATCTCAATGTTACCCCAACATTCAGGATCCAACATCAGAACAGGAGACCTTCTTTGCAGATTGGGATGAATATGATGCTGATATTGAACCTATTCTTGTGTCTAACAATGATGAATCTAGCTTTTATTGTTTTCATGGTTCAGTGGATCTAGATGAAGAATATTTCTTTGAAGGTGAAATGTCCCAGGAGGAAATAATTGAAGACCTAAAGCCTATCTACCACAAACTGCTGCTTGAGAATCACAAACTCATCAAGATCAACAAAGCTTGAAGGAAGAGATTGGATGCATGAAGGAGATGTTGAAACTGTATGAGAAATACCTTGACAAAACAGAGGCTGAGCTGAAGGAGATAAAGGTAAAATTAAATAAAGTTGAACAAACCATTGCCAAATGGAACTCTTCTACATCTAAACTTGATGAGATGTTGAGTATGGTAAATCAAGGTAAAAATGGTTTGGGCTATGTTGAGAAACCTCCCTCTGAAGATGTTGATTCTGCCTATTTAAAAGCTGGTTTTATCAAGGAAAGTAGTAGTGTGAGTAGTGAAATCTCTGTCAACACTGTGAAAAAGCCTACTTTTATCTGTCAATATTGTTTTCAACATGGTCACATTAAGCCTTATTGTAAAAAATATAGAAGTGTGATTGAGAAGAAAACAGTAATTAATAGCAGTACCAATGTTAGGAGAACCTCTGATCTGAATGTTATCCCAACATTAGGTAACAAAGTTGAAGGACATAAAAGTAGAACATGGATTGAAAAGATAAAAATTCCTAAGGTTAAAATTGTTTGCATTGTTGTCTTTTCTGATGTTTACTCTAACCTTGCAAGTAAGTGGTATTTTGACAGTGGATGTTCAAGGCACATGACTGGAAACATTGACAACCTGAAAGATGTAACCCCTTTTGATTATTGGAACAGTTACCTATGGAGGAGGCACTAAAGGGAAAAACATTGGAAAAATGAGTATTGGATGTTGAAGGATTTCCACCACTCAAGGATGTGTTGTTGGTTAAAGGATTGAAAGCAAATTTAATTAGCATAAGTCAACTTTGTGATGATAACTTGCTAGTTACTTTTGATAAAAGTTCATGTGATGTGTTCAATAGTGACAATGTCCGTGTCATGACAAGTACAAGATCTAAGGACAACTGCGATCTTGCTCAAGATGAAGCTGAGTGCTACCATGCCAAGGTAGATGAATCTGTCATGTGGCACAAGAAGTTAGGACATGTGCACTATAGAAATCTGGAGAAACTACAGAAGTTAGAGGTTGTAAGAGGTCTGCCTAAGTTGACTAGACAGGTAAAATTGCTTGTGAAGACTGCCTGAAAGGTAAACAAACAAAAGTTGTTCATCCACCACTTCAGGTACAGAGTACTAACCCTAGAACTAATAAGTGCTTTGAATTGCTACATATGGATCTCATGGGTCCTATTGAGGTTAGCAGCATGGATGGTAAGAAGTATGCTTTTGTTATTGTTGATGATTTTTCAAGATATACCTGGATTAAGTTTTTGAAAGAAAATCAGAAGCATTCAACACATTCAAGATTTTGCATGCTAGTATTAAAAATCTGTATGGCACTTCTGTAGGAAGAATTAGGTCTGACCATGGAAAAGAGTTTGAAAATGTAAGCTTTGCTAATTTTTGTGAAACTAAAGGCATTTTCCATGAGTTCTCTGAACCTAAGACACCTCAGCAAAATGGGATTGCTGAGAGGAAGAATAGAACACTTCAAAAGATGGATAGAGTAATGTTGAATTCTAGAAACCTATCTAAGAAACTCTAGGCTGAAGCTTTGAATACTACATGTCATATTAGTAATAGAGTTTATCTTAGACCTGGTACTACTATGACACCTTATGAAATCTTGAAGGGTTCAAAACCAACAGTTGCACACTTTCATGAGTTTGGTATTAACTGCTATTTGCTAAAAGATAGAGTCTATTTGAGCAAATTTGATCCCAAAAGTGAAAAGTGTATATCTGTTGGATATTCTTCTAATAGTGCTGCTTTCAGGGTCTACAATCCAAGATTGCATACTGTACAAGAATCAGTTAATGTCATTTTTGATGAGCTAACTGCTTCTGCAGGTACTGAAGAAGTCACTATTTCAGATGTTGCTCCAACATTGGACCCAACATTGAACACAGAAGCTGGAGATGCTGAACTGGAAACTGGACCAAATGTTGACTTAACACCAGAAACCCCCAATGTTAGGCCACCATCTGTGCTGTCAGATTCTGAAGATGAAATAGTTTCTGTATCCAGAAGAGATCCTCCTGCTAGGATACAAAGAGATCATCCAGCCACTCAAGTAATTGGACAAATTACTGAAAGAGTTAGAACACGCAATAAAGAAAGGGTTAATTACAAGGATATGGTTAAGTTGTGTGTTTGTATGTCGTCTTCATGTACTATTGTAAATGCATCTTGTTTTTTGTCCACCATTGAACCTAAGAATGTAACTGAAGCTCTTAAGGACAGTTATTGGATTAATGCCATGCAAGAGGAACTTTTATAATTCACCAAAAACAGAGTTTGCAATCTAGTGCCTAGGCCATCACATGTGAATGTAATAGTTACAAAATAGATTTTTAAAAATAAAACTGATGAGAATGGTGTAATTATGAGGAACACAGCTAGGTTGGTTACACTAGGTTATACTCAGGTAGAAGGTATAGATTTTGATAAGACTTTTGCTCCAGTAGTTGGGATAGAATCAATTAGATTACTTCTTTCTATTGCGTGATGTCTTAGGATTAAACTTTACCAAATGGATGTTAAAGGTGCCTTTCTGAATGGCTTAATTGACAAAGAGGTTTATGTAGAACAACCTAAAGGCTTTGCTGATCCTAAACATCCAGACCATGTGTACAAACTTGAGAAGGCTTTTGTATGGCTTAAAACAGGCTCCTAGAGCTTGGTATGAGAGGCTAACTGATTTTCTGTTAGGCCTAGGTTTCAATAGAGAAGATGGAGATAGAACACTGTTTGTCCTTAGAAAAAGCTCTGATATATGTATTGCTCAAATTTATGTGGATGATATAGTATTTGGCTCTACTAACAAGTCTACCTTAGACAAGTTTGTTGAGTCTATGACAGGAACATTGGAGATGAGCATGATTGGTGAGCTTAACTACTTTCTGGGACTACAAGTAAAGCAGCTGGAGAATGGTATCTTCCTGAACCAGGAGAAGTATGCAAGGAATATGGTGAAGAGATTTGAGCTACAAGAGTCCAAGCCTTGCAAAACTCATATGTTCTCATCAGTGAAGATAACAAAAGATGGCACTGGCAGCAATGTTGACCCAACCTTGTACAGATCCATGATTGGTAGTTTGCTATATCTCTCTGCCTCTAGACCAGATATCATGTTTTCAGTATGTGTTTGTGCTAGGTACCAAGCTGAGCCAAGGCAATCTCACTTGATTGTTGTGAAGAGGATTCTTAGATATATCTCTGGAACTTCACCTTTAGGCATTTGGTGTTCTTATGACACTAACACTAACTTGGTTGGTTTCAGTGACTCTGACAGGGCAGGTGATGTGGATGACAGGAAATCCACAAATGGAGGTTGTTTTTATTTGGGGAATAATTTGGTCTCCTGGTATAGCAAGAAGCAGAACTGTGTTTCATTATCAACAGCTGAATCAGAATATGTAGTTGTTGGCAGCTGTGTTACCCAACTTGTGTGGCTCAAACACATGCTTTCAGATTATGGGTTAGATAGTGATACACTTCTCATGTTCTGTGACAATCTAAGTGCCATAAGTATCTCTAGGAATCCTGCCCAACATTCAAGAACTAAGCATATAGACATAAGGCCTCATTTCCTGAGAGATATGGTAGAGGACAAATTGATCAACATTGAGCATATTGAGACAACAAATCAGCTTGCTGATATGTTTACAAAACCTTTAGATAGTGAGAGATTCTTCAGCTTGAGGAAATCTCTTGGCATGTGCAATATGTGATAATGTTGAGGAAACCAGTGTTGACACAACACCACTGTTTAGCATTGGTATATTGGTTGTGATGTAGTAGGTATTCTGTTGTTTTTTTTTTTTTGTTGTTGTTGAATTTATTTCCTTGTGAGTCTCATTTAATCTTTGTTTTGTCTTATTTGGTTTGTGTGGTTGAACTCTTTGATTAACAATCTTTCTAGTTATCAGTTTCACATCCTTGTTTTGAAAAAGTAAATAAACTCTTCTGTTTGTGATAGCCTAACATATGGAGAAGCTGGGGTACACAAAGTTCACTACTTTGATGTCTATTCAGTTGTGTCTTATTCATATGAAAGGTGTACAGGACATGCGGAGAAGCTGGGGTACATGATGTTGACAGCCTCAATGTTACTCAGTTGTGCTTATTTACATGTTTCTGTTTGTTTGGCGAAGGAACACATGAGGGTGATCCTTTCTACTAGGGTGTTTGAGGTTTAGATTTCTTACATTTAAGAGCACTGATCACTTGGTGATTCTCTTGAATGCAGGTTGGTAAACAAGTATGCGTATGGAATTGGGGTGTTGGGATGCATGATAAATGAATTTCCAACATTCAAGGCCTTTGTACTTGCCTAACTTGTTGCTGTTAATATTGTTACTGGGTGTGTGGAGTTCAAGATGCCCTCATTCAGTAGTGACATTAGCTTTTCGTTTAGCAACCCTTCAGCTTTTAGTTCAGATGAGTTATGAAAAGAATAAATATTATAAAGAGATGTGAACTATGTTGGTTTGAGAAGTTCTTCATAAGTGATTACCATCTGCCTTTTGACATTACATTGCTGCATTCATATAGAACTGCATTGTTTTCCTTCTTGTTGTTGAGTTGTGTCAGTTTAATCTTAGGGGGAGTATAATTCATGTGTTGAGGCATACAATTTGGGTGACATACTGCAGGTGACACACTTTTATGTGACTCTCTATGTTGTGGAAGTGAATTTTTCCTTGAATTCATAACTGCTTATCTCTGTGTGTTTCTTGTTATCTATGTTGCTTACTCATGATCTTGATCTGGACAATATGTCTGAGGTACTCACTTGCTATATTGGTTAAGTTTCAGATGTATTTTTAGATGTATCTCAAGCTCTCACATGAATTTGCCTTAGTGAAGCCTGTACCTCCACCTTCTGGTTTGAATGTTATCGGATGTTATCCCAACATTGTGCATTGTCGCATGCCAACATTGAAAGCAGGAACTTATAAGTTTTCAAATTTTTGAAAACCGCTTTGGTTACCTGTCACTTAAATATCAAAGTGTGTGCGCAGGAAAACATAGTGGGAAGATTTTATTTGGTTAAAATTCAGTAACTACCCACTAACATTCACTCTCTCTCCACTAATCACGATTATATTAGGAATCAAAACCCTAATTTCCTTATTTGTACTTACAATTTCCTATTTGTGCTTAAAATCTGTGCTATTTTACTCTCAACTCTCAAAATTCTCTCAATTTCTCTACAAATCACTCTTACTAACAATGGCAAGCAAGTCGCCCATGCATACTCTTGCAGATGTTGCTCTGAGCAGTGAACCCACAGCTGCGCGCACCCGCTCTCACACCCGAGGTGCTACTGCAAAATCAGAGGATGCTCCAGTTGCTACTAAAAAGAAGGTGATCCTCTACGTGCGACGAGGAAAGAAAGCTAAACAGGGTGAATCGACCTCTAATGTGGAGCCAACTGATGAGTCAACCACTCCAATCATCAATGAGCCTGAAATTGAGGTAAACATGGTTGAACCCAACCCTGAAATTAATGTTGATATAACTGTTAAGGGGGAGGTTGGTGAATCTGTGGATAAATTGGTGAGGAAGTGGATTAGGACTCAAAAAAAAAAGAGCAAGGGTATTGGGGAGAAGTTGATTGGTGGTAGAACTATGTCAGAGACTGCCAAGGAACGTGTTGGGGCTAGGAAAAGGCAAATTGAGAGGTTAGCTAGGAAGAAGGCTGTTGAAGCCGAGAAAAGGGCTGAGGAAGAGAGGAAATCTATTGCTACTGCTGCTGAGAGAAAGAGGAAGGGGAAGCAAGTTATGGAAGAGTAAATAGAGGTGGTGGATGTTGAGGATGAAGTGGAAGAGGAGGAGAAGGAAGAGGAGAAGACTGATGAAGAAGAGCAGGATGATGTTGTTGATGTTACTGCTGATGTTAAGGCAACATCATGGACAAAAGAATACTCTGATGGGTTATATGTGATTTACCCTGAGGATGAGTAGGACTAATTTTCTCCCTATTATCTTACCAAATATTTGGAGAAGAAGTGGGACTCTTTCAAGAGAATGGAACTTCACACTGAAAGAGCTATAGAGATAGCCAGCTTCAAGGAACACAAGGTGATGGACTTGCTTGAGGCAAGAGGAATGCATCAATCTGTGATGTAGTTGAATGACTATGCTCCTGAGATTGTCATGGAATTCTACCTGAATCTCTCCAAGTGGATCATGGACTACATATCTCCAAAATATGGAAAGGCTTGGGTGAGGGGGAGAGTCTTCAATATTGAACCCTACACCATCAACAAGATATGTGGACTCCCACTGACTGAAGAATCTGAGGACCCCTACTATGATGATGTGATTGAAGACTTGACAGGAGGGTTAGTCAAAATCTGGAGAGATGCTCTGCCAACCACAAACTCACTTCCCTTAGTGCTGTCTTGCATAACATAGCATGCTTCAACTGGCTGCCAAGCAAGAATGTTACTGTACTGACTAAGGAATCAACACTCTTAGTGTACAAAATCAAGAATGTTCTAGCCGTGAATATGGGGGAGAGGATTTTGAAGTCAATGTCTGAAGTTGCAGGAAGGAAGAATGGCATGCTGCCTTTTCCCTCACTCATCTGCAAAATCCTTATCAAGCAAGGATTGAAGACAAGTGTCACTGTAGGCTGGAGGAAGAATGATGTTGAACTGAAAATTCTCCCAAGCTACTTGTCTGGATCAAGAGTGAGATATTTTCCTTGGAACCCAAAGGGAGTGGTGAGACCAAGAACAGAGAAGAAGAAGGCTCAGGAGTTTGCTGGAACTTTAATGCCTATGTCCAAAGAGGAAGATTGCATGGTCATAACCCCAACTTTTGTGGATCATCTGCTGAATTGGTACATGGAGCAAATTGCTGATACTCAGAAGGAGATTGAGGAAAAGAAGGAGCATCTCAAAGAGCTAGAAGACATGGTGAAAAATTTGGAGAAACTCCCTTCTTCACAAAAAGGGGGAGATAGTTCCAAGTTTTTAAATTTCGTTTTCTAGTTTATGTTTTGTTTCTTATGAACTGCTAATATGTTTGTGTTGCTGGTACATTATCTCTATTTGGTTTATTTTGATCAAGGGGCATGTCCTTGATATCTAGCTATGGCCTGTAACTCTAAGTATTGCTACTGTTTGAACTGCTCTAACTGTTATTGCTTATGAAAGAACATTTTCAACTGCTGTTCTGGTTAACCTTTTATCCAGGAAACTCATTGGTTTCAATGTTGAGGCAACATTGATGAATGTTGGGGTCTGAACATCTTTTAGTGTAGTGATGACCTTAATACTTGTCTTTGCTAGTTTAACTTTGAAAATGTTAGCTTGTATTAAGGGGGAGAAGTTTGGTAGTTTAATTTGTTTCTTGTTGATTCTAACTTTCTGGATATAAAACTTGATTGGAACATGTATTGGTTTTGTGAAGAAAGGCAAAAAGGGGGAGATTGAAAGTGCAGGGTTTTCTGGAATCAATGTTATACTATGTTGGGACAACATTGAGGATAACATTGAAACCAGAGATCTTGTACGAAACTTGTTCTTTAACTACGAAATTTAAGTTTTGCCTTTATTCACTTATTAATCAAGTTCCACGGTTTTAGTTGTTTATGTTTATGTCCAGAAAGGTATCTTAATCATAAGGAAGAGCTATGGAAGATTCCTTACTTGAAGTTTCCATAATTCAAGTTAAGTTGAATAGTCAACTCAACACGGTTTGCAAAGAAGGAAACAAATTGGCGGTTCTCTGCAACTTAGATTCTTTCCAGGATTGCTCTGATTTGAAGAAGATGTGTTACCTTGCTAGATCGGTAATAAAGGAAAC
This sequence comes from Linaria vulgaris, assembly GCA_948329865.1. Lineage (NCBI taxonomy): Eukaryota > Viridiplantae > Streptophyta > Magnoliopsida > Lamiales > Plantaginaceae > Linaria > Linaria vulgaris. Next base: position 77,676,087 of record OX415252.1, read on the forward strand.
ACATATTCAAGAGAGATACTGAGTTCACAAAGAAGCCAAAATTCAACAAGGAAACAACAAGAGTTACCAAAACTGTGAACAACACATCTTGGCGTGCAAGTTTCAAGAAATCTATAGAAGATGTGAAGTTCATCAAGATGAACACAAGACAATAGTGCAAAACAATCCAAGAGATTAATCATACGTTGTATTGTCTTCGGCTTGCTTTTGCGAAGTTTTTGTATCAACTATTTACGTCTAGTTCATAGAAGTTAAGTAGTTCGTACTTGTCTGCTTCGTTGAGTCCGTTCAACAAAGAGCGTGAGTGAATTGTTGTGAGGAACATTTTGTTAAAACCTTTATTGGTCATTTGGCCTAAGGCTCGGAAGTTTTTAATAAAATTGAAAACTTCTTAAAATTACATTTTTTGTGTATTCAATTCCGCTACATGTTACAATATTGAAGAAGATCACAATTGAGTTAAGGCAACGCCAGCTTAACTCTCAAAGTTGTTGTGTCAATCCACGATCCGACACTTTCAGAAACATTCATCTACGTGGATTCTTTGCTTTTGTAATTATCATAAAACAATAGGAGCAGAAACTTTTATTACCAACGTACACTAAAGAAATGTCAATTCATATTTCATACATGTTTTCAGTTTTCTTACACGTAGCATCTTTTAAGAACTAATTATGTTATGTCCACTAAGTTTTCCCAAAGTTTTATGTCCACTAAGTCCAAAATTAAATCGTTAGTGGACATAAGGAAATATTAGTAAATTAAATCGTTAACATTTCCCCAAAATAATATATTCAAGTAAAATCAACCTTCTTAAGTTGTTTAATCCTATAGTGGTTTCGTACGAATTGCAAAGGATGTTTTCTACCCATTTTTTCTCTACAAGTTTCGAAAATCGAAAAAAACTGCTTTGTCGGATGGAAACTGACGCAAAGGACATGGTTGACAACCATGCGCCGTCACCGCCGCCACCATCGAACTTACAAAACACAAACTCGTTCGTGTTTAAATCTATAGTACCATCTAATGTGGAAACTCGGAATCAAAAATGTCAACGCCAATCGTTTGAAAAAGAGGGGAAGGGAGGAGATTCTCTCTTCAAAAGTCAACAGCAAACCACTCCAATCATGCAAAGAGCATCATATGCAAATGTGGTCGTGCAAAAGACAAAAAGACAGAACATCGGAATGGATGATGGAAAACGGTCGAGGAACGCAAGTATATTGAAGTAAAGGAGGGTGGTGATATAATACCATTCAAGCAGGTTCATATTAATCAGGAACTCAAGACCAAGTTGTGTCAACAATGGGAAGAGGTAACCATTATAAGAATCGCAGGAAAACCATGGTAGTATACTGCCTTACACACTAAATTAGACCTCATGTGGAAATTACATAATGAGTTCGATCTGGTGGATTTAGGCAATGGTTGCTATTGCATGAAGGGATTAACTCCAAGTAAAGGAGAGATGGTCCTCACTTAGGGCCCTTGGAAATTTGCTGGAAGTTTCATGTCCATTAACAAATGGACTCTAAACACCAGGGTTGATAAAAATGAGATGAGGAGTGCTATCACTTGGGTTAAGATCTTAAAGCTTCCTATTGAATACCTGAGGGGATCTGTAAATCAATCCTTAGCCTCATGCATATGAGATCCCATTAAGATAGATGGCAATACCTTCAATGTTTCTAGAGGAAATTTTCCAAGGTTCTGTGTTCAGATTCAGATAGATCAATCTCTGAAACTTGGTATGTGGATTAACAACAAGGTTTACCAAGTGGTATATGAGAACATTACTTCTCTTTGTCATGAATGTGGAATAATAGATCACACCAAGGCAGCATGCAAAACTAAGATTACTTCTTCTAAAGACATGGATACTGAAGATGAGAAAATCACAATGGTTAAGAAATCTCCTTAGGAAGAGAAGGAGGCCTGGTTGACAGAAAAAGCTAAGAATAAGGATTATGGTAATTGGATTCTAGTTAATAGAAAGAAGAATTGCTCCACTGCCAAGAAAGATAATGGGAAATTTGTTAGTTCATCAATCCCTCATGGTAGGGAGATAACTACTCAGAAGGAAAAAATAGATTCTAGAGTGCAATCTGTAGAGAGATCAACTTTGAAGCCTTTGCAAAAAGAACACAGGAAGAGTTTTTCCTGCTTCTCTTAACCCCCAATTAAGAAAAGAGGTAGTTATTTCCCATCGTGGAACGGTTACAAGGATAAAAAGAATGCCAAGAGTCATAGTTCTCTCAAAAGACAAGAGTGTAGTTAATTCAGCAAACTATAACCCATTTGGCATTCTTTCTACTGAAAGTTCATTGCATCCTTCAGATATTAACAATAATAAAGATTCAACTGATACTCAAAACACTCAAAATGGAAAATATATTGGTTATCAACGACTGGATTCATCCTTGGGAATTCCAAACGTTCTCCACCAAGTTTTAGGCACCAACATTGATCTCCAACATCAACATGTGGGATCCAGAAGTACATGTGATCTCCTTTCCACCAACCAATTGGGAGATCACAACACATGTTTACAGAGTGGAACATTGGGATATCAATCATCTGTGGTGGGAGAGATACGACCTCACACAATGGGAGATGCAGAGACAACAACAGCTAACTCTGGAGATCTTGTGTCAGATCCTGGCACAATGGATGGGATTACCAATTGATAATCCAGTTTAACCTCCTCACCTGTACAATTCAGAGATGAAAGTGGTTTCATGGAACTATCAGGGGGCTGGAGATGAAGAGTTTAGGAGGAACTTCAGGCAACTGGTAAGAGTACATCATCCCGTTGTTGTATTTATTCTTGAGACAAGAATGAATGAGGAACAAGCATGGATTATAGTTCCATTGCTAGGTTATAATAGCTGCGAAATAGCACCAACAAATGGCATGGCTTGGGGCATCTGGATGCTTTGGAATGATTATGAAGTTGAAGTAGAAATCACTCATTCTGATTTCCAGGCTATTAGTGCAATCATCAGGCTTAATAGAGATGATAGTTGGAGACTCACATGAATCTCTGCTCAGCCCCGCAAAAGAGCCAAGATTCAGGTTTTTGATAATCTCACAAAAGTGGCACATGAGCAACCATTACCATGGTTGATAACAGGAGACTTCAATGAAGTAGACCTATCTCATGAGAAAAAAAGAGGGATAACAAGATCACTTAGAAGACTCCAGTTTTTTAGGAACTTCATGGAGAATTGCAACTTTCAAGATCTTGGTTACTTTGGTCCTAAGTTCACTTGGACAAACAAAAGAGCTGATAGAGCCCTGATACAAGCCAGACTTGATAGAGTTATGGCTAATCCTTAACGGATTCATCTGTTCCCTGATTATGAGGTGGAACACTTGCCTTGAACACACACATATCACCACCAGATACTTACAAGGTGTTTTGGAAGAGGAAAGGATACTGGAAAGAAACTAATTAGATTTTAGGAGATGTGGTTTTCAAATCCAGATTGTGATGTCCTCTTGAAACAAATATGGGGCGAGAAACAGACCTTACTGGAGGCTATTGGAGAAGTTTCTAAAGTCATGCTTCTATGGAATAAATCTAAGTTTGGTAATATATTCAGGAGGAAGAAGACTATATGTGTAAGAATTGGAGGACTCCAGAAGGCTCTCAGCTTCAGGCCAAACCCTTCTCTTTGCCCTCTTGAAGATCAACTGCTAAAAGAATATAATGAGGTTCTTAAGCAGGAAGAAGTTTTTTTGTTACAATGGATCAAGGATGGGGAAAAGAATACTAATTTCTTTCACAGAACTACTCTTAACAGAAGGAAAAGGAACATGATCCAACAATTGAAGATTGAGAATATCTGGGAGAAAGATGTTAATGTTCTTCAAGAACATGCCAGATATTACTATATACAACTCTTCTCTAGAGATAGGATAGCCTCTAACCGTTCTCAAGTTAGAACACTACAGAGATCTCAATTCCAGATGTGTCTTAGCTCTGAAGAGCATGATAAGTTGGAGGCTAATCTGGAAAAAGCTGAGATCAAAGAAGCTATATTTGATATGCATCCTTTAAAGGCACCATGGCCTAATGGTCTTCATGCTGGATTTTATCATAAAGAGTGGAGCTCGCTTGCAGGTTCTGTGTCTACCTTTGTCCAGAATGCTTTTGAAAATAATTATTTTGATAACTCTATATGTCAAGCTTATTTTTGTCTTATACCTAAGATTGAAAGCCCTGAGTTCATCACACAATTTAGGCCAATATCCCTCTGTAATGTGTTTTATAAACTGATTACAAAATGCATCACAACAAGGCTTAGGAATTTAATGCCAAAGCTGGTTGCTCCAACTCAGTCTAGCTTCATAAGAGGAAGAAGTACACAGGACAACATCTTAGTTCTTCAAGAAGTTCTTCACTCTCTGAGAGCAAAGAGGAAAAACAAAGTAGGCTCTATGATCATGAAGTTAGATCTGGAGAAGGCATATGATAAGGCAAACTGGACTTTTCTTGAAGATACCTTATTGGCTTTTAATCTTCCTACTTCTTTGGTTCAATTAATTATGTTCTGTGTGAAGAATACTTCTACTAGTATTCTGTGGAATGGCACTCCTCTAGATCCTTTCCAACACAAATGTAGTCTTAGACAAGGTGATCCCATATCACCCTATTTATTTTTCTTATGTGTGGAAATACTGTCATATATGATAAATGAGAAAGATGAGAAAGGTCACTAAAAACCAATCACTCCCTACAGAGGAGGTCCAAAACTAACTCATCTCTTCTTTGCTGATGATTTGATACTTATGGGAATGGCTACATCAGGTATAGCTCATAGTATCAAGAGATTTTTTGGATAAGTTATGTGAAGCTTATGGACTGAAGCTTAGCAATCAAAAATCAAAAGTTTTTTTTTCTCCAAAACTCATGGAGCAAATCTCAAGAGACATATCGGTGATGTTCTTGGATTTGGTCAGACTTCTAACCTGGGGAAGTATCTGGGAGTGAGAATGATTCATGGTAGGATAACAAGAGCAAGCCGAGTTGAACTCTTTGACAGAGTGCTAGAGAGATTTGGGACCTGGAAGAGCAAGTTGCTTTCTCTGGATGGAAGAGAAACTCTCATATGCTCAGTATCATCAACACTACCAGTGTACACAATGCAATCACAACACCTACCTCAACAGGTTTGTGATAGGCTTGATAGACTAAATAGAGACTTTTTATGGTCTTCAGGTATTAATCAAAAGAAGTTGCATCTTGTGAACTGGAAGAAGATTACAAGACCAAAAAAAGAGGAAGGATTGGGTCTTAGGTTATCAAGAATTTGTAATGAATCCCTCCTTGCAAAGCTTGCTTGTAAAGTTCTGACTGGGGAATGTTCCCTCTAGAGTAAACTGGTAACTGCCAAATACCTGAAAAATCAAGTATTTTCTGAATACAATGTGAAAGAAACTGAGAGCCCTGCATGGAAGGGTGTAGTGAAATGCATGAGGAAGATGAAACCTCATATAAGATGGAAGATAGGAAGAGGAGACAAGATATCTTTCTGGTATGACAACTGGAGAGGAGAGGGATGTTTGAATGAGGAGCATGTGATAATTCATGAATCATAAGAACTTCTAACTTTGAAGGATGTGATTAATCTTGATGGAAGTTGGCTTATTCAAGAGCTGCTCTGTTATATTCCTCAGGGGATTCTCAATGACATTGAACACGGGAGGATTCCTCTACATGATACTGAAGATAAAATTCTTTGGAATGGTACCTCAAATGGTCGATTCACATGCCAATCTGCTTATAGGTTGTTTTATGATCAAGTATCGGAACCTCAGAGAAATGAAGTCCTAACTCTTGGATATGGAAGATTGATACTAGTAATAAACTACAACATTTCATGTGGTTGTTAACACATGAAAGACTGGCTACCAACTCTATGAGGTTCAAAAAGTTAGCATCATTAACATCCATGTGTTCTCTGCGTAATATGCATGATGAAACAGGCCTTCATCTTATGAGGTACTGTAAACAAGTAAGAAGTGTGTGGCTTCAAATCATTCATCCATAGGATATTGCTGAGTTTGATGGGGTACCAGATGATTTACTCTTCAGAGATAACTTGGAGAAACTTCAGTTAAGGAATGTCCTCAAACCTCAGGCTCAGTGAAAATGGATTTTCATGGCTATAATGGATTAGCTGGAAGCATAGGAATTCTAGAGTTTTCCACCATCAGGACCAATCTGTTCAGAGAAGATTGGAGATGATTAAAAGACTGGGTTTTGATCTCTTCTTGGGGCGCAGGAAAAACAATAAGATGAATACTAATTCAGTGAAGTGGTCTAAGCCTGGTTGGTTTAAGCTAAATACAGATGACAGCCTTCAACAATCATCAAATACTGGGAATGTTGATGGAATCCTGAGAACAGATTAAGAGAAATGGTGCTAGGCTTATGCTCAAGGTCTGCTATCTCCCACAACTGATGAAGCTGAACTGGTTGCCTCAAAGCTTGGTCTTGCACTTGCATGGGAACGAAGAATTCTTAACATTAAAGTGGAAATCGACTCTCTGGTGGTGTACACACTAGTTTCAGGGGAATTGGAACCGCAAATGGAGTATGTTAGCCTAGTGGAGGAATGCAAGAAACTCCTCCATATGCCATGGAATCATGTCTTGAAATGGATACCAAGAACCGCTAATAGAGTGGTCGATACTTTAACGAAGATTAGTAGTGTTTATAATGAGGAGATAATCCTTTGGGAGTATCCTTCTACTATAATATCTTTGAACCTCTTTATTTACCCAAAAAAAAAATCCTATAGTGGTTTATATATATACTATTTATGAGTGTTTTTTTTTTCATTTTCCAGAGATACTGACATACAGTTATGAGCTTTAAAACTTTAATAGTTCTAATTGCTAATTAACTATTTTTAATTTGAGGAATTCTCAAACATAGTGCGTTGGTTTTCTTAAATATTGATATTTTAGACAAATGTTTGAGTATCGTTAAGTGGTTCTCTGTTCTAGCTATCATAGTCTAAAAATAAAACAAAGAACTTTCTTCTAGCTATCAGCTCTTTACCGTGTAGAATATTGAAGTTGCAATACGAATTCAGCGGAATTAAAACGTGTGCACTTTCTTCATTTCCATGAGATTTAACATATTCTATTTTTGTTACTATTCACTGGGATCAATTTTCAATACTAACGAGCACATGTTACGAATCTACACCATTCTCCGATAGTGGGGCCTACCTCTGTTTTTTAAGGAATAAATTAAGTTTCATAATTATATCACAACGTATAAAATTAATTTCAAATAAATTATAATACAGATTTAGTACTTCTCATGTGACTAAACTAAAGCTTAAATTTTGATTCCCGAGTCCACGACTTATATATATGGGGTATCTAGAAACCCTTCTCCACTTGTTTGAGACTTTCAGTTGATGTAATATTGTAATCACTTTTGATTTGTAGTGGGCCGAAACCGAACTCTGTAGTTCAATATCAATAAATTCATCTTTTTCTTGATAATAGAAATACTATCATTATCACATTGGATTTTAATTTTCGTAGAAAAATAAATTAACATGTGATGGCATCAACACAATTTGACTTGGCTCTTAAAGATTTAATAAATTGTAAATTTTAAAAATTGGTTAAAACGATATGAAGCACGTCCAAAAGATTATCATGGCCCAAAGTAGCTATATCATCATTTCTAAAAATTGAAAACAAATTAAAAAAAAATCGAGACTATCTTTTTATTTTTAATGAAAGGGAATATTGTATGTACAATCAACGAATGACATACTTTTTTTTTTTGAACAACAACGAATGACATACTTTTTTTCGACTTATCTATATATTATTATATAAAAGAAGCCATAATGATACCAAATTTTTGATTTCCTTTTTTACCCCTTTACACACTATGAAAGTTTATTATTAGTCAAGATATAACTGTAATTTACTTTACCTTAATTATTTATTTAAATTTTTAATTTTCAGTAAAGGAAACAATTATTAAATAATTTCTTACATAATAAAGAAGGTTAGGATATGTAAATTTCTATCTATATTTAACTTAAAATCTTTACCATATTTATTTAAAATTTAAAAAAAAGGTAATTTCACGAGGAACGCATGCCAACGTTTCTAGTTTAATAAAATAATAATAGATCGCCGAAGTCAAGTTTGTCCGCGTTTTAAATGAAAGAATATGCTTGTGTGTAGAATATATCAAATAGTGTGATGATAAATTACAGTAAGAGTACCTGACACATAAACTAATTACACAAACTATCACATATAAAAGTGAATTACAGAGACAAACATAATTCAAATAAAATATCAAAAACCAACCTTGGGAATAAATGACTATAAGAAAGTTAATAAACTTATATATATATATATATATATATATATATATATATACTAGGTGACCAGTACGTGCTACGCATGGGCAAGTCTAATTTTTATTATTTATTATTATCATTATTAAATTAGTGATCCATTAGATTAAATTAAACAATATTTATATTTAATAATATTTTGATATAAAACAACAATAAATCACAATGCACTTCTTCATGTTGTTATTTTTTCTTTTTATAACTTTTCATTACATAATTTATTCCATTTCATTTCAATCTAAAAGTAAAGAGTACTTTTTTAAACATTAAAACAATTTAGCATGTATTGAGCGTGTCACTATTTCATTAAATGGAGTTTTCCTTCCGTAATCAAAGCATATCTTCTTTTCTAGCAAGTAACCTTCAAATTTTGAAAAACGAGAAAATAAAGAAACATACTTAATGATAGGTTAAGAATTAGGTATATATCTATTTGTCGACCTCCTCAAAAAAGAGTATAAACAAATTATATCTTTGTTTACCGATGAAATCTTATTTCCTAAATTACTTGAACAATTCATGAGAATTTTTGAAATTATTTGCTTTTCAATATTATTAATTAAACTACATCGTTAAAATATGAGCATACCATAAGATAAATATATTTAAGGGAAACAATTTATGGGACTGAGGGAGCTAGAGGTTTCAAAAGAGTTATTAACCGTTGAGTTTTGTGGGTTAGGATAATTACTCAGGAAATATGGTAGAGGTTCATTATTTGAGTCGGGCTTTTGGTAGTTAGTTTTTGTTATGTCCTTTGGTGGGCTAAATTTGGTTCTTTTGGGATAGGGGTATGGTTCATCTGAAAGGGCTAATCTTTTCATAGGCCTTTTACCAGGCCCAACATTTGGCCCAATGAATCGGATAACCTTGCTAGGATTCGGGTCCTCTTCTATCCAGTTAAAATTGATCGTTGCTTCATGTGAGACCTTTCTGAGCGGTGTGTAGTAGAGGATTGAGATTGTGACTGTTAACCGGGTAAAAAATCACGTGGTTAAAATACGCGATAATTCAATGACCAAAATTACTTGGTATATTATTATTAATAAACGACATCGAACTATAACACGGTTTAATTACCAGTTTACTTCGTTAAAAAATTATTCATATATCGTAAATCACGACGCACGCCTATCGACTGGATTTATAGCTAAAGAATGCGAGAACATCCCCTCACTGAACACTCCTAAATGCCATCGGACCATCCACTCTGATGGCCAAACTCGAAGTATAACGCCTCATTTAAAAACCCAAAAGCCATCGGAAGCACTTGCCACAAAGGTCCATACGAAGAACAATGCGATATTGAGGCACTACGACCATCGGAGCCCCTATCCCGAAAGATTAACCCAAAGAACAATGTTTTATCAAAGCCCGGAAACCGTCGAAGTATTTGTTACAAAGACCTGAGTACGAGAACGTTACACCACTGAAGTCAAGGAGCCATCGGAGGTCGCGCCACGAGAGAAAGAAAATAGATATACCGCTCGGAGTACACTTCCCAAAGAAGACAACTAAGACTTAACTACTGCAAGAGCTACAACAATGACATATGAGCATTCCGACCCACTCATCCAACATTTTTGATAGATACAACCCATCGGAGAGAAGAAGACCGAGGATCCAGTTCATCGGAGCCCATTGGAGCCGCCGGAAGAGATATAATTCCTCCTAGTCAGCGCCCCGTTAGTGGATATACTAAACAGATAGAATCTATCCTCCTAAACATGCATGCCGACACCTATATTAACACATGCACAATGACACATGCCCCTAAAAAACTCCTATAAAAGGGGACAAGAACAATAGAGGCAGGGGAGGCTTTCCCGAAAAAAAGGGAAGAGACAAAGAGTTCGGAGAGGGAAAAAAGATGGAGAGAAAAAGAGAGACACACATACGCAACCTACGAACAAAAAATTCCTTCTTTCTCTCCTCCCCTCGGACTCCTCTCTCTCACCCTCAGACTCTTCACGAGGACAACTCCTCCAACAAATACAAAATCAATTCATCTGATAAAATCGACAAGCAACAAATATCCAACACCAAATAACCAAGCGAAAACAAGAACTATGAGTGGCTTGATTCCCAATCGTGGGATACGTAGGCATCTCGGAAAATATCTTAGTCCATCCGCAAATCAATAAAAACCAACAATCTCCTCAGGTCTGGATCGGCATTTCGAACAATCCGTTACGCTCTTCGTCAAAGCTAGCAAGCAGGACGGTCACAGCTACCAAGCAGGACGATCGTCACAACTAGCAAGCATGACGAAGATACCGTTAACAGTGACATAAGGGTGTCAGCAGTAAGGGTCATTTGGATTTGGGGGTTTGTGTCATCGGTGTTGGTCGGAATCTGGCTTTGGTTTTCCACCGGGTTAGAATTCTTTGGAATTCCTGCTTCATCTAAGATGGTGGATGGGTCGGTGATGTTCGTTAAGAAATCGACAGTGATCGATCTTGCAACACATTGTGAAGAAGAAAGAAAAAGATTGAAAAATATTATTGAAGGGGGAAAATTTGTTACAGTTTTGTGGAGAGAGGAATTGAATCTTGATAACTAATCTTGTTGTTGAATTTGGGGAGGGAAGTGAGCTTTATATAACAGCTCAACAAACCGTACAAAATAGCTGCTAACTAACTGACTAATAATTAACAACGTAACTCTAACTTTCTATATAAGGAAGTATTTAGTTAACTAACTAACAAAATTTTGAATTCTTTCTATAAATGGAAAACTGATTTTCTTGTTGATTTAACAATGTTTGGTGGTTGAGTGGATGTGGGGGTTGGAAATTTATAGTGGTAATTGTTTACGTGGAGATGATTTTTATGACTCTTTGGAGCAAAGTGGAGAGATTTCCCTAAGGGTTTTGCACGCAACCAGTTTCCGAACCTATTTTGGATTGAGGGTTTTTTTGTGATTTTTGTTCCACAATGGAATTCTTTGTGGTCAACGCATCCACATCTATAGCATAGGTCCCTCAATCTTTCGTAGGAGATGTTTGAGATAAAGGAAACCTTACCTGGGGATTTGGATCTGAATTGAACTTCTTCATCCAAACCAGCTTTGATAAAAGCCCCAATTTTATTCCAAATTTCTTATGCGATATTTATATCCCAAAATTTTGCAGGTAGATTATTTGCTTGTATCCAGAACTCACAGGTGTTGAGCTTGATTTCATTGAAAGCCTTTTCATCCGGCCAGTAAGGATATAAGGCTTCCGTTGAAATTCCAAGGAGCTTGTTCTTTGATTCCGGAAGCTTTTTTCATATCGTGAAATATGAGTACCAGGGTATTGATTCCCATTTCATTTATATCACTTCCTTTCATTAGATTCCAAGATTTGAGAAGAGTGGCTTTGACTGCTGCAAGGTTGATTTGCTTTTTAGAATGGATTTTTCCGATGATCACGGTGGAGGTGGGCGGCTTTGGGTTTGGGACCGGTGGGTTTTCCTGGATTATGGATTCACGTAGGGAATCCATTTGAACCATAGGATAGCCGAAGAAAAGCAAGAAAAAAGAAAACCGAGAGGCGAGGCGAGAAAAAAAGAACATAGAATATTATAAATGGACTTCTCATTATAGTTTTTAATATTATTTCATTTATGTTTATATTTTGCCTCTGTTTAATCTAAACAGTGTTAGTCATATTATCATTCAAGGTAAACATTTTAAGGCAATCAGAAAATATAAAAGTAAGTTATTTTTTAAATAATATAATAAGAATTCTATCAAAACAATCTCATAAATGGCTACAAATAAATTATCAATAATTGTTATTTCACACACTAGGAAAAGCATTAGGCTGGAATTTTTTTTGTTATGTACAACTATTGTATTGATGATGTGGTACAATTAAAGTTTGAAATCTTTATAATTTTTTAATTATAGTAAATAACCACTAACTATTATAAATATTTAAAACTCAAAGGAAATAAAGGAGATCAATAGTGATTATCAAGTCCCATTCTATTCCAATATATATTTTTTGGAGTGTTTGAACAAGTACATAGAGGTGCTATTTATAGGCATGATATGAAGAGTGTAGTACAAAGTTTCCTATGTGGGACATTCACCCACAATTCATAACACTCCCCCTTGAATGTCCATTATTACATGCTCCGTAAAACCTTGTTAAATAAAGTCTAAAAATCATAGCAGAATGTACATGTTCCGAGGAATAATATGCTAGAGGAAACTGCCTCGTTAAAAACCTTGCTAAGAAAAACCCAGTGGGAAAAACCTTAGTGAAGGGAAAAAGAGTGCAGTGCATATTTACTCCCCTGATCATTGCTTCCATCGATATCTTTGAAGCGCCGCATTCCAATTTTGTGCACCAGTTTCTCAAATGTTGCAGGTAGGGATTTAGTGAATAAATCTGCTAAGTTGTCACTTGAACGGATTTGTTGTACATTGATTTCGCCTTTCTCGTAAAGATCGTAAGTGAAGAAAAATTTAGGTGAAATGTGCTTTGTTCTATCCCCTTTAATAAATCCTTCCTTCAATTGTGCTATACATGCTGCGTTGTCTTCATAAAAGGTTGTTGGAACTTCTCGCTTGGTGGGTAAACCACATGCTCTAAGAATATGTTGCGTCATAGATCGTAACCAAACACATTCGTGACTAGTTTCATGAATTGCCAATAATTCTGCATGGTTAGTTGATGTAGCGACCAAGGTTTGTTTTACTGATCTCCATGAAATAGATGTTTCACCACAAGTGAAAACATACCCTGTCTGAGATCGTGCTTTGTGTGTGGATCTGATAAATATCATGCATCTGCATAACCAGTTAGATCCGATTTGGATGAAGATGAATAATACAATCCTAAATCGATTGTTCCTTGAAGATATCAGAAAATGTGCTTAATGCCATTCCAATGCCTTCTGGTTGGGAAAGAACTGTACCTTGCTAATAAATTCACCGCAAATGATATATCAGGCCTCGTATTATTAGCAAGATACATTAGTGCTCCGATAGCACTAAGGTATGGTACTTCTGGACCGAGTAGTTCTTCATCATTTTTAGATGGTCGGAATGGATCCTTTTTCACATCAAGAGATCTCACAATCATAGGTGTACTTAATGGATGAGCTTTATCCATATAAAACCGCTTAAGTACTTTTGAGGTATAATTAGATTGATGAATAAATATTCCGTCTTTTAAGTGCTCAATTTGAAGACCTAAACAAAATTTTGTTTTTCCAAGGTCTTTCATTTCAAATTCATTTTTCAAAGAATTCATAACTTTTGATAATTCTTCATGAGTTCCAATAATATTTAAATCATCAACATAGACAGCAATGATAACATATTCAGATCCGCATCTTTTGATAAAAACACAAGGGCATATAGGATCATTTTTATAACCTTCTTTCAACAAGAATGTACTTAAGCGATTGTACCACATTCTCCCAGATTGCTTTAATCCATATAAAGATTTATTTAGTTTAACCGAATAAATCTCGTTATGATTTAAAGCTTGTGCTTCAGGCAACTTAAATCCTTCAGGGACTTTCATATAAATATCATTTTCCAAGGATCCGTAGAGATAGGCTGTAACGACATCCATTAATCGCATTTCAAGTTTCTCACGTACTGCCAAACAAATCAAATACCTTAGGGTAACTGCATCAATTACTGGAGAATATGTCTCTTCATAATCAATACCCGGTCTTTGGGTATATCCTTGTGCCACAAGCCTTGCCTTGTATCGCACAACTTCGTTATTTTTATTTCTCTTACGTACGAATACCCATCGACATCCTACTAGTTGTACATTATTTGGTGTGCGAACCACACATCCAAATACTTGACGTTTGGCAAGTGAATTTAATTCAACATTGATTGCGTCTTTCCATAAGGGTCAATCCTTTCTACGCCGACATTCTGAAATAGATGTAGGCTCAAAATCATCACATTCTTCCATAATGTTGACCGCTACAGTGTAAGCGAAAATTTCATCAATGTGAATATTACTGCGATTCCATTTGTTGCTTGTTGTGACATAGTTGATTGATATTTCTTCATTTTCAGTAGGTTTTGGCGACTGAGGTTATCCAGGAACCTTGTCATCTATGTCAACCGGTTCTGCGAGAATTGTTGTTTCCTCTTTTTGATCATTTTCAACACGTGCTCCTTTTTTTTTTCGATGATTTTTATCTTTAGAATCGATAGGTCTACCTCGCTTTTGTCGTGTTACTGACTCATTGACAATACTTGGTTGTCCTTCAGGGACATCAATTTTAATTGGAGCATTTACAGCTGGTATATAAGACTTAGTCACTCGTTTTGGATCAGTAAATGCATCTGGCTACTGATTCGCAATATTTTGCATATGAATTATCTTTTGAACTTCAAGTTCACTATGCTTTGTACGAGGATCTCGAATGGATAACGATAATTCTTTCCAAGAGATAGTCTTTTCCATCTGTTTATTCTCTCCCCCTAATGTTGGATAAATAGATTCATCAAAATGACAATCAGCAAATCTTGTTGTAAATAAATCTCCAGTCAATGGTTCTAGATACTTTATTATAGATGGAGATTCATATCCAACATATATTCCAAGTCTTCTTTGTGGATCCATCTTTGTGCGTTGTGGTGGAGATATCGGAACATATACCGCACAACCGAAAATTCTCAGATGGGAAATACTTGGTTCTAGACCGAAAACCATTTGTAAAGGGGAATTAGTATTATAACTTGTTGGTCTGATGCGTACAAGTGTTGCTGCATGTAAAATAGCATGTCCCCAAGCAGAAGAGGGAAGCTTAGATTTCATAATTAATGGTCTTGCAATTAACTGAAGACGTTTAATAAATGATTCAGCTAAACCATTTTGTGTATGAACATGAGCAACAGGATGTTCAATATCTATTCCAATTGACATGCAATAGTCATTTAAGGCTTGGGATGAAAACTCACCAGCATTATCAAGACGAATTTTCTTTATAGTGTAACCAGGGAATTGTGCACCTAAACGAATTATTTGTGCACGCAATCTCGCAAATGCTAAATTGCGAGTGGATAACAAATACACATGTGACCATCTAGTTGATGCGTCAATCAATACCATAAAGTATTTAAATGGTCCGCACGGTGGATGGATAGGTCCACATATATCACCCTGAATACGTTCAAGAAATTTAGGATTTTCATGTTTGATTTTGATTGGTGATGGCCTTGTGATTAGTTTGCCTTGAGAGCAAGCAACACATGAAAGTTCATTAGATTGAAAAATCTTCTGGTTTTTCAATGGGTGACCAACTGAATTCTCAATAATTCATCGCATCATTATTGAACCAGGATGGCCCAACCGGTCATGCCAAATTTGAAAGTCTTTAGTAAACTTCTGCTTTACTGTGGCATAAGTTTCAATAACTTTGATTTTGGTAAAATACAATCCTGGTGTCAAAGTTGGCAACTTTTCTAAGACATGTTTCTTTCCAGAAACATTATAAGTAACATAGAGATATTCATTATTTCCTTCCTCTTGTGTTTCAATATGATATCCATTCAAGCGAATATCTTTAACACTCAATAAGTTTCTTCGAGCCTTTTGAGAAAATAATGCATATTCAATTACCAAATTTGTTCATTTCGGTAGTAAAATAGTTGCTCTTTCGGAGCCATCAATTAATTCTGTAGTACTAGCTATAGTACTAACATTTGCACTTTCCTTATTTAAGTGAGAAAAATATTTTCTAGTATTGAATATGGAGTGAGTGGTAGCGCAATCAGCTAGACATATTTCTCCTTCGTCGTTTGAAGATTTTGCCAAATCAATTTCCATGTTTCTAAAAATAAAAGAGTAAGGAGATATATATTAAAAACTTTTATTGAACTTAAAAATGGTTACAAGAAAATCGGAAACACCCATGACAACAAACAAATGTACATATAAGATAATATTGAACTTAAAACGAAACAACATGCTGAAATGGAAAAACTAGACTTTAAGACCATTTAGTTATTCTCAGAAAACACCATGTGTCCTATTCCACCTTCAGGGCGGTCAAGATAGTCGGCAACATCAAGTTGTGCCATGTTAAACTGTCAGTGTTCATTTGCATCTTGAACATAATTTGTCTCAATATTTTCACCCCTCACCTTTGATGCTTGGTAAAGGTCAACAAGGTGTTTTGCTACTTTGCAAGTTCTTGACCAATGGACTTTCATGCCACATCGGTGACAAATACTTTCATAAATTTTCTTCGTCGACCCATCATCTCCATTTTTCTCTGTCTTATTATATGCTCTTTTATTATGGTCATTTTTGAAGTTGTTATTACGACCTCTTCCTCAGCCTTGACCACGTCCATATCCACGTCCACGTCCACGACCACGAAAGGAATCATGGCCAAAAGGATTGTGTGATGTTGCATTCACTGAATGGGGTAGAACCAGTGGGACGAGACACGTGATTTTTCATCAACAACTCGTTATTTTGTTCAGCTACTAAAAGACATGAAACAAGTTGAGAATATTTTTTAAACCCTTTTTCACGATATTGTTGTTGAAGAATAATATTTGTGGCGTGAAAAGTAGAGAATGTTTTTTCGAGCATATCAGCATCAGTAATAGTTTCTCCACATAATTTCAGTCGCTGAGTAATTTTACATACTGCGGAGTTGTATTCTCCCACAGTTTTAAAATCTTGCAATCGAAGGTGTATCCAAACATGTCGAGCTTTAGGAAGGATAACAGCCTTACGGTGCTCAAACCTTTCTTTGAGACAAGTCCAAAGTTCTGTAGGATCTTTGGGTGATACATACTCCCCTTCTAATTTTGGAGTAAGATGGTGAAGTATGAAAATCGTAGTTGTTGACCTTTTATTTTGTGGTAATGTGTTACCAGTTTTAATAGCATCGACAATGCTTTTAGCATCCAAGTGCAATTCTACATGCAATATCCATTGTAAATAATTATCTCCAGATGCATCCAATTGCGCAAATTCTACGTTTGAGATGTTTGACATGATGACTATAATATAAACAAAATAACATAAGAATCGTGATTTTTTAATATTTCATAAATAATACAACATTATTACATGAAGAAAAATATAGTAATAACCGCAATATTATAAATGGAGGTATAACCATCCTTATTTATAACAAGGGTAATAATTAATAATAAAAAAATGCAATATTATAATGGATGTATAACCATCCTTATTTATAACAAAGGTAATAATTAATAAAAAAAATGCAATATTATAAATGGAGGTATAACCATCCTTATTTATAACAAGGGTAATAATTAATAAAAATAACAAATTGTGTACCTTTTTCTTTTTGGAACTCAAACGAAAAATATCGACAAAATATCAAGCATTTCGTGCTGATAACGTATTATAAATATTTAGAACTTAAAGGAAATAAAGGAGATCAATAGTGATTATCAAACCCCATTCTATTCCAATATATATTTTTTAGAGTGTTTGAACAAGTACATAGATGTGTTATTTATAGACATGATATAAGAAAGGTAGTACAAAGTTTTCTACGTGGGACATTCACCCACAATTCATAACACTACCAAGTTTTTATTGACATTGCTCAAGTTGGACCACTATCTAAAGGCCGTAGGACTTGTGGTTTATTTGCTCAAGCTTCTCATAGTGTTCTTTTTCTTTTTTTCTTTTTTCTTTTTTTTGGCTATACCTCCATTATTTGGGCTTTTTATTGGATCCGTGCTCCGCCTTAAGTTGTCTGGGCCTGCCTACACTTCCACCTTCTTTCTATAAAGAAAATAAAAAGAAAAGAAAAAAATAACCACACAAGAACTCGAAAACGCTTTGCCGCATATTCCATATGCAAAAGCGGCATACAAGTTCAATCGGAAGATCATTTTAACTGAACCAAAAGAAACAAATAAATATATTCATAAACACATTTAAAATGAATTTTTGTACTACTGCGCTCACCGATTGCATACAAAATATCAAAACATTTGAGCTCTTCATGACCATATGATATCTACGTCAAAGACATTTACGACGAACAATAATCACACAAAGAAAGCATAAAATAAAATTCTCAATGAATGTTCCTTAGTTCCTACTAGTTACATAACTGCACCCTCAAACTTTCAAAAATCCTTATCCTAAAACCTCATCCTCTCACTCCCTCCACCTCTCATTCCACGCCATCAAAATTCACCCACACAAAATCCCACAATCACAAACACCATACAGATAAGACTCCACACCAAAAGAAAATCTTTAATCTAATCAAAAACAAAAAACAAGCTCCACCCACTCATCTTTTCCTCTCTTCCTCCATAGCCACCTTTTTGCAGAGCTCAAAAAAGGTGCCATGTCTTGCTCCAATGTCACAATGTTGGTCTCCTCAAAACCATCCCTTTCCGACCCATCTTCACTGTCGTCTCGATCATTCATAACCCCTTTTCACCTCCCGAATTCAGGCTCTTCCACTCCATCAAGATCATCAACTTCCACTCAGATTCAATGCAGTCTTCGCGACCTCCGCGACCGTATCTCATCAGTGTCAAACACGAAGAAGATTACTGAAGCCATGAAGCTCGTGGCGGCCGCTAAAGTCAGGAGAGCACAAGAGGCAGTGGTTAACGCCAGGCCATTCTCGGAAACTCTTGTCGGAGTATTGTACAACATTAACGAACAGCTCCAAACCGAAGACGTCGACATTCCTTTAACCAAAGTTAGACCTGTCAAGAAAGTGGCACTTGTTGTTGTCACTGGTGATCGTGGTCTCTGCGGTGGATTCAACAACGCGATCTTGAAAAAAGCCGAGATCAGAATCAAGGAACTGAAGGCACTTGGACTTGACTACACCGTGGTCAGTGTCGGTAAAAAGGGTAACTCGTACTTTCTCCGCAGGCCTTATATCCCTCTCGATAAGTCCTTCGAAGGCACCAATCTTCCAACTGCGAAAGAAGCGCAAGCAATAGCAGACGACGTTTTTTCACTGTTTGTCAGTGAGGAAGTTGATAAAGTGGAATTGTTGTACACAAAGTTTGTGTCTTTGGTTAAGTCTGATCCAATTATTCACACCTTGCTTCCATTGTCGCCTAAAGGAGAAATATGCGATATCAATGGAACATGTGTCGATGCAGCTGATGATGAATTTTTCAGGTTGACGACAAGAGAAGGAAAACTTACCGTGGAAAGAGATGTCGTGAGGACTGAGACCAATGATTTTTCGCCAATCTTGCAATTCGAGCAGGATCCAGTACAGATTTTGGATGCTTTGCTTCCTCTTTATTTGAACAGCCAAATCTTGAGGGCGCTGCAGGAATCACTGGCAAGTGAGCTTGCTGCGAGGATGAGTGCCATGAGCAATGCTTCTGATAATGCGGTGGAACTGAAGAAGAATTTGTCGAGAGTCTACAACAGAAAGCGTCAGGCAAAGATTACCGGAGAGATCTTGGAGATTGTTGCGGGAGCCGACGCTATGGTATAATTACAGTCGTGTTGTTCTCTTGTTCTCCATATACTACTTCCCTCTAGGTATTGTCTCTCTGGGCTATCTCCTCTTTTTCCCTTTTTATTTCTATTGTGATTACTGTTTATGCTGTTAAAGAACAATTGCGATTCTCAATCGCGTACAAATTTATGAGGACCGCCATTTTTAAGTTGTAACAGGAAAGTTTCATACTCACCTCTAGTATATATGTGAACTTTTCAATTTTGTTTTAATAATTGTACTGAGAGTTTCATAGCTTCTCCGAGCACGTTTATCGGTGTTGTTATTATTATACTTCTAATTGATTGGGATCATGGACGTACTATGTCAGTTCTTATACAAGAGTTCGGATAGACCAGCAAGCATTTGATATTCATTTCCACAATACATGTAAAAAGCTCGTTCATTTAACCAGAAAACAAGCTATTTTCATCTACAAGGAAACTTAACAATAAAAATATGTGAATGAATGAATTAGTATAATTAGCTCAGGCATCAATTGACTTACTTGAAGGCCCAGCCGCCCAGGGACTGCTTGGTTATAATCAGTATTGAATTTTTATAGTACTCAAGTAAAACCAATAAAACTTGACAACTGAACTCTGCTAGGTCAAGCATTTAAAATATTTAACTGTACAACACATTAAACTGAATCCGCGTCCTTATTTAGCTTCAACCATAAAAGGATTGAGTTCTTTCCGGTTTAAAATATATTATATCTCGTGAATGCGTGATAAGCTGATCATTTATGGGAAGGAATTTCAAATCTATTCAACTTGTACAAATAGGGAATCACATTGAGTGGATAAGTTAATGCGATCCCATTTTGCATGGATCAATAAATCGTATATTTTGAATCCTTCTAGTAACTCCATTAGACTGAGCCAGATAAATAACAGTAAGAGTAAACGAATGGTGCAGCATACCTAATGTTAAACGAGTGTGTGCCTTCTAGTAAATTGCAATACTTTGCGAGTTGAAACGCTCAATATTAACAAGCTCTATTTTAGTTAAAGGTGAGGGGCAGAGACGAAAGTCATTAAGAAACATATATTTGATAGTCTCTGGAAATCTTACCTAAGACAATTCGTTTAATACAGAGCACGAAAAGCCTTCGCCACTGGAGGAAGCTGGAAAGAAAGCAAACAAGATAGTGTCAGCTCTGTCATCAGAGTTCATCCTGAGTGATCGATCATGGTTCTGTATAACTCTGGGCAATAAACTCAACTTTTTGCATATATGCCTTTTCTACCATAAGTATATACATATGTGCCACCTCACTTTTCCGGAAAAATCCCTAAATGAACAAATAAATGCACATATCTTCATATCCACTTGAAGGAAATAGGTTTACTGAACAAAGCTCCATCAAGAGTTCAGCATTAATGCAAATCTATCCATTCAGTTCAAAATCTTGAGGTTATCCTTGTAATACTTCCATAACAGAAAGATTCAGTGAGATAATTAGCAGAAAAAGTTAAAGTAATGGTGCAGCAAAACTTATCTATCGTCGTTTCAACACTTACTGTCTGGTTTACGAGTATGCGCCATCTAGTACATTGCAATACTTCGCCCTTGAGCAAAATCTGAGGTCCTCTAAAACTGAGTCACCCAAAACATGTTTACGGGTTGAAAGTTTAAATATTAATATGCTATGCTAGTTAAAATGCAAGAGGCAGATATGAAGCTAATTGAGAAACATAAAGTCGCATGGTCTGTAGACAACTTGTTTGATACAAAACATGAAGCCTAAGCTACCATGAGGAAGCTGAAAAGAAAGCAAACAAGTTAGTGTCAGCTCTGTCGTCAGAGTGCATTCTTAGTGATCAGGGTGCTGTACTTCTCTGGGCATAAAACTCAACTCATAGTCGCTTATATTGCAAGTGCATTTATAATTTCAGAAGTCAAAGAGCATGAGACTCTTTACTTTCCTAACCACTCACGATTGTACACAGATTCAAATTAACCAAATTGTAATAACATGGAAGGAAAGAGCAAGCACATACAAATAATAAAGATATAGCCGAGTGAAACTACAGAGGAAGAAGATTTAAGTTCAAGCTACCAAGGTCTTGGTCCTCTTATCCTGTCAGAAAGGCATTTCATAACGGACAATTGAAAGAAAAAAGAGAGAGACAACGATTCATTATACTCCTGAAAATTAAAACAAAGATCAAACTATGATGCAGCACAAAAACATTTTGATGACAAACAGTGCTAAGTGGATGGAGGTGATGACAGATTAGACGCATTCAAAACTCTGGAAGAAACATAACGTAAGAAAGTGAGATAGATCACAGTGCAGCAGACTTCATCTACAAATCCAATGTAACAGAATCAAGGGATTCATTTAACAGTCGATTGTAAAAAAAACTATAACACGTGAGTGAAGCAAACAAGGAACAGGGTAAGGAACCTACTCGACGTTCGATTAAACAAAAAATTTACCATCTTACCATTCCAATAAAGAATATACGTATATTTCATTCTAGAATAATCACAGATACAAGCACAAAATAACCAAACAAACCAATGTTCAAAACATCCCTAAATGGACAAATAAATGCACATCGCTTCAAATCACATCCATCGAAAGGAAACATAGATCCATCAATAGCTCAACGTAAATGCGAATCTATCAATGTAGGATCTAATCTATCTTATAACAAGCAAAGCTTCACCAAAGTCAAACCAACAAAATCGCACAGAACTAGAAAGAAAACACGTAACAGAACAATCGTTCATTTTATTCCTTCATGTGTATCAATTACAAGAAAAATACATCTAAAAAGAGTAATAGACTATTCATTAGTCTTGTGTTTTCCAATTAACTTGATAAACAACTAATAAAATGTACTAGAGAGATCAAATCTCGGTCTCGGAGAAGAACGGCCTCGTTGCGACGAACTTCCTCCGCTGAAGGCATCGAGTGTAATTCGAGACTCTCAAATTGAAGCACGGGATTCTGTCCATGGAATGCTGCTGCGATAACGATGAATTCGTGTCCAATTGGAGCTGGCAAAGAGCGAGCAGAGTTTGTGCTCCGATTTGTTTGGATCGAGCGGTGATTTTGGAGTATCGGAGCTTGGCTAGGGCTCCGGGCTTCAGGTACTTGTAAAATGAAGGTGATGATGATGGTGATGGTGACCTAATTCCGACGATAGATTTCATGGTGGAGTAGTAGATCTAAGAGAGAGAAATTAATTGGATGTATGGTGGAAATGGAAACCCTAGGGAGAGAAAGGGAGAGTGGGGATGAGAGAGAGAGAGGGTGGGTGGACGGGGGTTCTAAAATAGGAGAGAAATGAGAGAGGCGGGAAAAATGTTAAAGGCGCGGCGGATGCTTTTCAACTTTGAAACTCAATGGGCTGCCGCCTCAACCATGGGCTTGGCTTGGCTTTTTATATTCGTGTGTGCATGTAGGTAGTAGTAGCATTCTAGATTTTTATTACTTTTTGTTTTCTTTAAAAAACATTATGAATTTGAATAAACAATCTCAAATATGTTTCTTGGTGTATCATTGTGCTTGATTTAACATTCTAAATCATTTTTCCTTTTATTTTTTATTTAGATATTCCCATAATACGTGTATCTTGGGATAGGCTAATTAGACTGACCCAAATGGAGCTAATTGGATCGGCCCGCTTAGAGTAAGACCTAGCGAGAGAAGAATCGGAAGTAGCAATTCGATACCAAGTTTCGATTGAGTAGTCCAAGTCACTTTCAAGAGTAGTTTGACCTCGTCCTATTCGTTTGAGCTTCCATGCTAGGTGTTCCAGACATAAGTTAGTATTGTTATGTAATAGACTAGCATAGTTTGGTATATTGGCTCAAGTTGTTGCCAATTTTGTAATCCGTGTAACCCAAAAGAAATATCACCAAATTATTGGCGACGTCTGTGGAATACCACAAGAACGGTCGATCAAGGAAATTATGTTTAGAGTCACACGCTCGAAAAGTCAGAGGGCAGCAGAGAACATGAACGCGAACATGCACCGTCTAGCCGGTCCTCGCCGGTTCGAGGAACTAGGGTTTGAGCAGCGTCAACTCCAATTGTGTTACCCCCACTTGGAGAGGTTCCACCGCCCCAACCAAGGGAAGATTACGATAGTCAACCACAGAAGCAACTGCCGCACCAGTTGTAACTTTACCGCCATGCATTATGGATCAGATCATGTCCATAGTTCGAACAACATCGGATGCATCGCTCCCAGGATCAAATATCGCGAGGGCACTCCATGCAGGCAAGTAAATAGATGTACCGTGAGCTCAGGTTTCAGTGGCAAGGCCCAAACAAGAAAGGGGAAGGTACCAACATTCTTCTAACATCCAAAGAGCCTGATCACCATCTACAGGGGTGGAGTCACGCACGGACCGCCTGTAGGCAAGGCAAGAGGGAAGTCGAGTGAGTCAGGCCAGTGGGTCAAGGGCAGACTTAGATGTTATCGCGAGAAGATTGGACAGATTGGATAGGGGGAGAGAAGAGGTGCAACAACGAGTCACCATAACAACGAGGCCCGTAGGACGATGCCATTCAGTGCTGAGATAGAGGCAGAGGTATTTAACCAATGAAAGAAGATAACACAGCTAAAGACTTATGATGGGAAGCAAGACCCCTTGGAACACATATTTTATTTACATGGTATTCTTCACTCTACAGCTTCACCGAAAATGTACAATTGTGCATCTTCGCCACTATATTAATAGGGCTGGCCTTGGATTGGTTCTCCACGATCCCTCCGGGGAACATTACCAGCTACAATTACATAAGAGGGAAGTTCGAGGCATAATTCTCAAGTCCAAAAAGAACCCATTCGGATCACAGTCACTTATGCTCAGTTAGTCAGAACGAGAAGGAGTCCCTAAGGGATTTTATGAGGAGGTTCATTGCAGAGTTGCTCAAGATAGATAACCCAAGAGGAGAGCTAGTTACCAACCTCATATTACATGTAACCCATGACAAACCGTTTGCAAGGGCGTTATTGAAGTAGAAGCCTAAGACAATTGAGTAGATAAATGAGTTAGCTCATCAAGTAGTACAAATGGACGTCATGATGGTGGCAAAGGATGGTTAGACCAGTCACAGGAACATAGGAAATGTAGATAGGAAGTGGGGCAAGAGCAGGAATGATAGATACTGAAAGTGCAGGTATTCGGTCGATGTTAGTTTAACATTGAAAGTGCATGTATTCTGTCAATGTTAGTTTAACATTGAGAAGTCAATGTTAGAATAACATTGCTGGAGCAGAATCCGATTTACAATCTTAATTAATTTCTTCATTATTGTTTTGCCTTATTCACTTAACTAATTGAGTTCCACAGTTGTAATTGTCTTTGATTATTATTCAGGAAACAAACTTGTCATAGGTTGGACGCTCAAGTTTCCAAGAAGGAAAGTTTCCTTAATTACGCAAACCACTCTACAAGGAAAGAAGAGTTCGAGTGGAACTAGGAATGCTTTCCAAGATCAGTCCTGATTTGAAGAAGGAGTCTTTCCCTAGTTAGATCACTAACGAAGGAACTATTATTCAAGAAGGACTGCGAGAACAAAGAAGGAGAGTTCAAGAAGGAAACAAGGAGAATTACCAACCGTGTACAACACACCTTGAAGTCGAAGATCAAGAACCTATATATAGGTGTGAAGTACATCAAGACAAACACGAGACAAGAGCCAATCAATCCGAGAGATTAATTTACAGTTGTTGAGTGTTGTCTTGCTTTAGCAAAGTTTGTGAATTGTTAGGATAGATCTAAGAGTGAGGAGTTGTTAGAGATATACGAAGCAATTCTTGTGTGATTTGCTTAGTTCAATCAATTTAAGAGTGAGGAGCTTGGGAATTGAGAGAACGACATTTGTTAAAACCTTCACGGGTTATTTTGCCTAAGGCTCGGAAGTTAATATAAGTCTATATTCACTTCTTAAACTAGGTGTTTGTTTATTCCGCTGCACTATTCTTCTGGTCTGTTGTTAAAGTAACATCGCTGAGTTAACAACGTTGCAAATCTGCTGTTAACTCTCCAGTGTTAAGTTAACAACAACAACATATCAACCCGATCCACAATTTCAATTGGTATCAGAGCCAAGCACCAACTTCACCGGTGTTTGGCGTTGATACGACAAGATGGACAATTCCAACCCCAATACCAGCAGGTTGCCTGTATTGGAGGGTCCCAACAACTATGCCTACTAGAAGATCAGGCTCAGAGTCCACATCAAATCCATCGACCTAAGAGCTTGGGACGCAGTACTAGAAGGCTACACCATCCCCTACTTGCCAAGAGATGGAGATGCTGATCTGGTACCTAAGCCAAGGGGACAATGGACATCCAACGAAATTGCTCTCTACAACTTCAATCAAAAGGCCCTCAATGCTATTTTTAGCTGGGTAGGTAATCATATGTTCAAACTTATTCAAACTTGTTCTACTGCTAAAACTGCATGGGAAATTCTTGAATTACATTGTGAGGGTGATGTGGCTGTGAGGGACTCTAAATATAGAAAACTTTTGAGGGACTTTGAGACGATAGAGATGGGTGAGGATGAAAGCATTGATAGTTATTTTGAGAAACTTTTAGATATTGCGAATCAGTGCCAAAACTTAGGTTTTATCATCCCTAATCAAACCATGGTCTATAAAGCCTTTAGAACATTATCTTCTAAGTTTACTGTCAAAAGAATTGCTATGAATGAGTCTAGAGATCTTGCCAACATGGACTTTCAAACATTAATGAACACTCTAAAAGAATTTGAACTAGAATTCCTAGGAAAGTCTAGTAAACAACTTGCTTTAGCCTTACTAGGTACTAGCTCAGATTCTACAGGGAGTGATGAGGATGAATATGAGTTGATCTCTTCTAACTATGGTAACATCACTAGGAAGTTTAGTAAATTGGGTTACAAAGATAAAAGTAAAGAAAAACAACCTAGTAATGCTGCTGTTAGTTATAAGAAATTGCCCCCAAAGTTTGTAAAATACATGGCATCTAAGAGCACTCCTCAAGATGCTGAGAAATTGCAAGATGTCCAGTGTTATGAATGTAAGGGGTATGGTCACTTTAAACATGAATGTGCTAACACCCTCAGAACAAGAGGGAATTCTCATTGGGTCTGTGTAGATGACTTTAATGAAGCTGACTTCGAATTTGGAACAAGTGCTGATGAACAATCAGAGGAAATCAACACTGCTGCGCTCTGCACTCGGATCATCTGGTCAGGAGAAGACTCCAGAAACTGCCAAGAATCTCAATGTTACTCTAACATTAGAGAACCAACAGCAAACCAGGAGATCTTCTTTGGAGACTGGAACAGTAATGATACACAGGTTAACCATGACACACTCTCTGATTGTGATGATACTAACCTTGATTGTTTTCATGGCTCAGTTGATCTAGAAGAGGAGTACTTCAATGAAGATGAGATGTCCCAGGAGGAAATTCTTGATGACCTACATACAACCTTTCTCAGACTTGAGAGAGAGAATGTCAGACTCATGAAGAAAAATAAAGCACAGAAGCATGACATTGAATGTTTGAAGAACATGTTGAAACTCTATGAAAGGGATCTTGACAAAGCTGAAGCTGAGCTGAAAGAGGTAAAGGAGAAACTCAAAAAGGATTCACAGATCATAGCCAAATGGAATGGAGGTACTTCTAAACTTGATGAGGTACTGAACATGAGTAACTCAGGTACATGTGGTCTGGGATTTGTTGAGAAACATTCCTCATCAAATGTTAATTCTGCCTATCTAACTACAAGCTTTGTTAAAGAATCTGATAATGTGAGTACATGAACCATTAACACTGTAAAAAGTAAACCTACCATTATCTGCCAGTACTGTTTTCAACCAGGTCACATTAAACCATTCTGTAGGAACTTTATAAAAGAATGTGGTAAGAAAACAGCCTCTGTGTCCAATGTTAATTCTACAACAGGTTCTGATGTTAGACTAACATTAGGTGCAGGACTGAAAAGTAGAACTTGGATAGAAAAGGCTAAAACCCCTAAGATTAAAGTTGTGTGCAATGTTGTTTTCTCTGTTGTGTACTCTAACCTTTCAGGTAAATGGTACTTCGATAGTGGATGTTCAAGACACATGACAGACATCAAAGAGAATCTTAAGCAAATGGTACCTTTGAGTGCTGGAACAGTAACATATGGAGGAGGCACCAAAGGAAAAATCATTGCCAATGGGACATTGAATGTTGATGGATTCCCTCCCTTGAAGGATGTGTTGTTGGTAGATGGGTTAAAGGCAAATCTAATCAGTATCAGTCAGCTGTGTGATGATGACTTACTGGTTACATTTGATAAGATGTCTTGTGATGTTTATGATAGTGACAATGTTCTTGTGATGACAGGTACTAGATCCAAAGACAACTGCTACCTAGCCCAGGAGGAAGCTGAATGTTTCCATGCCAAGATAGATGAGGCTTCTATATGGCATAGGAAACTTGGACATGTTCACTACAGAAACCTTGAGAAATTACAGAAAGTTGATGCTGTAAGAGGCTTACCAAAGCTGTCTTGTCCAGGTAAGCTTGTGTGTGGTGATTGCCTCAAGGGTAAGCAAACCAGAGCAGTTCATACACCCCTACAGGTACAAAATGCTAACCCTAGATCTAGTAGGTGTTTTGAATTGCTGCACATGGACTTAATGGGTCCAATTGAGGTAAGTAGTCTCAGTGGGAAGAGATATGCCTTTGTGATTGTAGATGACTTTTCTAGATACACTTGGGTAAAATTTCTTAAAGAAAAGCCAGAAGCTTTTGATGAGTTCAAAATTCTTTGTGCTAGTATTAAAACTTGTATGGCTCCACTGTGACTAAGATTAGGTCTGATCATGGTAAAGAATTTGAAAATGCTAGTTTTGATAACTACTGCAATACTAAAGGTATTTTCCATGAATTTTCAGCTCCTAAGACTCCTCAGCAGAATGGGATTGCTGAGAGAAAGAACAGGACTCTTCAAGAGATGGCCAGAGTTATGCTCAATGCCAAAGACTTATCCAAAAGACTCTGGGCTGAAGCCTTAATACTGCTTGTCACATTAGTAACAGGGTGTATCTTAGACCTGGAACTAACATGACTCCATATGAACTCTTGAAGGGTGTAAAACCAAATGTTGCATATTTCCATGAATTTGGATGTGATTGTTATCTACTGAATGACAGGGATTATCTGAGTAAATTTGATTCTAAAAGTGAAAAATGTATTTTTGTAGGATACTCAGCCAATAGTACTTCCTTTAGAGTCTACAATCTTAGATTGAAGACAATTCAGGAATCAGTGAATGTTGTGTTTGATGATTTCACTCTTGATACAGGTACTGGTGACATCTTAGTTCCCAATGTTGAACCAATAGTGGAAACCAAGAATGTTAGTCCTGACAATGTTACACCAACATTGGAACTGGAAGCTGGAAACACTGAATAGGAGTCAGGGAACGATGTTAGACTAACACCAGCAAGATCTGATGTTAGACTAACAGGAGAGGATTCTGACTCAGAACATGAAGTTGCCTCTGAACCTAGAAGAGATCCCCCAGCTAGGATTCAGAAAGACCATCCAGCATCCCAGGTAATAGGTGAACTCACTGAACGGGTAAGGACACGCAACAGAGAAAGACTTGACTATAGAGATATGGTAAAACTGTGTGTCTGTATGAACTTCACTTGTACTGTTGATAATGCCTCTTGTTTTGTCTCCACCATAGAACCTAAAAATGTGAATGAAGCCCTTCTTGATAACTTTTGGATTAATGACATGCAGGATGAACTATTACAGTTTACTAAGAACAATGTCTGGATACTTGTACCTAGACCATCTAATGTTAATGTAATAGGGACGGAGTGGATATTTAAGAACAAGAGTAATGAGGAAGGGGTTATAGTTAGAAACAAAGCTAGACTAGTTGCTCATGGGTACACACAGGTTGAAGGTGTAGATTTTGATGAGACATTTGCTCCAATTGCTAGGATTGAATCTATTAGGTTACTTCTAGCCATAGCATGTTGCCTTAAGATAAAACCATACCAAATGGATGTAAAGGGTGCGTTTCTGAATGGGCTGATTGATAAGGAAGTATACGTTGAACAGCCAAATGGGTTCACAGATCCTAAGTATCCAAACCATGTGTACAAGCTTGAAAAGGCACTGAATGGTCTTAAACAAGCACCTCGAGCATGGTATGAAAGGCTTACAAAATTCCTTTTAAGTCTTGGTTTTAATAGAGGTGATGAAGATAGAACACTATTTGTCTTGAAGAAAGATTCTCATGTCTGTGTTGCTCAAATATATGTAGATGATATTGTTTTTGGCTCAACTAACAATTCTATTCTAGAAAAATTTGTTGAATCAATGACAGGACAGTTTGAGATGAGTATGTTGGGAGAATTAACTTTCTTTCTTGGTCTTCAAGTGAAAAAATCAGGTAATGGGATTTTCCTAAGTCAGGAAAAGTATGCAAGGAATTTGGTGAAAAGGTTTGAATTGGCAGATTCAAAGCCTTGCAAGACTCCCATGTCTTCATCTGTGAAGATATCCAGGGATGTTAATGGTGCCAATGTTGATCCAACATTGTACCGTTCAATGATAGGAAGCTTACTCTACTTGTCTGCTTCAAGGCCTGATATAATGTTCTCTGTCTGTGTTTGTGCTAGGTACCAGGCATGTCCAAAGCAGTCTCATCTGATTGCTGTGAAGAGAATTCTTAGATACATTTCTGGCACCTTGGCCCTTGGTATATGGTATTCCTATGACACTAACACCAATCTTGTAGGGTTCAGTAACTCAGACTGGGCAGGTGACAGTGATGACAGGAAGTCTACAAGTGGAGGATGTTTTTATCTGGGGAACAACTTGGTCTCATGGTACAGTAGAAAGCAAAACTGTGTGTCACTCTCCACTGTTGAATCTGAATACATAGCAGCAGGCAGTTGTGTCACTCAGTTAGTATGGCTTAAACACATGCTACTGGATTATGGGTTAGACAGTATTACCTTACTTATGTTTTGTGATAATCTTAGTGCTATAAGCATCTTTAAGAATCCTGTGCAACACTCCAGAACTAAACATATTGACATAAGACATCACTTTCTGAGAAACATGGTAGAAGATAAGCTCATTGATATTGAACACATTGAAACCAACAATCAACTTGCTGATATGTTCACTAAACCCTTAGATTCTGAGAGGTTATTCAGTTTGAGGAATTCTCTTGGCATGTGCATCGTCTAGGGATGTTAGTACACCAGTGTTGACATAACACCACTGTCTAGCACTGGTTATTGGTTGTGGTGTATCTGTAATTCTTTTCGTTTCTTTCTTCTTGCATATTACATCCTTGTTAGAGATTCTGTTGGGTTGTGTGGTTAAACTGTATGGATAGCTGAGTTGACTGGTGGACAGGTACATATCAAGAGGTTTGTTAAGTAAAACTCTGTTGTTAGTCTGTGAATGTTAACCTAACATCTGGGAGAAGCTGGGGTACACAGAGCTCACTACTCTGATGTTATTCAGTTGTGACTTATCCATGTTAGGTTTGACAAAGCATGAAGAGAAGATGGGGTACATTATGTTGAAAGCTTCATTGTCATTCAGTTGTGCTTATTTTTGGGTTTTGTCTATGGCCAAGGTTATGCATGATAGTGATCTTTACTACTGGGGTGTTTTGAAGTTTTCGACTGCTTGCATTCAGTAGCATTGTTCACTTGGTATTTCGCTTGTATACAGGTTGGAAAACAAGTATGCATGAGGGACTGGGGTGGAGAAGTGTATGATAAATGTATTGTCTTCATTCAGTTCCTTTGTACTTGCCTAATCTGTTGCTGATGGTTAAGTTGCTGGGGTGTGTGGGGTCTTGCGCTGCCCACATTCAGTGATGAATCTATCCTTTTACATTCACTAGTTTTTTGTTCAAAAGAGTTCATAAAGATAAATTGATGTGTCCTGATCCCAGTCAGCAAAGCGGTTTGTACTTGGTTACCATCTCCCAATGTTAATCTAACATTGTTGCATTCTTTCTAGTTATGTATTCTTTTTTTTCCTTGTGTCGGTTTGGGCTTAGGGGGAATATTAATCCTAGAAAATCACGTGTTGAGGCATACTTTGTGGGTGACTCACTGAAGGTAAAACACTTTGTTTTGTGATCTTCTATGCTATGGGAACATCTTTTCCCTGGATATGTATATCCACTATGTGTTTTTCTGTTTGATGTGTTACTTACTCATACTGATGATCTTAACCTATGTCTTTGTACCTATGCACTTGGGTGAGGGTTCAGATTAGTTGACAGGAATATCTCACGCTCTCACATGATGATGCCTTAGATGAAGCCCTGCACCTACAACTTTCCTCCTTGGTGTTAACTTACCAATGTTAGTCCAACATTGAAACATTGTAACTTATAAGTTTTCAGGTTTGAAGACCGCTCTGGTTACGTGTTAATCCAACACTGACACGTGGTAAGGTGAACATGGGTATGATCGTGTGACAGTGGTCCGATTATGTTGGTAACATGTTACAACACCACTATCTCTACTCTTCAACTGATTATTGTATAATTTGCCCTAATCTTCCTCTACTGTGTACGCGCTCAAATTTTTTTGCAAAAACATCTCTCTCTGCAAAATCAAGTTTCGATTTTTCTTCTCTAAATCACTAACAATGGCACGCAAGTCTTCCATTGACACTCTTGCAGCAGCTGCCGAACAGATGGAACAACCTAGACGTCGCAGGACCAGAAGTGCAACTGCTGAAGCGATTACCGTCGCCGCACCAAAGAGGAAATCCACTTATCAACGGCGCAAGGGCAAGAAAGCTGCTAAGGGTGATGTTGATTCAGCACCAAAAACTTCTGAGCAAACCTCCACTCCCACCAACCCTGAAAATGAGGTAATGATGGCTAACCCTACTCTGGATATACCTGATACTACTGTTGTTGGTATTGAGGGGGAGAAAGAGGCCCCGGGTGTTGTTGTGGGTGAGTCTGAGGTGGTGCATGAGGTCCCTGAGGGTAATGCTGGGGATGAATCTGTGGTTGCTGAGGAAGTGGTTGAGCCTACTAAGGCTGATGAGGCTGAGCAGGATACTGCTGATGAGATGGAGACTCTTCTTGAGGAGTATGATCAGGTTGAGGAGACTGTGGCTGAGGAGGTTACTACTGAAGGTAACCAAGATGCTGGTGAAGAGGATGACAGTCAACCTGAAGAGGTTGAGAGAGAAGAAGACGAGAGCCTGACTCTCACTGACTTAGCTACTGCTGCTAAGAAAAGAAAGGGAAAGTAGGTGGTGGTTGAAGCTTCTGAGTCTGAGTCAGAAGAAGAAAAAGAGGAGGAAGAGGATGACGAAGATAAGGAAGTTGAGGAGGAAGTTGAGGATGAAGGTCTACAGATAGGTGATGACCCTACTGATGTTACTCCAACATCAGATGAATACTTTGATCTGCTTGAGGAGGAGTATCCCAAGAAGCCTTATTCTGGCTTATATGTGTCTGCTGAGGCAGAAGAGCTGTGGGAGGCTTATCAAGCTAGGGTGATTCATATTGAGAGGAACATTGATGAGGAAATGTTCAAAGAAAATAAGTTGTTTGAGCTGCTGGAAGCTAGAGGGGTGTTGGGCTCTGTGATGAACCAGTCATCATATGTCCCTGATGTGATCAGAGAGTCTACATGAACCTCTCTCAATGGGTGTCCCACCAGGACTCTCCCAAGTTTGGCAAAGCTTGGGTCAGGATGAATGTCTATGACATTAGCCCCTATGTGATCAATGAGGCTTGGGGACTCCCTGACCCTGAGGAGACTGAGGATCCTAGCATGGATGAGGTGATCACTGACCTCACTGGTGGACTGACACGGAAATGGAATGACAGTTTTCCAACTACAAAGCTGACCTCCTTAAGTGATGTACTTCACAAACTCTCCACCTACAACTGGCTGCCCTCTTCCAACACCACTGTGATGACAAAAGAATCTGCAAGGCTGGTGTACAAACTGAAGAACGGGCTGAGTGTGAATATAGGGGAGAAGGTTCTGATGCACATGAGGGAAGTCACAACCAAGGCAAAGGGAATCATTCCATATCCCTCTCTGATATCCAGCATTCTAGTGAAGCAAGGCTTCAAGACAAAAAAGACAGAAGGCTGGATCAAGAATAAGGCCAAGATGATCATCACCAGGAGCTATTTCACTCAGATCAGGATTCAGGATCTGCCATGGAATCCCAAGGATGGAGCTGGTCTAAGCAGGAGGAAGAAGAAGAAGAAGAAGACTCACAAGTTTGCTACTTCTTCAGTTCCTGTGGCTAGTGGGGACATCTGTTCTGTCATTGCTGATGCCTTTGTGGAGGAGACCTTGGTGTGGCTGGACAGAGAGTTCAAGGATACCCAGTGAGAGATAGCAGACAACCAAGTAAGACTGCAAGAGATAGACAGCCTTAGGAAGCATTTGAGGGATCTGCCTTCCTCACAAAAAGAGGGAGAATGATCAAATTTCAAAAATTTCTGAGTTCTGTTATGTTTCTGTCAGCATGAACAATTATTTTTCTTTGTTTATTTTTCGGTTTCTTCAAGGAGTGTGTTCCTTGCTACTTAGTATGGTCTGTAATTAAGTACATTTCTATCTTGTTGCTTACTGCTTCTGCTTATGATCATTGAACTTTGGATACAAAGTACTAACTCTGTTTTGTAGGTGTTAACTGTTCTCTGATGTTAAAATAACATTGAGATGTTCAATGTTAGAATATCTGTCTGGGTTCGATGTTAAGCTAACATTGACAAAGACAGACAGATGTTATGACAACATTGAAAGAATCAATGTTAGAATAACATTAAAATGGTCCCTTCTGAGGTTCAGGGGGAGCGTACTTATTTTTCCATTGTGATCTGATAGTTAAGTTTGTTTGAATAATTTGATCTGGTTAGAACAGGTTCTTAGGTTTTGTGATTAAGGCAAAAAGGGGGAGATTGAAAGTGCAGGTATTCGGTCGATGTTAGTTTAACATTGAAAGTGCAGGTATTCTGTCAATGTTAGTTTAACATTGAGAAGTCAATGTTAGAATAACATTGCTGGAGCAGAATCCGATTTACAATCTTAATTAATTTCTTCATTATTGTTTTGCCTTATTCACTTAACTAACTGAGTTCCACAGTTGTAATTGTCTTTGATTATTATTCAGGAAACAAACTTGTCATAGGTTGGACGCTCAAGTTTCCAAGAAGGAAAGTTTCCTTAATTACGCAAACCACTCTACAAGGAAAGAAGAGTTCAAGTGGAACTAGGAATGCTTTCCAAGATCAGTCCTGATTTGAAGAATGAGTCTTTCCCTAGTTAGATCACTAACGAAAGAACTATTATTCAAGAAGGAATGCGAGAACAAAGAAGAAGAGTTCAAGAAGGAAACAAGGAGAATTACCAACCGTGTACAACACACCTTGAAGTCGAAGATCAAGAACCTATATATAGGTGTGAAGTACATCAAGACAAACACGAGACAAGAGCCAATCAATCTGAGAGATTAATTTACAGTTGTTGAGTGTTGTCTTGCTTTAGCAAAGTTTGTGAATTGTTAGGATAGATCTAAGAGTGAGGAGCTGTTAGAGATATACGAAGCAATTCTTGTGTGCTTTGCTTAGTTCAATCAATTTAAGAGTGAGGAGCTTGAGAATTGAGAGAACGACCTTTGTTAAAACCTTCACGGGTTATTTTGCCTAAGGCTCGGAAGTTAATATAAGTCTATATTCACTTCTTAAACTTGGTGTTTGTTTATTCCGCTGCACTATTCTTCTGGTCTGTTGTTAAAGTAACATCGCTGAGTTAACAACGTTGCAAATCTGCTGTTAACTCTCCAGTGTTAAGTTAACAACAACAACGTATCAACCCGATCCACAATTTCAGATACATGCACTCGTGACCTAGACGTTACACTCCGATGAACACGAACAAAATAACAGTATTCAGGATAGCTAAGAGAAAATGGTGGTTGAATGAGCTAAGGAGGATGAACGATTCACCCGCAACCAGACTGTCAACAAAATACTGCAAATATAACAATCATAAAGGGCACAACACTGAGGAATGCAAGGATCTCAAAGAGGAGATAGATCGTTTGATCAAGGAGGGAAGGTTAGCAGAATATGTAAGAGACCAAAGGGACAAGGTAGACAAGGTCAATGGAGACCGCTCTAGGTCCTGTTCTTTGAGGAAAGACAAGCAAAAGGCCATCGCTACACCGCATCATTAAGATAATGCGCACTTGATTAACAATCAGCATCACAAAGGGATAATCCATATGATCGCCGACGGCCCCGTACGAGCGGATCGGTCAAGGGCCGCCGAAAGGTCACAAGATAGAAGAAATAGCAGTAGAAGAAATTACATGTACCAAGTCTGACGTAATAGACCTTACTAAGCAAGCCATACAAATAGATACGTTGAATTGTCCTTTTCTTGTGACTATCGATATAGCTAATTATGGAGTCATGAAGGTACTTATCGATAATGGTAGCTCGATAAATGTTCTTTTGTCTAGCACTCTAGACAAAATGGCTTTGGGAGATAACATGATTGAACTGGTGATTATGCCACTCCATAATTTTGGAGGTGCAGAGGTCCTGCCAAGAGGTTCTATCACACTGCCAACATCTTTGGGAGTAGAAGAAAGAAGAAGAACGCTCAACATCAGCTACTCATGGTGGACGAACATTTCTCCTACAACGTGATTATCGGCAGACTGACGTCAAATGACTTCAAAGCAATGATGTCTACATACCACTAGAAGATGAAGTTTCCAACCCTAGGAGGAGCCAGAGAGGTGATAGGCAACCACATGGAAGCTTAGCTCTGTTACGAGGCGTCTCTCAAACCCTAAAGAGCCCGAGACGAGGAGGCTCTAGATGCCATGGCCCAGGCAGAGATGCAGATGCAAATGTAGATGAACTGATTCCGCTACCACCTATCTTATTTTCTATGTCTTATCATACAATGAACTATTTTTTAATTCCCTAAATTCACCCTATTATTCAGGACCGGTATGTAAAACTTAAAATAGGAACGAACTACGATGTCTTGACCGACCCACTAGGTGGGAAACATAGGCAACTTGGTATTGATCTGAGCTCAACCTTATCTTCACATTACTTGTAGTATTTTCAGATATTATGTCATGATATTAACTGTTACGGAGTACTGCCCAGGGTGGTAGCCAGCGGTAATCACAAGAGTAGTAATCGCAACAAGAGATGGACATCGATCTTCAATGATCAAATGCAATCCAAAAATTTCATCACGCGAAAGAGATGGACATCGATCTTCAA
The DNA here is from genome assembly GCA_948329865.1 of Linaria vulgaris. Lineage (NCBI taxonomy): Eukaryota > Viridiplantae > Streptophyta > Magnoliopsida > Lamiales > Plantaginaceae > Linaria > Linaria vulgaris. Next base: position 77,713,256 of record OX415252.1, read on the forward strand.
TGATCAAATGCAAACCAAAAATATCATTTCGTGAAAGAAATGGACATCGGTCTTCAGTGATCAGTGCAAACCAAAAATCTCATCACCCGAAAGAGATGGACATCGATCTTAAATGATCAGATACAAACCAAAAATCTCATCACGCAAAAGAGTTGAACATCGATCTTCAATGATTAAATGCAGACTAGAAATATCATCATGCGAAAGAGATGGACAACTTACTAAAGAAGGGAAAAAATGGCGCCACCCCCAAACAAGATATTGATCTACCAAGAGCTAACAACACAATTGCGAATTCATACTAATGGCACATGTATAACCACGAAAATTATATGAAACAAAGAAAAATGCGCAAAATCATGGCAGTTAACATAAATACGGAATAAGAACAAATACTTATAATATCCAGTAAACATTCAAGCAAAAGGGCGACATAGCTCCAAATTAAATTCTTTAGAAATAATAAAATACCCTACTCAAGGGGCAGCATCTTTGTAGTTGTAGTTATCCACAGCCGCCAGGGTCTCTTCATCTTCTCTGTACGTAACCTCAAATGGAGGTGGAAGATCAGAAACGAGTGACATTCAAGTTACATTCCAATCATCATTAGCTCATTGTCCTCAAATTGACTACAGACATGTTCGACCTATGATTCTCAGCTTCATCATCGAAGGGCAACGGTTCCATGTCGGGACCTAATGATAGATCCAACTCTTGAGGATCAAAACCACCAGTTAGGTAACCGAACTTATTGTCTGGCTGATCATCATCACATGCGCTTTCTTGGAATTAGTAATTTCCCTTATCGGTCATCACCTGCGCCTTCTTGGAATCAGCAATTCCCCTATGACGACTGATATCCTAGAACGAGTGGCTCTGCACAAACTCTTGCGCAATAGCAAGCCTCTACTCAGCAGTAGGAACCTACATATGAAATAGTCTTATTCAATTTCCATGTTCTAGGCACTCACACCATGAAATACTGCAACAATAAACGAGACTGAACTAACCTCAGATAGACCACGAGAAAAACCTCGACCGTTGGCTAACCTGGTATTCTCTTTCTCTTCCTCAAGCTGTGCTTCAATTCCTTAATCATTTATTTCCAGCCTAGTGCGCTCGCTCCGCAGCTTAAGGACCTTCTGGTCAGATTGTAGTTTTGTGGATAGTGCTTTCTCGGTATCAGCCTCGTCAACAACAACCTTGTTCAAGGTATCTTGGGCTCGGAGCAAGATTTCTCCTTATCAACCATGATTGCCTTCATTGCCTCAGGATTGCTGTCGCGATACTCACCTCGTACCTTGGTGATCCCCTCCTTCATCATAGTGTGAGCCCGATCTAGGATTTCGACCATCTTATCGATCACTGCGCCGTGCTGCACCATAGAATTTGGTGAGTCACACCGTGAGATAACTACAAGAACTATGAACAATAACAAATCTCACCCCATTCATCAAATGCAAATCCAATATTTCCAGCTTCGCTTGACCAAAGGTTGATTTAGCAGACCGGGACGCCAACACGGGGAACAACTTGTGCAAGATCTTACCCCCTCACGTTCAAAGAAATTGAACTCCCATATCCTAATGCCGGGGCCACCTCCCCTCTGAGAACCAGAAGAGCCCGCACCAAAAATCCCTGCCCTAGTTACCACTGAACCTTGAGATCAGCCCTTGCGTTCGTCTCCTTTTTGCCCCTAGCACACGCAGCATCATCCTCTACCTCAATAACATTGTTAGGTCCCAAAGCCTCAAACCTGACCGTCCCCTCATTATTGGTACGCACAAGTGAATGATCTTGAGCGTGAATCTCTTTTAATTCTCCTCCTTGATGGCCCCCGGGCCTAGAAGGGCCCTGCGAGCTCCACAAACCCTTGCACCCCCGAGACTTCTCCGGTGCTAGGGTTGGTTGAGTTCTTGTTACAGCGGCATTGGTTGTAGGCCTGGCCGCATTCCTCAACATTTGGCTCATTCGCACATGAAGACCCATGGTTAATGATTCTGAAAAATAAAGCAAACCTAAATCAGGACAATATAATTAGATTGAAAATCAATATCGGCCTTCGTAAGGGTAATGCCAAGCATTTCGTTCCCAACATAGGGGTTGGGAGATAGACCAGTAGCCTACAACATCTCTTCAGCACCCATCAACTTAATATCATATGAGTGTTGCGTCACAAGCTCATCCCCAAAAGTTAGACCTCAACAAGGAGCTCCAACGCCCCGCGGGATATGGATTCTACTACTCTCTACCCACTCTCTTTGATAACAGCTGAACTCTCCACACCAACTTTATTTAACATAGAAATACTGCCTATTCCACATTTTCCCATAACTACTTTGACCACCGCTTAGAAACTTGTAATTTCTTTTGGCTCAAAGGTGAAAGAATCCCACTCCCTTCTTATGCACCTTGAACAGTGACCAAAACTCATGGGTGCCTAAAGAAACCTCTTTCAACTTCATAACAATAATAAACGCCACTATGGAACCTATAGTTTTAGGAGTGAGTTGGTAGGCTTCACCCCATATTGCGTATGATAGTTTGTATTGCGGGAGACATGGGGAAGCGGAGCCAATTCACCAAATGCCCAATGAACACCGTGAGATATTCCGGTGGTACAGTGTGCACCCACTATGCCTTAGTCGTAAGGTGAATTTCATATCTTTTTACAATACCAAACTCATGGCGAATATGAGACCTACTACACTTTCTGGGAAGCCGCTATGCCAAGTCATAGTACGAAGGATCGTTGTTGATGCATGTGTAAGTTACTTTTGGGTTCGCAATCGGATTAATTCACACAAATCGCAAGTATACGAGTCAAGTAATAATAAATTGGTAACTAAGCATAACTGACCAAGTATCAAATCCCCTGAGAGTAGATATTTGTTCTTTAGCAATTATATTGTTGAACATTGAATGATTTCTACTTTGCTTTGCTTTTGTGTATGAATAAAAACAGAGAAACGGAAATTAACTAAATATCTAACTTGGAATGCAGAACTAAGACTAACGATTAATTAACTAAGGATTGCAAATGAGAAGATTAATTAATAAGAACTAAACTAGCTAAGATATAATTTAATTGATTGATTGGTTGCTATCTAAAGTTGTAAAGCAAATTAAGTACAAGGTATAAAAGAGATGAATTTCATTAATCTTGGATGCGTGTATTTCATGGACAAAATATCCATGACTCTTATGTAAGCCTCTTTCTATGGATGATTATTTTGTTTACGCATTGACGTGAAGAATTAGCCACCTTTCGTATGTACTAAAGAATCCTCTAATTCCTAACGATGTCAGGCCGTTAAGCACTTTCCCCTCACCTGAAGTTCATCATGTCATAGGATTCATACAATATTTTAGAACTGAATTGGAGTTATCAACCATGATCTAGATTCCACGAAACACGTTAATGTCGAAGGTCTGGAGATTCATATGCCTGATCTACTATGCTAGTGTTGCATTAAAACTCTCATATGCACAATTCAACGTAATAAAAGGTTGTTTAACATCACTACTTTGATTCATAGAAACACATGTGCTAAAGATACCAAGTAACATAGGCAACAAATAATATCCAATAAAACAAATCCATCAATAAACTTAATCAAAACATAGGTTCAAGGTGCATCCATACGAGATTAACTACATCTTCCCTCAGATACTGAGAGAATTAACTACTCATAGTCATATTCAAATCACAACAATTCATCATAAAAGTATTCAATAAGGAAAAGAAAAGATTAAACTCCTGATCTCCTTGCTGCTTTCCTCTACTCTGATTGTTGACTCCCCTTATTCACTTTTCTCCCTCAATAATGATTGTAGTGCCACGAACAGTAGAATTTATGCTTTTTCAACCCAATGCTTTTGTAAGTGTTTGTAGGATCTTGTAAGCTGTGTTTTATGTTTTGGCCCTCTCCTATTATTTATATGAGAGGTCTGATGCCTTAATTGCATGAGCAGTTGTAACCTAATCAGGCAGAATAGTAAAATTGCCACAAAGATTAAGTAAAGGTATAAGAAATCAAGTACTCAAATGCTTAAATTGTTGTAATAATTCACTCATAGTTGTCATTCCAATCAATTATCTTCACCACTTGAACAACCTCAAATTCACTTGAGGCTCTATTGTCCACTAGGGCAACCAGGGGCACATTTTCGGCATTCCCAACTCCCTCGCCTCAGCAAGGTCAAAACTATCTTGAGAGGCAGTATTGCTAATGTTTTTCGCTGGCGACTGTGACACCTCAGAAAATTCGTCGGCTCTAACGCTAGCGTCATCACTATTTGAGCATGACCCACTCGAACTCTCATTTGAATGACTCATCTCTCTACTCAGATTAACTATCATGACTCGACTTGTCAATACAAATTGAAAATAAAAACAAAAAGACATTAACTACGCTATTTTACACTACACCATGAAAAATCATAATTATAATAAGGCAGACAAACTATTTGTGTGAGATTAACCGAAGTGGACCTCGAACCGGTGAAATGGCACCAATGACTGCAAAAGATGAAAACTAGTCAAAAAAACCGTCTAAGGCATGAGAATCGAAATTCGCGGAGTATTGAAACAACCACTATTGAAATTATATTTCGATTCACTCACTCGTTCGATACAGGAAAGTTTCGATACATGGAGAAACTCGCAACAAACAATGCGCGCAAATGAATGAGAAATACGTCAAAGTGAGGTGTTATTTATAGGCGGGATCGACCATCCAACCCAATAAACATTGGTACGCAATGGAAAGAATCGAATCTCAATTGTTCGATTCTTAAACGTCTGTATCAAAAATTTATTTTGATATAGCCTACGTATCAAATTTTCATTCTCTTAACGTAATACCGAATTCAGCCTTCCGATACACCTTATTTTTGGAGCCAATTTCAGTTATTTGGCAACCGATTTTTAGGAATTCGTCTCCCACATTGGGGGGCATATTTTGAAACCATTTTTAGACATTTGGCAACCGATTTTTGGAAAATCGTCTGCCAAATTGAAGGGTATATTTTGGAGCTAATTTCAGATATTTGGCAACCTATTATTGAGAAATCATCTCCCAAATTAATGGTCACATTTTACAGCAATTTTCTGGTATTTGTCAACGGATTTATGGAAAATCGCTCCCAAATTAGGGGGCATATTTTGGAGCCAATTTCAGATATTTGGCAACCAATTTTTGGGAAATTTTCTCCCAAATTTGTGGACATATTTTGGAGCCAATTTCAGATATTTGGTTAATTTTTGGAAAATCATCTCCCAAATTGGGGGGCATATTTTGAAGTCATTCTTCGATACCAATGCAATATTAAATATGCGACCCGCTATTTTCAAGACCGACTCCCAAATTGTGGGGACTATATGGTATGGGCTAATTAGACTGACTCAAAAGGAGATAATTAGGCCAACCCGCCTGGAGCAAGACCTAGAGGGAGAAGAATCAAAGTAACATTTCGATACTAAACAAAAGAATCGAACGTTTACTTCGATTCATAGATGGTCTCAGAAGGTTTATATTTGATACGAACCAGTAGAGACCGGGGAACGCGACTCGCAACTTGAGGCCTATATATTCTCTGGACCCTGGGATTCACGTCACGTCATTGGTTATTGTAGCACCTAACCCGCACTGTATAGAACACTTATATTCGATACATTGCAAGATCGAAAGCTTAAGGTTTTGATTCATTCTGTTCAACTCATCCCTTGTTTGACAAGTTCCATTCGATTCTTAGCCACATTTTGACACAAAGTTAGAATTGAGAGCTTCTGTTTTGATTCACAGTTTAGATTCGAGAGAAAGGCTTTCGATACCGAGTTTTGATTTAGCATTCCAAGTCACTTTCAAGATCAGTTTGACCTCCTTCGATTCGTTTGAGCTTTCGTGCTAGGTGTTCTGGACATAAGTTAGTATTTCTCTGTAATAAGCTAGCATAGTTTGGTGTATTGACTCAAGTTGTTGGCATTTTCGTAACTCGTACAACTCAGACGAAATATTACCAAATTATATTTAAGATTGTTCTATGTCGATCGCGTGTCTTGTTATTGTTAATGATAATGGAATTTACTATTTACGAACGTGTCATTCTAACCACAATTCACTTAAAACTACAAGTCTTGAAGGGGGCATATGTAAATATTATTGTGAATGCGTATTAGATGTAGTGTCCTTATCTACTTGAACAACGCAATTGTTGCTGCAAAACACGTGAATAAGTTTTATCACTTGGTCCTACGGTTGTCCTAACCAATGATCGTTGTTAATATAAACTTAAACATAAAAGATTGATGGGGTAAGGATGATTAGGTGTATATTTTAAAGGAAATGATGGTTCTAGAAGAGAGTTGTCTTATTAAGGTAAAACTAAATTACATAAGTAACTTAAGTTGAATTTCATTATTGGAAAGACATTCATTTTAAGTAAGTATTTTGAGTCCATGTGTTTAGGATAAGTAACTTAACGGCACGTTTGGTTGCCCCAAATTTTAATCATAGAAACAATTAATCTATGTATTGCTTGTTAGCTTTTTTATTTAATATCACATTTGGATTGTAATACTAAGTAACCTATAACTTTCATACTATTTCTTATTCCAAGTTTGGCTTGCAAGATATCTTGGCTTACATGAAATTGAATTACACAATTACCCCCAATCTAAACATTGAGTTTAGGCGGAGATGAATTTGAGGGTAAATATATCATTTGAAGAAGCAAATAAAATGTGAGATAAATAATCCTAGGGGTTTGGGTGAGATTTCTTATCTTGCAAATAATGCCAAATACCTCACTTATCACGGGTGCCCGCCATTTTTTGGAGGGTCATCCAAACGCGAGATTAGCCAAGATTATTAATTTTATCTTGGCTCTTTGGAGCAAGCAAACGTGCCCTAAGTTGAATTTCAGTATTTACCAAGGTTGCGGGATTGACCAAACCCGATGATATCCCTGATAATTCTTTTGAGCACAGATCCTTCGCGTTTGGAGAATAATTTTTTTTTGACGTTTGCGACTTAAGCTTTAAACATGATGCTCCACAAAATCTTTCTAGTACCCGTTTGATCGCTTGAGTCGTCGACTTAGTCGCCTTCCCAAATATCAAGTCATCGATGAAAAAGAGATGCAAGGTTTTACGACCTCCTCGATTGGTGTAATTGAAATCCACTTTGTCTTATCAATGTCTTAATGAATCATATACGAGAGGCGATGACCACACATAACAAAGAGATACGGCGACAAGGGGTCGCCTTGCCTGAAACCGCACCTATGCTTGAAAGATTCAAGTCGCGCCCCATTTCATAGGATCCGAGTTTGCATTCCTTACACACTACATGCTAATATCCACAATCTCAACGAGAAACTTGAAAGCATGCAATGTATTTTCTAAGAAATCCCAACTCACCTTGTCATATGCCTTCTTCATGTCCAATTTAATGATCATACACCCCATCTTATTTTTCTTCTTCAACCAGAGTGAGTGTAGAACCTCTTGCATGGCGAAGATATTGTCGTGCGTGCTCCTACCCTTAATGAAATTTGATTGCGTGAGAGCAATAACTCTAGGCATCATATTCCTAAGGCGCAACGTTATACACTTGGTGATAATTTTGTATAACATATTCCATAAGGAAATTGTCTAAATTTTCAGGGTTCAACATTTTTGGGATGAGGCATAGGTAAAAACTACTATGCAAACCTCCTATGTGGGTCGAAGCTCATATTAGTAAAAACTTCCTGCGCAAATTGGACAGCTGATGATTGCACCCACTTCTAACCTTTTCGGTAAAAACCCCACTTGTAAACCATCCGACCTGGGTGCCTTGAACGGGTGCATTGCATAAATGGTATCTTTCACCTCATAAAGCTTGATATATCTAATAAGTCTGTGCTAATCCTCGTTCGTCAAAATCTCTCGGTAATCTGAAACTTGAAGGCGTCTTGCATTGCCGTTTGGACTTGGATCCTCCATCACCGAAAACAGGAGCATGTAGTAATTGCGAACATGGTTTTGTAACACATCATCTATTTTCTCCCAATTGTGATTATTCTTTAGCATGTGGATTTTATGTCACATTCTCCTTGTTAAAGTCGACTGATGAAAAAATTTTGAGTTCCTCTCGCCATCACTGATCCACTTGACATGAAACTTTTTGGAACCACTATATTTCCTCTCGTTTAAGAATATCATTATGTTCATTAATGAGGTCCGTTTCTAACCTGAAAAGGAAACCATTCGGCTTATACCCCAAGCTACGTTGAATACCGCCAATACGAGCCATGAGTTCTCTCTTCTTTTTAAAAATATTACCGAACTTGTTTTTATTCCACGTCACAAGTGCATTCAACACTTCCACTATTGCTTCAAAATTTCCTCGCACTCGGCATGCTGGAACCATATCGCCTTGAATCTAAAAGGCCTCCGACCCCCATGTTTATCTCGTCCATGACAACTTGTCATAATTGAATGTGTTATGAGCAAGTGAAAAATGATATTATCCAGAAACTTATCAGTCCATTCCTAATTATCGAGCACACGATCATCATATCTTTAATATTAGCCCCGCTCTCGCACTTGTTGGTCAAAGTGTACGCTGGTCCATTAAATCCAAGATCGAGAAGACCACAACTATTCATGAAATTATGGAAGAATTGTAATCGGCCCAGAGATCTTATTCGCCCCTCAATTTTTTGTGTGTGTAGTAACTTCATTGAAGTCTCCCATAACAAGCCATGGAATAACCTCGCCCTTTGCCATATTAACCATGCTCTTGAAAATTTGAATTTTGGTTGCGGGTCTTGGCTGGGGATAGATAATTGTGTGAATGGCATGTTCCTCCTCCCCCATTATCTCAATCTCAACCTTGGCTTCATTCTGAAGCATTCAGACCCCCCCCCCCCCCACCTTCTGCGTATCTTCACGTGTTATTATTTAGTAATACACAAGTTTGCAAGTATACGAGTCAAGTAATATAAAATGAAAGTAAGATTACATCCCAAGTATCATATCCCACAAGGACGGTATGAATCAATCTCGTTCCTTCTATTCTATTCTCAATTGGTTACTGAACAAAACTTGGATGTTGTAGGTTGAAAGTTCAATTAACTAAACTAAACTAATAGACTGAATTGAATTGGATTATTTGGTTGACTAATATTAATTGAAATCATATGATGGATGAATGTTTAGAGCCTCGGGTTTCATTGGATTTTCCCTATGTTCATTCATATTCTTTGAATAAGGTTTTAATCTACGTGTTCATGCCTTCTTTCGAGGCCACAAGAGAACGTGGTCCGACTTATCTTTTTTACACACTCTCAGATTCAACTATCCCACAGAACATATTATATAGTGACGCTCGCCACGGACAAATTGAGAACTCTAACCCACGTAATGGCGCTCTCCATCTTGTCTATGTGCCCAAAAGTTTGGCGTCCACTTTCGAATTAAGAGAAAACTACCACCAAGTTGCCACGGTCTTTTCGTTAGTATCATATCTCTTTTCTCTGGTCGTAAACCCTTTAGACAATAGCATCCATACCCTAAATCCACTAGATCAAATTCGTTGTGTAAGGACCCCATCAAGTCGAATCTAGTTTTAAGCATCAAATAGTACCAGGGTTTTTCGAGAACGTGAACAGTAGTGGCGTGTCTTTCCACTGATTCGTCATCATCGCGCTTCAGAGCTCGCTTGAGAATTTTATTTGTGCAAAGCGCATTGTATCAGTCGCGTGTATCACATGAATATTCCAACGTTCTTCCGCCGTTTTACTCATAAATCATAAATTCTAAACCACAAAAATACAAATTTCAAACTTCAAAATAAATCATATCTAAATCATATCAAAGTATAAAAATATTATTAAAACTCCCACACCAAAATAATAAACACCTAAAACAAATCCTCAAAGCCAAGGCCCCAGAGTTAGGCATGTCGTGTGCCGAGATCCCGCGGGATCGGGACCTCGACCCACGGAATCTACCTGGGATGGGATCTGCCTGACAGATCCTGTTTCCTCCAACCGGGAAGGGAAGTCCCGGCAGGAGGGAATCCCGATCTCCAGTACCCATTTAGAGGGTTGGAAAAATCACTTTCTTCCCTTGTTTTTGAGCCCTTTAAAATGCAATCATCCCCTAAATTACCCCCGTTTAGGTAAATGCAATAATTGCCCCTAAAAATTCAACTTTGTACCTGTGACAAAACACGACCCCCCCTTTTATAAGTAATTAACTATATAACATTAAAACAAGTAAACAACAAGTCAACAATTGACAAACCGTGATCCAATTCATCAATTATCATAACGACAACCGCAATTATCATTTATCACCTCGTCATATCACATCATCCAATCACCAATACCAATTACAAACACTAATCTTCACAATATACCACAATACATCATCAGATCATCCAATCACCAACAAGAATACAATCGACACAATTGAATCAATATCGTTAAAAAAGATTCATCGCAAATTCACCATAAGTCCATAACATATAATATCATCCGATACCAACAAAATATGAATCATACAATCCAACATATTTCTCTTGCATAACAAACAAGATAAAAACTTAATTAAACTTGTAAAAGTATCCAACATCCTCATCAAATATAAAAATGCAAACAAACTTGGTTTTTTATTCAAATCCACCCAAAATGGACGCATCCACACCCATCGCCGCAAAAGCTGCATGAAAATCAAAATATTAGAATTTCAAAATATAATAATTAACTAGGACACCAACTAACTATTAACGTTATATACCTGCTTCACGTGTCTCCAATCACTCGTCGATTTGAATTGGTGTACCATCATTCGTAGCCAATCTTGAGAGCATATAAGTGCTTTAACTATTTTCGGAGTTAATGAACTCTTAAAACGGTCTAGAACACGACCCCCAGTACTAAAGGCTGATTCAGAGGCAACTGTTGAGACCGAAATAACCAACAAATCGCGAGCCATCTTGGCAATAATAGGATACCGAAAGCTATTGGCTTTCCACCAACCGAGAATGTCAAAATCAACTTGAGCCTTTTGAGCCTATTCCCGAAGTATATATCCATCTCGCAGCATCTTTTATAGATTTCTTGAGTCTTGAACGCCAAGATGTGTTGTTCACAGTTTTGGTAACTCTTGTTGTTTCCTTGTTGAAATTTGTCTTCTTTGTGAACTTCATATCTTTCCTGAGAATGTGTTTCCATTGTTACCGATTTAACAAGGTAACACATCTTCTTCAATTCGCAGAATCCTGGAAAGAATCGCGTCGCAGAGAACAGCTAGCTTGTTTCCTTCTTTTGAAACCGTGTGAGTTGACTATTCAACTTAGCTTGAATTATGAAAACTTCAAGTAAGGAATCTTCCGTAGCTCTTCCTTATGATAAGGATACCTTCCTGGACATAAACACAAACAACTAAAACCGTGGAACTTGGTTAAAATGTGAATAAAGGCAAAACTTAATTTTGGCAACTAAAGAGCAGTTTTCGCACAAGCTCTCGGCTTTCAATGTTATCCTCAATGTTAACCCAACATAGTCTAACACTGCATCGTCTAACATTGACTCCAGAAAACCCTACACTTTCAATCTCCCCCTTTTTGCCTTTCTTCACAAAACCAACACCTGTTCCAATCAAGTCTTAAATCCAGAAAGTTATAATTAACAAGAAACAAATTAAACTACTAAACTGCTCCCCTCAATACAAGCAAACAAATTCAAAGTTAAATTAACAAAGACAAGCATTAAGGTCATCACTACATCCAGATATGTACATATGTTCAGACCTCAACATTCATCAATGTTGCCTCAACATTGAAACCAGTGAGTTTCCTGCATAGAAGGTTAACTAGACAAACAGTTCAAAATGTACTTTCATAAGTAATAGTAGTTAAAGCAGTTCAACAGTAGTACTTAGAGTTAAAGGCCAAAGCAAAAAATCAAGGACAAGCCCCTTGATCAAATAAAACCAATTAGAGATTAATGTACCAGCAGTTCAAAGAAATTAGCAGTTCATAGAAACAAAACATAAACTAGAAGACTAAAATTTAAAATTGGAACTACTCTCCCCCTTTTTGTGAAGAAGGGAGTTTCTCCAAAATTTTCACCATGTCCTCCAGCTCTTTGAAGTGTTCCTTTCTTTCCTCAATCTCCCTCTGACAATCAGCAATCTGCCCCTATACCAGTTCAGCAAATGATCCACAAAAGCAGAAGTTATGACCATGTAGTCTTCTTCTTTGGACATAGGCACTGAAGTTCCAGCAAACTCCCGAGCCTTCTTCTTTTCATCCCTTGGTCTCACCACTCATTTTGGGTTCCATGGAAGGTCTCTCACTCTTGATCCAGACAAGTAGCTTGGGAGAATTGTCAGTTCAGTGTCAATCTTCCTCCAGCCCACAGTGTCACTTGTCTTCAATCCTTGATTGCTAAGGATTTTGCAGATGAGTGAGGGAAAAAGGCAGCATGCCATTCTTCCTTCCAGCAACTTCATACAGAGACTTCACAATCCTCTCCCCCATGTTCACAGCTAACCCATTTTTGATTTTGTAGACTAAGATTGCTGATTCCTTAGTCAAAACAGTGACATTTTTGCTTGGCAGCCAGTTGAAGCAAGCTATCTTGTGCAAGACAGCACTCAGGGAGGTGAGTTTTGTGGTTGGCAGAGCATCTCTCCAGGTTTTAACCAACCCTCTAGTCAAGTCTTCCATCACATCATCATAGTAGGGGTCCTCAGATTCACCAGTAGTAGGGAATCCACAGATCATGTTGATGGTGTATGGGTCAATGTTGAAGACTCTCCCCCTCACCCAAGCCTTTCCAAATTTTGGAGATCTGTAGTCCCTGATCCATTTTGAGAGATTTAGGTAGAACTCCATGACAATCTCAGGAGCATAGTCACTCAGCTCCATCACTGATTGTTGCAACCCTCTTGCCTCAAGCAAGTCCATCACCTTGTTCTCTTTGAAACTGGCCATCTCTATAGCTCTTTCAGTGTGAATCTCCCTTCTTTGGAAGGAATCCCACTTCTTCTCCAACTCTTGAGAGAGATAGTAAGGAGAAAAGTAGCTCCCCTCATCATCAGGATAGACCACATATAGCCCATCTGTGTACTCCTCTGTTCCTGATGTTGCCCCAACATCAGCAGCAACATCCTGCTCTTCTTTAGTCTCCTCTTCCTTCTCCTCTTCTTCCTCTTCATGCTCAACATCTACTACCTCAGTTTCCTCATCCACTACTTGCTTTCCTTTCCTCTTTCTCTCAGCAGCAGCAGCAGCAACCTTCTTCTCTTCCTCAGCTTTCCTCTCAGCCTTTTTCTTGGCTAACCTCCCCACCTGTCTCTTTCTAGCCTCAGCCCTTGTCTTAGCAGTTTCAGACATAGTTTTCAACTTATCCCCTGCATCCTTGCTCTTTTTCTTTTGAGCCCTAATCCACTTCCTCATTAATTTGTCCACAGACTTGTCCATGGATTTTTCCACAGTTTTCTCAACCGAACCACTACCCTCCCCTTCAACAGTTAAGTCAACATCAAGTTCAGGGTTGGGTTCAGCAGTGTTTACCTCAATTTCAGGCTCATTGGTGATGGGAGTGGTTGAATCAGCAGTTGGCTCAACATTGGAGGTCGATTCACCCTGTTTGTACTTCTTCCCTCGTCGCACATAGGGAATAACCTTCCTTTTAGCAGCAACAAGAGCATCAACTGTCTTTGCAGCAGCACCTCTAGTGTGTGACCGAGTGCGTGCGGCAGTGGGTTCACTTCCCAGGGCAACATCTGCAAGAGTTTGCATGGGAGACTTGCTTGCCATTGTTAGTAGAGAAGTTTTGAAAGAAATCACAGAAAAATTGAGAGAATTTGAGAGTTGCGAGAGAAATTTTGCAAAGTAAGCACAAATATGAAAATCGCAAACACAATTAAGGAAAATAGGGTTTTGATTTTTGAAATAACCGTGAATAAGGAAAGAGAATGAATGTTAATGGGCAGTTACCAAATTTGAACCAAGTAAAACTTTTCCACTATGTTTTCCCGCGCACATGCTTTGATGTTTAATTAACAGTTAACCAGAGCGGTTTTCGAAAAACTAAAAACTTTTAAGTTCCTGTTTTCAATGTTGACCTGCGACTGTGCACAATGTTGGGATAATATTCAATAACATTCAAAACCGAAGATGGAGGTACAGGCTTCACCAAGGCAAATTCATGTGAGAGCTTGAGATACATCCAAAAATACATCTAAAACTTAACCAATATAGCAAGTGAGTACCTCAGACATATTGTTCAAATCAAAATCATGGGTAAGCAACATAGATAACAAGAAACACACAGAGATAAGCAGTTATGCATTCAAGGAAAAATTCACTTCCACGGCATAGAAAGTCACAGAAAAGTGTGTCACCTGCAGTATGTCACCCAATTGTATGCCTCAACACATGAATTATACTCCCCCTAAGCCTAGACCGATACAACTCAACAACAAGAAAGAAAATAATGCAGTTCTACATGAATGCAACAATGTAATGTCAAGGAGGCAGATGGTGAACACTTATGAAAAAACCCCTCAAACCAGCATAGTTCACATCTCTTTAATAATCTATATTATTTTCATAACTCATCTGAACCAAAACTGAAGATTACTAAACACAAAGCTAATGTCACTACTGAATGAGGGCAGCCTGAACTCTACAAACCCCAGTAACGACATTAACAGCATCAAGTTAGGCAAGTACAAAGGCCTTGAATGTTGGCAATTCATTTATCATGCACCCCAACACCCCCAATTCCTTATGCATACTTGTTTACCAACTTGCATTCAAGAGAATCACCAAGTGATCAGTGCTACTAAATGTAAGAAATCTAAACCTCAAACACCCTAGTAGAAAAGATCACCCTCATGTGTTCCTTGGCCAAAAAAACAGGAATATGTAAATAAGCACAATTGAGTAACAGTGAAGCTGTCAACATCATGCACCCCAGCTTTTCCACATGTCATGTACACCTTCCATATGAATAAGACACAACTGAATAGACATCAAAGTAGTGAACTTTGTGTACCCCAGCTTCTTCATATGTTAGGTAATCACAACCTCAGACAACATAAGAGTTTTATTACTTTCAAAACAAAGATGTGAAACTGATAACTATAAAGAGTTGTTAATCAAAGAGTTCAACCACACAAACCAAATATGACAAAACACAAATGAAATGAGACTCACAAGGAAATGAATTCAATAAAGAAAAAAAACAGAGTACCTACTACACCACAACAAATATACCAGTGCTAAACAGTGGTGTTATGTCAACACAGGTTTCCTCAACATTTTCACATATTGCACATGCCAAGACATTTCCTCAAACTGAAGAATCTCTCACTATCTAAAGGTTTTGTAAACATATCAGCAAGCTGATTAGTTGTCTCAATATGTTCAATGTTGATCACTTTGTCCTCTACCATATCTCTTAGGAAATGATGTCTTATGTCTATATGTTTAGTTCTAGAATGTTGGACAAGATTCCTAGAGATACTTATGGCACTTAGATTGTCACAGAACATGAGAAGTGTATCACTATCTAGCCCATAATCTGAAAGCATGTGTTTAAGCCACACAAGTTGGGTAACACAGCTGCCAGCTGCTACATATTCTGATTCAGCAATTGATAATGAAGCACAGTTCTGCTTCTTGCTATACCAGGAGACCAACTTATTCCCCAAATAAAAACAGCCCCCACTTGTGGATTTCCTGTCATCCACATCACCTGCCCAGTCAGAGTCACTGAAACCAACCAAGTTAGTGTTAGTGTCATAAGAATACTAAATGCCTAAAGGTGAAGTTCCAGAGATATATCTAAGAATCCTCTTCACAGCAATCAAGTGAGATTGCCTTGGCTCAGCTTGGTACCTAGCACAAACACATACTGAAAACATGATGTCAGGTCTAGAGGCAGAGAGATATAACAAACTACCAATCATGGATCTGTACAATGTTGGGTCAATATTGCTACCAGTGCCATCTTTTGTTATCTTCACTGAAGAGGACATAGGAGTTTTGCAAGGCTTGGACTCTTGTAGCTCAAATCTCTTCACCAGATTCCTTGTATACTTCTCCTGGTTCAGGAAGATACCATTCTCCAGCTGCTTTACTTGTAGTCCCAGAAAGTAGTTGAGCTCACCAATCATGCTCATCTCAAATGTTCCTGTCATAGACTCAACAAATTTGTCTAAAGTAGACTTGTTAGTAGAGCCAAATACAATATCATCCACATAAATTTGAGCAATGCATATATCAGAGCCTTTTCTAAGGACAAACAATGTTCTATCTCCATCTCCTCTATTGAAACCTAGGCCTAACAGAAAATCAGTTAGCCTCTCATACCAAGCTCTAGGAGCCTGATTTAAGCCATACAAAGCCTTTTCAAGTTTGTACACATGGTCATGATGTTTAGGATCAGCAAAGCCTTTAGGTTGTTCTACATAAACCTCTTTGTCAATTAAACCATTCAGAAAGGCACCTTTAACATCCATTTGGTATAGTTTAATCCTAAGACAGCAAGCAATAGCAAGGAGTAATCTAATTGATTCTATCCTAGTTACTGGAGCAAAAGTCTCATCAAAATCTATACCTTCTACCTGAGTATAACCTTGTGCAACCAACCTAGCTTTGTTCCTCATAATTACACCATTCTCATCAGTTTTATTTTTGAAAATCCATTTTGTACCTATTACATTCACATGTGATGGCCTAGGTACTAGATTTCAAACTCTGTTTTTGGTGAATTGTAAGAGTTCCTCTTGCATGGCATTAATCTAGTAACTATCCTTATGGGCTTCAGTTACATTCTTAGGTTCAAAGGAGGACACAAAACAAGATGCATTATCAATAGTACATGAAGAAGACATGCAAACACACAACTTAGCCATATCCTTGTAATTGACCCTTTCTTTGTTGCGTGTTCTAACTCTTTCAGTAATTTGTCCAATTACTTGAGAGGCTGGATGATCTCTTTGTATTCTAAGAGGGGGATCTCTTCTGGATACAGGAACCACTTCATCTTCAGAATCTGACAGCACCGATGTTGGCCTAACATTGGGGGTTTCTGGTGTTAAGTCAACATTTGTTTCAGTTTCCAGTTCAGCATCTCCTGCGTCTGTGTTCAATGTTGAGTCCAATGTTGGAGTAACATCTGAACCAGTGACTTCTTCAGTACCTGTAGAAACAGTTAAATCATCAAAAATGACATTCACTGATTCTTGAACAGTATACAATCTTGGATTGTAGACCCTGAAAGCAGCACTATTAGGAGAATATCCAACAAATATACACTTTTCACTTTTGGGATCAAATTTGCTCAAATAATCTCTATCTTTTAGCAAATAGCAGTTAATACCAAATTCATGAAAGTGTGCTACTGTTGGTTTTGAACCCTTCAAGATTTCATAAGGTGTCATAGTAGTACCAGGTCTAAGATAAACTCTATTACTAATTTGACATGCAGTATTCAAAGCTTCAGCCTAGAGTTTCTTAGATAGGTTTTTAGAATTCAACATAACTCTAGCCATCTCTTGAAGTGTTCTATTCTTCCTCTCAGCAATCTCATTTTGCTGAGGTGTCTTAGGTGCTGAAAACTCATGGAAAATGCCTTTAGATTCACAGAAATTAGCAAAGCTTACATTTTCAAACTCCTTTCCATGGTCAGACCTAATTCTTCCTACAGAAGTACCATAGAGATTCTTGATACTAGCATGCAAAATCTTGAATGTGTTGAATGCCTCTAATTTTTCTTTCAAAAACTTAATCCATGTATATCTTGAAAAATCATCAACAATAACAAAATCATACTTCTTACCATTCAGGCTACTAACCTCAATAGGACCCATGAGATCCATGTGTAGCAAATCAAAGCACTTATTAGTTCTAGGGTTAGTACTCTGTACCTGAAGTGTGTGGATGGACAACTTTTCTTTGTTTACCTTTCAGGCAGTCTTCACAAACAATTTTACCTGGGCTAGTCAACTTAGGCAGACCTCTTACAGCCTCTAACTTCTGTAGTTTCTCCAGATTTCTATAGTGCACATGTCCTAACTTCTTGTGCCACATGACAGATTCATCTACCTTGGCATGGTAGCATTCAGCTTCATCTTGAGCAAGATAACAGTTATCATTTGATCTTGTACCTGTCATAACACGGACATTGTCACTATTAAACACATCACATGAACTTTTATCAAAAGTAACTAGCAAGTTATCATCACAAAGTTGACTTATGCTAATTAAATTTGCTTTCAATCCTTCAACCAACAACACATCCTTGAGTGGTGGAAATCCTTCAACATCCAGTACTCTTTTTCCAATGATTTTCCCTTTTGTGCCTTCTCCATAGGTAACTGTTCCAACAGTCAGAGGGATAACCTCTTTCAGGTTGTCAATGTTTCCAGTCATGTGCCTTGAACACCCACTGTCAAAATACCACTTACCTGCAAGGTTAGAGTAAACAGCAGAAAAGACAACATTGCAAACAATTTTAACCTTAGGAGTTTTTAACTTTTCTATCCAAGTTCTACTTTTATGTCCTTCAGCGTTGTTACCTAATGTTGGAATAACATTCAGATCAGAGGTTCTCCTAACATTGGTATTGCAATTAATTACTGTTTTCTTCTCAATCACAATTTTATATTTTTTTTACAATAAGGCTTAATGTGACCAGGTTGAAAACAATATTGACAGATAAAAGTAGGCTTTTTCATAGTGTTGGAAGGGATTTCACAACTTAAGTTATTGCTTTCCTTGATAAAACCAGCTTTCAAATAGGCATAATTAACATCTTCAGAGGGAGGTTTTTCAACATAGCCCAAACCATTTTTACCTTGATTTCCCATACTCAGCACTTCATCAAGCAGAGATGTAGAAGAGTTCCATTTGTCAATGGTTTGTTCAGCTTTATCTAACTTTACCTTTACCTCTTTCAGCTCAGCTTCAGTTTTGTCAAGATCTATCTCATGCAGTTTCAGCATCTCCTTCATGCATCCAATCTCTTCCTTCAAGCTTTTGTTGCTCTTGATAAGTTTGTGATTCTCAAGCAGCAGTTTGTGGTAGATAGACTTCAGGTCTTCAATGATTTCCTCCTGGGACATTTCACCTTCAAAGAAATATTCTTCATCTAGATCCATTGTGCCATGAAAACAATCAAAGTTAGATTCAACAAAGTAGGACGCAAGATAAGGTTCAGAATCAGTATCATATTCATCCCAATCTGCAAAGAAGGTCTCCTGTTCTGATGTTGGATCCTGAATGTTGGGATAACATTGAGATCCGAAGCAGTTCAGGGAGTCTTCTGGCGTCCAGTCAATCTGAGTGAGTAGCGCAGCAGTTTGAACCTCTTCTGATTGTTCTTCAGCTTCTCCAGAACTAAAGTCATCTTCATTGAAATCATCTACACAAACCCAATGAGAATTTCCTCTTTTTCTAAGAGTGTTAGCACATTCATTAGCCATATGACCATATCCTTTACATTCAAAACATTGAACATCTTTTAACTTATCAGCTTCTAAAGGAGTAGGTTTTGATGCCCTGTACTTCACAAACTCAGGAGGTAATTTCTTATAACCTGGGGAACTATTACTAAGGTTCTTTTCTTTACTTTTTCCTTTAAGATTCAACTTATTGAACTTCTTAGTAATTTTCCCATAATGTGAAGAAATTATTTCAAAATCATCATCACTTTCATTGTCAAGATTTGAACCTCTTAAAGCAACAACCCTATGTTTGCTAGGTTGTGAGGCAAGCTCCATCTCAAATTCTCTAAGAGTATTCATCAAGACTTGAAACTGTAGATTAGCAAGGTTTCTAGATTCACTCGTTGCAATTTTCTTGAGAGCAAATTTAGATGACAGTGTTCTCATAGCTTTATAAACCATTTCTTGATTAGTCATAGCAAAATCTAGGTTTTCACATTGGTTAGCAATATCAAGAATTTTCTCAAAATAACTGTCAACACTTTCATCTTCACCCATCTCAAGTTTTTCAAATTGCAAAAGCAGTTTTCTATATTTAGAATCTTTTACAGCAGAATCTCCTTCACAATGTAGTTCAAGTATATCCCAAGCATGTTTGGCTTTTGTACAATTATGGATTAACTTGAACATGTGATGATTAACCCAACTAAAGATAGCATTAAGAGCTTTTTCATTAGAGTTATAGAGACTTACCTCTGCTGCTGTCCAGTCTGCTTCTGGTTTTGGAACTAGATCACCTTCACCATCTCTTGGTAATGTTGGAAGAGAGTATCCATTGATCACGGATTGCCAGGCTCGAATATCAATAGCTTTGATGTGAGACCTCATGCTGATCTTCAAATATGCATAATTGGAGTCATCCAAAACTGGAATCCTATTGGTATTAGGATTGACAATGTCCACGGTGTTGTATCACCTCCAAACCACCAGTGTAGTCGGTGTTTGGCTCTGACGCCAATTGAAAATTTTGGACCGTGGATTGACACAACACTTTTGAGAGTTAAGCTGGAATTGCCTTAACTCTATTTTGATCTTCTTGATAATAATAATGTGCAGCGGAAGTAAGAACACAAGAATATATAATTTTAAGAAGTTTTCAATATTATTAAAAACTTCCGAGCCTTAGACCAAATAACCATAAAGGTTTTATCAAAAACATTCCTCACAACAATTCACTCACGCTCTTTGTTGATCGGACTCAACGAAGCAGACAAGTAAGAACTACTTAACTTCTATGAACTAGACTTAAAGCAGTTGATACAAAAAAATCGCAAAACAAGACGAAGACAATACAAAGAATGATTAATCTCTTAGATTGTTTAGCACGATTGTCTTGTCTTCATCTTGATGAGCTTCACATCTTTTATAGATTTCTTGAGTCTTTGATGTGTTGTTCACAGTTTTGGTACCTCTTGTTGTTTCCTTGTTGAAATTTGCCTTCTTTGTGAACTTCATATCTTTCCTGAGAATGTGTTTCCATTGTTACCGATTTAACAAGGTAACACATCTTCTTCAATTTGCAGAATCCTGGAAAGAATCGCGTCGCAGAGAACAGCTAGCTTGTTTCCTTCTTTTGAAACCGTGTGAGTTGACTATTCAACTTAGCTTGAATTATGGAAACTTCAAGTAAGGAATCTTCCATATCTCTTCCTTATGATAAAGATACCTTCCTGGACATAAACACAAACAACTAAAACCGTGGAACTTGGTTAAAATGTGAATAAAGGCAAAACTTAATTTTGGCAACTAAAGAGCAGTTTTCGCACAAGCTCTCGACTTTCAATGTTATCCTCAATGTTAACCCAACATAGTCTAACATTGCATCGTCTAACATTGACTCCAGAAAACCCTGCACTTTCAATGTAGTTGTCGCGCGTGATCGATGTCCAAGTGCCGATGGTTAGACAAACCCTCTGTGCGTTATCCTTCATGAATTTTATCACCTTTGCTCTCTCGTCAAGATACAACCCGTAACACTTTCTTTCGTATTGTCTGCCGGCAAGGTAGTCTCAAATTCGGTTAGGCTCGGGCCATTATTTCCTTAAATGAATCCTTCTCAACCGTGATGAAAGGCATCTTGTTCCGAATCAAGTACATAACCACGCCCTCGAGCACCCACTCCTGATTAAATTCCCAATTACTAACTGCACCATTAGCCTCAAGTTTTAGTTTATGCTGCTTTCCCCCTCAATCCTCTCGTTCCGTGTTTACTACCATCGACTTTTATCATCTGGCTGCAATGAAGGCACCAACCGTTGACAATGTGCTCTTTTTGACACTCAAATGGCTCAAACTCCTTCCACCATCGTGACGTAAGTACATGGGGGGTATAGGTTCCACTTTTTTCTTTCCATAAGGGTAAGTTATCTTGTGAGTAACACAAGTCTTGTATACCTTCTCGTTGTTGTCATTGGAGTCCTCTCGAGCCTCTTCTCCCCCTTCTTCTCCACTTTCTCCTCCCCTTTATTCAAACTCTTCTTCTTCGAAAACTTCATGCGGCGGTTGTTTGATCTCTCCCCCCACTTCATCTTCTTTCTCATCTTCAGTATCACACAACCCGTTCTTATCCCTCAGTTCTCTAATTTGCTCTCGATACTCAGCATCATTCAAATCATTTCTGTACATAGGAGAAGAGGTTGAGTTTGGATTGTCAAAGTAGATGGTGTCTTGGGAGGGGGGGAAGACTAAACTGGTTTTGCACGGATACTAGACGGTGTCGTGGATTTCTTGGAAGCCTTGACCGCCTTCGAAGTAGACGGTGTCGTGGAAGTAGAGGCCTGTTTACGAGGAGAAGCTCTAATCGCGGTATTTGTAGAAGTTCCCGAGGAGGACTTATATCCACTAGTTGGCTTTTTTGCTCTGACCATCTAAACAACCAAAAGATAAGATTCAATACCAAGGAATAAAGATACAATATCTATAAAACACCAATTGAGGGGAGCCTTGGCGCACCGGTAAAGGTGTTGTTGTGTGACTGAAAGGTCACGGGTTCAAGTCTTGGGAGCGACCTCTTGTCAAATTTGACAGGGGAAGGCTTGCCCCTTATACACCCTTGCGGTGGGACTCTTCCCCGGACCCTCGCATTGCAGGGATGCTTTCGTGCACCAAGCTGCTCTTTTTTTTTTTATCTATAAAACACCAATTGATCAATAACAACACAAAATCTTGAACAAACTTAATTTCGGATCAATTTCACGAACTTTAATCGATGTAATGTGATCAATTTCACATTAACTCAATTCAATTATCCTACTAACAAACTTTAATGCCTCTAATTATATCAATTTTCAAAATCAAGTCCTAATTGCACAAAACGCCCAATTTGTAAACCTTAATTGGGAACTCATAAACCTTAATTCCTATATGTAAAGTAATGTAACAAGTAAATAGTAAGGATTCACAAACTATAGTTATAAAAAAAAAAAAAGGATTCACAAACTATAAAGTATTCAAACAATAATTTAAAGATTGACAAAAAAAAAATAGAGATTAGGAATTTGGGAAATACCTTTTGATTTTGGAGATTGGAGTGGTGTTGTTGTTGGATTGAAGATCGGAGTGGTGTAGGCGAGCGCGAGTTGTGGTGGCGGCGGCGCGGGTCGAGAAGGTGGTGGGGCGGCGTGAGTAGGGGTGGTGGTTCGACTGTGTTGTGTGACTGCGTGTGTGTTTATGTGTGTGAGAGAATGAGCTGAGAGAGAAGCTTAGTGGAAAAAAAGGAAAAACAAAATGGGCTCTCGGATCCCGCGGGATACATGACCAGGAACCAATTTCCCAATATCGCGGGAGGAAAACGGGTGGACCGTCTGGCCAGGTCCGGATTTGGTTCCGACCGGGCCCACACACCCCTACTCACAGTCCATAAGGTGTGGATTTTTCGAGTAGGTTGGTTCTGGGATATCAACCCAAACAAAGGACCAGCAAGCAATTAAACCAGTTTGATCGGCTGATTCAAGCTGGTTTTAAATGCAATGGTTTTGTATATACTATATACGTGATTTTTTTCTATTTGGTAGGAATCGAGCGTCTAATAAGCCTCACGGAAGCTCAAGTATTACATGTCTCTGTGTATATTATCTTGCCTCTAGAAGTTAAGTTTGTGGTGTTTTTACCTGTTCACATGCAAGATATTAAATGAAATCGTGAATGGAGCAGCCATGATTTAATATCCTTTTGCATTAGCAGAATTATGCATATTACAGGCTAGGTTTATACTCCATGAAGTTCAGTTAGTTCCATACTTCCACATACAACTGACTTGAGATAAGGGTATGTTTCAATAATCAGCAATGAGAATGAAGGCAGACATCCATCAGATTTCTTGAAGGCACCGGGAGGGTTCAGCCATAGTCGTCGTTCTCTTATTATTGTTCTTAAGTAAAACTAATAAAACCTGACAACAACCAAATTTTGCTAGGTTAGAAACTGATGACATGTCTATTTACTTGTCATAGAAAATTAAGAACTGTATGTGCGCATCCTTTACTTAGCTTTAGTCATACAGAAACTTCAGTCTATTTGGTTAAATTTACTCTCCCTATCGAATAAATGATAATCAGATCATATCTAAGAAGAAATTTCAAATCTATGATTTGTACAAATAGGGAATCAAGTTGAGTAGATAAGTCAATGCATACTCCTTTTCAGGATTAACGCGTCATTCTTACGCTACGAGCTTCCTCCTAATAACCCATTACAGATAGATTCAATCAGGTAAATAGCAGAAATGAGCTTGTAATGGTACAGCAGACATGATCTGTTCACTGCAACAGCATGAGACAAGTTTAAGTCCTCTAAAACTAAATCAGTTTGGAAAGGAGGCACAAACCATGTTTACGAATTGAATTATTTTTCACATCAAACAACTAGCCCTGTTCTAATTCAAACAAGGTGATAAGTGGATCTGAAACTCACCGAGAAATATAAAAAAGATATGCAGTGTCCTAGAAATATTACCTAGGACAAATGCTGTTTGATACAATGGAAGCTGAAAATGACACAGACAAGGTAGTGTCAGCTCTATCATCATAGTTCTTTCAGTTCAGCTCTGCCTGATCATGGTTATATGTGTAACACTAGGCAATAATCTATATTCATGGAAATTCCAAGTGACTTAATGGTTTCACAGCACAGGGCAAGGTTTATTTTTGTTACCAACAAAAAATCACCAAACTATAAAGATTTAACTTAAGCAAGCATTTCGAAATTGAGATCTTAAGAAAATAACTGCGTAAACTACAGAGATGATAAGAGGATTTAAGTTGAAGGACACCATGTCTTGTTCCTCATATCCTGTCAGCCTGATACGAGAGAATAGATTAACGAAAGCATGAGGGGGCGAGGTGCCACTCACATTTTGCCATTATAGAGCAAACAATGGATAAAACACCAGAATTGGTGTCACAAGAGATGAAACTTTGACAGCATTTTAAGGCACTCAACGCTCTGTCACACAGAAATGTAACGTATGAGCTTTCCTAAGTCTACTGCACTGTGATTCATCAAACAGTAAACTGTAAATCACAAACTTATAATGCATGAGAGAAGCAAGCAACCAAGGAAGTAGGTAGCCCGTAAACAGGACACTGGATATCCTTCCTAATTGATCAATCATCGCGAAAATGTGCATTTACCAATTCCAGAAACAGAAATAAGTGTATATGCAATACTAACATATTAACATCCCCAAGTGATTAAATGAGCACTTTCAATCTTCATTAAATGAACTTAGATACATCAATAGTCCAACCAACATTAACGAAATCTTTCCAGTCGAAGGTAATCGGTGAACTCGGCAATTGAATGAATCTACCCAAGATAAAGCAATAAATTGAAGCAGAAAGGTAGAAATAATAAACAGAACTCATAACAGAACAGTCGTTCGTTTTATTCCTAAACGCTTCAATTCATGTATATCAAATTACAAACAAAATACATCAAAACATATTTTTGTCTTCTTCTTCTATTTCCCAATCTACGGTAATCAACATCATAAAGAAACAACAAAGGAAATGTATACTACTGAGTCTCGGAGAAGAACGGCCTCGTAGCGACGAACTTCCTCCGCTGAAGGCATCGAGTGTAATTCGAGACTCTCAAATTGAAGCACGGGATTCTGTCCATGGAATGCTGCTGCGATAACGATGAATTCGTGTCCAATTGGAGCTGGCAAAGAGCGAGCAGAGTCTGTGCTCCAATTTGTTTGGATCGAGCGGTGATTTTGGAGTATCGGAGCTTGGCTAGGGCTCCGGGCTTCAGGTACTTGTTAAATGAAGGTGGTGAGGGTGGTGCTCTGCTTCCGACGCCGGATTTCATGGTGGATTTTAGATCTGGGAGAGAGAAAATGAATGATAATTTCACGGAATTGGAAACCCTAGATAGTGAGAGAAAGGGTGTGGATGAGAGAGAGAATGGGCGGGGAGTTCTAAAATAGGAGAAAAATGTGAGAAGCGGGAAAAATGGTAATGGCGCGGCGGAGGATTCTTTTCAACTTTGAAACTCAAATGGGCTCACACCTTTTCAACCATGGGCTCACACCCACTCATGTTAATATTATTGTCTTTTGTTAAAAAAAATATATTATTTGAGATATGAACATCTAAACCCGAGAGACTAGATCCCCGACTCACTCCGATCAACTAATCCCCGACGCCACCGAATTCGTACCACCAGATTTCGAAATTACAAATAGCCCAATGTAGAAAATATCTCGACAAGAAGGTGAAAACCTCTTTATGTTCAGTGTGCAACACAAAGAGTACGCAGGAATGGAGGCACCACACTCGCAATAACAACTGCAATCCTTTGCGAGAATGTTCAAACATATAGGTCAACATGTCTGCGTAGGTGATGACGACACATAGGAAGAATAGTGCCTCGTTTTTACAGCCTCGACTAATGAATATATGTCGTATAAACAAGTCACATTTGCGTCAGAGCTGTGAACCCTAATTGATGAACCCTGGAAGGACGCGATTGTGATCCGAATTTTGGGCAGCAAATGGTATTACCTAGCTTTGGTCACCAAGCTTGATTCATTGTGGACACTACACAACGAATTCGAGATGTTAGATCTTGGATATGGTTATTTTTGTATGCGAGGCCTAATTGCAGCGAATAGATGGAAGATCCTAACGGAGGGACCATGGCAATTGGCGGGAAGATTTCTCTCGATTAGGAAATGGTAACCAACCTTCGATGCTGCAACTGATAAGGTCGACACAAATGTGCAGGGGACCCGATAAAGATTGACGGAAACACATATAACGCTTCATAGGGGAAATTTGCAAGAGTTTGTGTTCAAGTGCGTACGGATGCTCAACTGGATCAAGGGATATGTATTAATGGGAAGGTGTACCAAGTGGTTTATGAGACTATTCCGAACCTATGTCATAAATGCGGCAAGATAAATCATACTACGCCGAATTGTGACGTCGGGAGGGAAGAACCAGTGGAAGATAAAGGAAAAATTAAGGAAGATTTGGAGACATATATTAACTCTAGAAAACATAATACGGAGTGGTTGATTGAGATACGCCGCAAGAAAGAATACGGCTAATGGACAGAGGTTAAATACCGTAAGGGATATAGCCCAAACATGCGCCAAAAAACCACGATGGTGGAGGGTAACTGCTTGAAAGGGAAATGGAAACACAACCCTATTAAGGAATCGATGGCCGGTATAGAAGCTTACAAATTGTCCTTAAATCATGAACCTTTGTTGACTCAACAGTTATCGAGTTCGAGTGGTAAAAGGATTCTACCTAAAACTCTCAATCAGGAAGGGAAGAAGACTTATAGGCTTAACAAAATTACTAAGCGGAGTGAAAGTCTTAAGAAAACAAATAAGGTAAATCCAAGAACCAGCCTAGTAGCCAACAAAATTGGAAACTCTTTTGCACTATTAGAGAACGATA
The DNA here is from genome assembly GCA_948329865.1 of Linaria vulgaris. Lineage (NCBI taxonomy): Eukaryota > Viridiplantae > Streptophyta > Magnoliopsida > Lamiales > Plantaginaceae > Linaria > Linaria vulgaris. The sequence continues at coordinate 77,740,691 of OX415252.1, forward strand.
AAAACTGGGAAGGTTTAGCCCCTCAAGAAGATACTACGAACAACGAGAGACATCATGGATTCTGAGGTTCGTCATTAGGACGCACCACTTCCCAGGCCTCTCAAAGATATTACGAATATTAAGAGGGGAGCGATTGTGGGAGGTCGAAACCAGAATGTTTTTTTTTGTACTAAGAGCGAGCTCATGGTGGCAGAGAACAACAATGAGCATATGGGAATTAAGGAGACAAATGTTTATGATGTTAGAGATTCTTTGGCAGATAGTTGCGTGATGGATGGGGTTTCCTACTGATAACCCGGTAATGGTTATCACATATTTTTGATCTTCAATGAAGATCATCTAATGGAACTGCCAGGGGGTAGGTAATGAGGTTTTCGTAGAAACTTTCGAGAGTTAATTAGGATACACCATTCGACCATTGTGTTCGCGTTATAAACTAGAGTTAGTGATGAAGTTGCTCGGGGTATAATACCCCGGTTGGGGTTTTCGAGTTCGATCAGGGCGCCGACAACCGGGATGAGTGGAGGAATTTGGATGTTGTGGAATGAGGTGAAAGTAGAGGTGGAAATTATGGCGATTCATACTCAAGTGATTCATGCCCGGATTTTTCCACTTGACGCTGCAAATTGGAGACTCTCTAGGATATACGCACAACCTCGAAGAGTGGACAAATTTAGAGTTTTTGAGAATCTAGTGAGTGTAGCCGAAGCTAGCGATTCCCCGTGGCTAGTAACTGGTGATTTTAATGAGATTAGCTTCGCTCACGAACGACAAGGAGGCAACATTAGGTATTTGAACCGCTTATGTTTCTTTAGAGACTATATTGAAAGGTGTGGCCTTATAGACCTCAGGTATCATGGTCCATCACATACATGGACAAACAAACGTGAGGTTGGAGATAATAAATATGGAGAAACGACCGAGCACTTGCGAACCAAGCATGGATCGACAAATTTTTGAATAATATGGTGATTAACTTCCCACGAACCCACTCAGATCACACTCCAATCATCACGCATTGCAATGGACTGCCGAAACGAACAGGAGGAAGACCGTTTCAGTTTGAGGCGGTGTGGCTACGGAACCCTGAATGTGAATCACTACTACGTGATATATGGCACTTGAAACCAAAGATCCTCGATGCTATACACGAAATACCGAACGTATTGCTACCGTGGAACATATATAGATTCGGTAATACCTTTTATTAGAAAAAGAAACTCATTGTGAGGTTAGAAGGAATACAACGATCAGACAACTACAATCATAGTAGTTTTCTACAAAACCTGGAGCAAAATTTGATAACCGAGTATAATGAGGTTCTTGCCCAAAAGGTGTTTTTCTGGTATCAAAAGTCGCGTGTTAACTGGTTACGAGAAGGAGAACGAAATACAAAATTTTTCCACCAATCTACCTTAGTGAGGCGACGTCCAAATAAAATTATGGCACTCAAGGTAGATGAATTATGGGAAAAAGATGTATCGAAACTCCAGGGCCATGCAAAAAGCTATTTCGAAAAATTATTTGCTGGTAGTGCGAATTGCTCAGGTGCGCAAAAAAGGGCTAAGGAAATCTCTCAAATTTTTTTCTTTTTTTGATCACACATAAAATGATTTTATAACTTGAGTACAAGGGGTACTCACCCAATTAAAAATTACAAACATTGAACATTACAGAGATTTGGATGACACATCCAATCATAGCAAAAAAAAGAAAGCTCAGGGCACTTCGCTTTCATCCAAGTCTAGACTATCACCTCAAACCCAACGACAATTTCTTGCACCGTTTCGCTTAATCTTCGAAACTCTTTATTATTTCTACTACACCAAATTGCCCATATACAATAAAACCACAATGTTTTCCAGATTGTAGGCCTTCTCCTTCCCCAAATCGGTCCATTGTGTTGTTCAAAGTGTTCAATTGGTAAATTTTTCATAACAACCCTCACACCCCACCATTCGTACAATTTCATCCACACGTTATCTGCAAATCTACACTAAAAAAATAAGTCTTCCCTCGACATTATCCGTCGTGGGTATCTTATTTCCAATCATCTTCCATGCAAATACTTTTATTTTCAAAAGGGCTTCTGTCTTCCATAAATGCAACAAGAAATCTTGAACATTACTATGTTCTCCCACGAAGCATTTTACAGGAAATCTCCCGGTTTCAGATGAGGCTAAGTGAAGAGGAGCAGCAATTTATTTGTCGAGCGTTAGATATAGAAGAACTGCATTTGGTTGTGTACGCACTTAATCCGATGAAGGCGCCTGGACCAGATGGTCTCCAGGCTTTGGTCTACCAAAAGAATTGGGGTTGGATGAAAAAGTCCTTGCTAGAATTCCTCCAGGAGGTTTTTGTGAATAGAAGCTTCAACCCAAAATGTTGCGAGGCTCATCTCTGCGTTATACCAAAGATGCAGAAACAACAGGTTATCTCTCAATTCTGCCCTATTTTGCTTTGTAACGTACTATACAAGTTCATTACAAAGAGCACCACGATGAGACTTAAGGGGATAATGCCCCGATTGATTGCACCTATCCAACCAAGCTTCATCAAAGGGCGAAGTACTCAAGATAACATCTTTATCCTCCAAGAAATCCTCCACTCACTACGGTAAAAAAGAGAGAATAAAACAGGCGACATGATCATGAAACTCGATCTAAAAAAGGCATTTGACAAGGTTGATTGGGATTTCCTCGAGGAAACGCTTCAATGGTTTGGTTTTCTTGCAGCCTTGATTGACCTTATTATGCATTGTGTTCAGAATGCATCAACACAGATCCTTTGGAACGGCGTTCCTCTTGAAGCCTTTCGCCATTCATGCGGATTTCGTCAAGGGAATCCGTTATCACCGTATTTGTTCGTCTTATGTGTGGGGCGGGTGTCATATCGTATTGAAGAGAAGGTGAAGACTAATAAGCAAAAAACTGGTGGTACCATGTTGTGGAGGGCCTAAAATATCTCATTTATTTTTCGCGGATGACTTGATTTTAATGGGAAGGGCCACGGCAGCCACTGCGCGCGCCATTGATCCAGCTCTTAAGGCGTTTTGCACAAATTCATGGCTTCGAGTTAGCGCACTGAAATCCAAAATATATCTCTCAAATAGTGATGGTGCGAGCCTCAAACGCTCTATTAGTGATATTCTTGGTTTTGCTCAAACGACCAACCTCGGGAAATACCTGGGTATGAAGTTGATCCACGGGAGAGTCGACAAAGAAGTGATATCAGAGACAATGGATCAAATCATGCAACGGTTTAGCGGATGGAAGAGACAATTTTTATCCATTGCGGGACGTGCGACCCTTGTTCAATCAGTCTCATCCGCCATGCCGATATACCTTATGCAATCGACTTGGTTGCCAAAAAAGGTATGCTCTAAATTGGAAAGACTAAACAGAAATTTCTTATGGTCTACTAATATTGAGGAAAAGAAACTGCATCTAAGCGGTTGGGGTAAAGTCACGATGCCGAAGAAAGATGGGGTTTTTGGAATCTGAATAAGCCGTACGAGCAATGAAGCGCTCCTTGCAAAAATAGCATGGGGATTCTGAAAGGGGAAGACACCGTGTGGAAAAATCTGATCGAGGCGAAGTATCTCAAAGGAGGTTCAATACTACACCACGCGCCAAATATATATGCATGCACTACGTAGAAGGAAATTATGCCAAGTACGACACTTATGACACCTTTCTTGTGGTAGAAAGTTGGAGATGGGGCTACGACATCGATGTGGTTCGACAACTGGATGGGGAACACACGATTATGTGATGTAATAAATCATATAGCACCAGAATCTGAAAGTAAGTGATGTACTTAATGAGTTGGGGGAGTGGGAGCTCGACCGATTGTGCACAAAACTACCTCCTTATATCAAGGAGGAAATAAAAAAGAAAGTGATCGACTGAACGACCAACAAGACGTGGTGCTATGGAATGAGACGGGAAACAACATCTTCTCTTGTCAATCAGTGTACCAAGCTTTCCACAAGTGCTACATAACTAAGTCATACTGTGGAGTGGATTGCAAATGGATTTGGAAAACCAAACTCAGTAACAAATTGCAACATTTTTTATGGCTGAGTGTTCAAAACCGTTTGGCCACCAATCACCTAAGGAAGGTGAGGAAAATTACAAATTTGGCTTCTTGCTTGTGGTGTGACGACGCCGATGAGACAGTACTTCATATTTTTAGAGAATGCGAGAATGCAAAAGAGGTATAGGGGAAGCTACTAACTGTTACAGACTGCATGGTTTTTGAAGACTTGCATGAGGAAGAATGGCTACGGATGAACCTTTAACAAAATATTTATTCTAGTAGACTTATTCCGAATGTAAGTTGGGATATTATATTCACGACAATAATTTGGTATCTTTGGGTAGCGAGAAATAACATGGTGTTTAGAGGAGAACGAGAGCCGACTTCAAGCATAGTTCAAAAGGTAAGCAACCATAGCAAATATCTGGAGCAAAGCCGAAAGACTCAGAAGTTTGAGGTACGAAAGGAAAGATTGGAAAAACCATGAGATGGCTGGTCGAAACTCAATGTCGATGGAAGCTTATGCGTGGATAAGAACATGGGGGCTGCCGGGGGAGTTCTTCGATCGGATAAAGGAGAGTGGTTATGGGGGTCCAAAATCGTAATTGATGCGCCAACTGTTGAGGAAGTGGAACTTGAAGCTTTAATGAGAGGAATGGAATTGGCTTGGGAAAGAAGATTGATAAATGTGAAGATCGAGTTGGATTCCGAACAATGCTATAAACTTGTTACTGGGGTCCAAACACTGCAAGGCCGAGAGAACGAGCTAGTGATGAAATGCCGATAGCTTTTACATCTTCCGTAGAGCGTTAAATAAGATGGATACCTCGTAATGCCAATAAAGTTGCGGATGCTGTCGCCAAATTGGAGATCACGAGTTTAGGCCGAGAAGTATTCTGGGATACTCCACTGCCCCGAGTTGCTAAGCTCCTCCGAGGAGAGCTAGCTTAGTTTGCTTATCTTCTTATTACCAAAAAAAAACTTATTTATCGCAGATTTTTTTCCCTTTTTTTGTTTATATTAGAGTATTGTGCCATTAAATGCTAAATCTTGTACAAAGATTAATATATATATATATATATATATATATATATATATATATATATTATTACCTACATGAACTCTCGAGTCAGATTGGACCTGTTTTTGCTATATTTGGCATAATGTTTTGAGATAAGTAAAGTTTCGATAAGATTTGAATAGTTCACCCGAGTGATGATTCTTTACTTAATTTTTGTCACATTTAAAAGATCAAGCTTATAAAGAGTTTAAATATTTATTAATTGATATAATAATCTCTTACACGTTTGCTCACGTGTGGGCCATAAACCTTTTTGGTGTCTTTTATATGGACATTTTCTAACATTGAGATTTGAACCTAGGGCCTTTTATTTGGCCCAATATAAAATACAATATTGAGTTGTTATTTGTCGAAAACTAAAACTTAAAGAAAAGTGAGTCACTAATATATAAACACTTATATTCTTCAAAGCACTCCCCATTGCGTGTCTATCATGTGAATTTTCTTAATAGTAGGTTCAATTATATATATATATATATATGTATATATATATATGCCACTATAACATGTCTTGAAGTAATGAGAAGTAAAGTTTGCCAGCTGAAGTAAGATATGCTTGAGCAATAGAGCCCTCAACTCGCGCCTTATTGCCGACATAATTTTTAAATTCGAACATTCGCCTAAACCATATACATAATAGAAACATGATAAGACAAAATACAACAATAGTCTACGACAAATTATGTATATATAAAATTACTTTTGTTACCTTTTGAAGGGATACATCCATCGGTATTGCACTAGACCACCCACTTTTGTCTCCCATGGAAAATGTATAGCCAAATGCTCGATTGAGTAAAAAAACAGGAGGAAAATTTTTCTCTAACTTGCACATCATCTCCACAATGGTTGTCTCGAGGAGCTCCATTTCCAATTTGCGAAGAACAGCAACACACGAAGCTCTAAAGAAGTTTCTTACTTCTACAAGTGGATCCCACACAGTATCTTCTAAGAACCTACGAAAAGCAACTGGAATAAGGCATTGCATGAACACGTGACAATCATGACTCTTCACTCTGTCACTCGGAGGTGTTGCATCTGAACACAACGGGATATGTTAGAAGAATAACCGTCTGGAAATTTCAACTCACACAATCATTCACAAATTAGCCTCTTCTTATCTTTACTAAGACAATATTTTTCCTTCCATTTGTAATCTCGACCATCCCGACCAGTTACCGGGAATAGCTCACTTCACATTGTGTACAACTGTAAATCCTTTCTAGCATTCAAGTTATCCTTTGTCTTCTCAAGATCATCCATTACAGTATTCTTAATATTGTCAAAAAAAATTTCTCATAATCACGTCTAAATTGTGCCGGATCAAGTTAGTAAGCCAATACGATAGCTCCCAAAATATGCTTTATCGACAACAATTATGTTCCAGACCAAATCCCTCGATTATTCCACGAGTTTCACCAAATTCACTAGTGGAAGATCACAAATGTGGGCTTTCAATTGTTGCCTTGTTCTTCTCTGAAATGGTAGATCATGCTCCATTATACCCTTGTAAAAATTAGTGTCATTGAATCTCCAACGATGGTTAATATGAAGGATCGACGGTGACAATAGAAAAAAGTTGTCTTTCAACCATTTTTCAACTGAAATGCTTTCGTCTTCTCCATGTAATAAGGACAAGATAACCTACCATGTGTACTCCACTGCGATAACATGCCATATGCTGGAAAATCACTGATAGTCCATAACAAAGAGGCACGCAATTGAAACTTTTCCTTTTTGAAGCTATCGTTGTGTGGACACCTACCGCCCATAAAGATTTTAGCTAGTCAATCAGTAGACGAAGGAACAAATCAAGATTTTCCCAGGACTTTTTGGTCCGAAAATAAGCAAACTCAGGAATATATATTCTTGTCTCATGCAAAAGTCAGGTGGTAGATTGTACGGCGTTACAAGAACAAGCCAACATGAATATTGTGATGCATTTCCAAAGGGCAAAAATCCATCTGTGCAAAGTCCTAGTCTCACGTTTCTTGCCTCAGCGGCAAAACTATGATAGGTTCTGTCAAAATGTACCACAACTTCTTGCGAGGTACGAGCTTCGTTTTTTTAGCGTATTCTGTTTTATCTCATACCGATTTTGACCGCATTCGGGGCATGAAGTAATAGTGCTACTTTCAGATTCGCCATAATAAAGGAAGCAACTATTAACACATAAATCAAAAGTTTTGACCCAAAGACCCAACCTCTTCATAAATTTCTTCATCTCGTAAAAACTGTCAGGCAAAGTTTCTCGGGCAGCATGAGGTAAGAACCTAAGTTCTTGCTTAATTAGTTTGTCAAAAGCCACGTTGTTAATTCTTTGCAATGTTTTAATTGCCATAAAATCCTAAACCCACTCTAATTTAGTCATTTCTAAACCTAAGCCTATGGGTGTCTCAGATGCACGCAACATTTCAAAGAATTCATCTACTTCATCACATGTTGGTTCATTATTTTCTACACCATTGGAAGTCATGTGTTCAAATTGTCCACCATACATATCATTTACCATATTCGGAAGATCAACGACTTTACTTTATGACAACTCACCTAAATTTTCATTTTCATACCTCGAACTATTACCCAACTCTCCATGTACAATCCATATCATATATTGGGACAAATCTCCACGAGTAAGGATGTCTAAGAATAACTTCCCTCGTAAAATATCTAGCGTTTGTACATTTCGAACATGGACATTTGACTTTTCTTCTCGAGTAACGTTGGGAGAATGCATAATTAAGGAAATTCACAACACCAATCACAAAATGCTCAGTCAAATTACCATCATCATTGAGTCTATCATACATCCAACTATGATCGCCGTTGTTAAACATATTACAATCTAAAAACAAAGATAAATAAACTAGTTTAAGATGTATTTCATCATTTACAAAACGATAGCAACAACAAGTAATATAATAGCAAAATAGAAGTTAGAAACTTAAACATACCTTGTAAAGACATTTCAATTCATCAATTGAGCATAAATGTGTGAACTGAAAAAGAAAACGAAAAATGGAAAAAATAAGGAACGGAAAATGGTGGAATGAGGAAGAACAATGAAGAATCTATGTATAAAGAACTCACTGGTTCCCATTTTTCGTCCCCATTAGCAAAGGGAACTAAATTTTTTTTTCCAAGTACTAGGGGTGACAATGGGAAAAATGTGGCTTCCAGCTGACTTGGTCGAAATTGTGTGGCTCACATTTATGATATGATTAATTATTGAATAAGAATTAATAATAATGGTGGTCATTTTTAGTATTATGATTATGTTTATTTTATTTAGACTCATATTTAATGAATATATTATGTCTATTTTTCTCGTAAATTATAATTACTGCGATTGAATCGCTTTTGTATTCTACTTCACATATTACATACTTATTTCAAAACATAAAAAATAGCAACAAAAGACGTTAAACAAATCAAAGGGAGGAAAATATAATTACACAAACGTTACAAATCAACTCCGAATTCATCTTTTTTACCATTAATTTCAAAACGCTAACTAGGCAAATCTCGTCCAAATCGGAGTAGCGAAATACAGTAAAGAAACACTTGGTGAGGAAAATGTAAATATGCAAAAGTTATAAAACATCTCCGAATTTATTTTTTCTTTTACCGATACTTTCAAAACACTAAGTAGGTGTGTAATTTCAAATCTCGTCCAAATCGGAGTAACGAAATACAGTAAATGAAATTTGGGGAGGAAAATATAAATATAGAAAAGTTATAAAACATCTCCAAATTCAGTTTTTCTTTTACCAATACTTTCAAAACACTAAGTAGGTGTGACATTTCAATTCTCGTCCAAATCGGAGTAACAAGATACGGTAAATAAAATTTGGGGAGGAAAATATAAATATGAAAAATTTATAAAACATCTCTGAATTTAATTTTTCTTTTATTGATACTTTCAAAACACTAAGGAGGTGTGTCATTTCAAATCTCGTTCAAATCGGAGTAACGAAATACGGTAAATAAAATTTGGGGAGGAAAATATAAATATGAAAAGTTATAAAACATATCCGAATTCAGTTTTTCTGTTACCGATACTTTCAAAACACTAAGTATGTATGTCATATAAAAATTTTGTGAAAATAAAATAAAAGAGAGCAACGAAAGACGTTAAACAATTCAAAGGGAGGAAAATGTAATTATACAAACGTTACAAAACAACTCCAAATTCACTTTTTCTTTGACCATGACTTTCAAAACACTAACTATGTGTGTCCTTTCAAATTTCGTCCAAATCAGAGTAAGGCAACACGTTAAACAAACATTATAATATAAAATACTATGTCTCTCTTCAATCCTAAACCATAAACGTATATAACACACTTTACATGTCTAAATTGTATTTTCCTACATAGAGGTTGTAAAACACCTTCAATCCTCAATTTTTATTAATCATACAATATATTATGAAAAATTGGTGTGTTCTTCTAAATTTTGTAAAAACGGAGTTACGAAAGATGTACGAAAAACTATTTGGGAAGAAAGTGCAATTATGCAAAAGATGCAAAACAACTTCAAATTCTTTTTTTTCTTTAACCACTATTTTCACAACACTAATGAGGCATGGACATTCAAATTTTATCAAAAAACAGAGAAATGAAACACATTTAAAATACATCTGTGGTCGAAAATATAATTATAAAATTTAATAAGTAGGGGGCCAATGGAAACGTATTGATGGGAATGAAATAGTTTGTTCTCATTGTCTGCAATAGGAACGAAATTTCGTTCCCATTGCAGAATATTCGTTCCCATTAGCAAAGGGAACCATTCACTACAAGAAAATCGCTCATTTCCGATGGCCTCCGACGGAATCGGCCGTCGAAAATGAGCGAAACACTTTTCCGACGGCACCTGACCGTCGGAAAAGGTCTTTTCCGACGGCCGGTTTTCGTCGGATCTTTTCCGACAGGCTTCACCCGTCGAAAAAGACATGTCCGTCGGCATAGTGCCGACGGAAATGATCTTTTCCGACGGGTGAAGCCCGTCGAAAAAGATCGAAAAAAAAAAATTCGGTCATTTCCGTCGGCCATTGGCCGACGGAAATGATGGCTGCTGCGGTCATTTCCGTCGGCACTCGGCCGACGGAAAAGACGGTGGGACCGGCCCAAGGTCATTTCCGTCGATCGGCAGCCGTCTTTTTCGTCGGCCGAGTGCCGACGGAAATGACCGTGGGCCGGTCATTTTTAATTTAATTAATAAAAAATAAAAAAAAAACTATAAATACCCCCCCAAATGTTTTTATTCATCATACCAATCACTCTTCATTCTAAATATTTCAATCCTAATCTCTTCCAATATATATATCTTTTTTTTCGAAAAATTGTCATTTTATAAATGGCCGATAATCGCAAAAAAATTATTGATAAAGGAAAAGGGAAACAGAAATTATATATTTCCAATACAAATTTATCGAGATCCCTCTTCGATAAACTTTCGAGTAATTTTAAATCTCGGCGTGGTGGCGATGCTGAAACAATTTGTCCCGACGAAGTTACCCAACAAGTAGATGAACCTCCGCCACAAACTCAGCATACTCCGGTTGCTACCCAACAGCGCCCAACTACAACTCAGGCCCCTAGTCCTGCTCGTGAACAACCACAACGCCCCACCACTCGGAGCCAAAGAGCTGCTGCTCCCCGACTGAGGGACGACCCCGATCCATTGTTTCCGCCTGGAATTACTCCGCCACGTTTGGTTGTTCCGCATGGCATGATGGATGAACTTCCACAAGCCAACAACGAAGGAACTTCGTCGGGACGACAACCCTCGCCAGCATCTGTTGCTTCTGAATCTGCTTCTAATAATACCAATAGGATGCCTAGGGGACGGGCGAAGGGTCGAGGTACTACAAACTCAGACGATGCGAGGTTCAAAGTTGGAGTGAACGAGAAGTTTCAATTTTACAAGAATTTATGTGAAGATACTATCGACACAGTTAAGTGATCAATTCAAGTTACGATAATAAGCATAGTGACCGAACCGGCGATACATTACTCTCAGTTATCCGAGGCACAAAAAGAAAAATTCATAAACTGGTTCAGGGTATCTTCTTTTAACTTGTTTTAACACATTTTCCATTATTTATGTCCATTATAATTTTTGCATTCTACTTATATGTTATCATATTTTGAAGAATATATACAAATGGGATGTACAAGAAACGGATAACATTAGAACGACATTCCATAAGGTGGCACAAGTAAAATGGAAGGATGCCATATACGAGTGCAAAAAGCTCTACAGGAAGCGAGCTAAAGACCCCCAATGGTACCAAAAGACTTGGCTACCAATCGGCTTTGAATCGACGTACTGTAATCATTGGGAGAATGAAAGGACGATTGAACTTGCAGAAAAAGCAACGGAGAATCGACTGGCCAATAAGACAAAGAGCGTCGATGGAAAGGGATCCTTAGGTACGTACCACGGTGGATCTGTGAGTACACAAGAGAGGAGCTGCGCAACGGTACGATCTGTTAGGATTTCCTTGTTTGTAGAATACATTCTGTGATATTTGTGTTACTCTTTAACATTAATATTGTTTAAAAAAATGTTGTTATAGTATGGCACGGATGATATGATACGCTTCGACGAGCAATACATGCACGACCACTTAGTAACGGATCCAAATGGAAGAATACTCTATTGGGACCCCCCACAAGCAGAAGAGTATTTTGTAAGTTATCTTAATTAAGCATGTATATGATTGTTTTGCATATATACTTTTTTCATTTATTTACTTTGAACATTGTAGAAAAATTATATTGAAGCGCTCGAGGATAATTTTGGTCCAGACAAAGCCAAATGGCCGCTTCAGTTTGACGTAAATATCGCGGCCATTTCAGATCATAATGGCACACATGGGAGGCTCAAAGGCAAAGATAGGTGCAATACCCTCGCAGATTATGGTATGTCGCAGGCTAAAAATCTTAACCGTGATGAGGTGGTAAGAACACGTAAAGCAGTCAATGATGCTACTGTTGAGTTGCAACAAACCGTTGTGGGCTTGGAGAAAAAGATTATCGATGTGGAGGGCCAAGTGGCGAGGGACCGGGAGGAGTGGAGGCAGGAGCGAGCTCGTGAGCGAGAGGAGAGAGAGCGGGAGCGAGCTCACGACCGAGAAGAGAGGGATCGTTATCTATGGAACAACCCGCAGAGATTCAACACCAACAACTACAATTCAAGCAACTATCCTACAAATCAGTTTCATGGAGCGCAAAGTCAACCGAACGATTATTGGCAACATAACCAGACACAACCTCGTCAAAGCTATCAGTATTGGGACCAAGAGTTTCATGGAACAAACACGTCGTGGCAAGTGCCAATCGGTCAGACGAGTCATCCAAGTACGCATGGCCAAAACAACGACCTTAATTTTGATCAGGATTTGGATTATTTGATGCGGTATGACTTTGGTGGGAATAATCATAGTGTTAGTGTGGATCGTACAGGTGCCTCCAGAAGTACACGACAGGATAATGTATCCACCCATGTTACTCAGGACGAGGAAACGATAGCCGACCTATCAAGTTTGCCTATCAGGGAGGTCGACTTTTGGAGTAATAATGCTTGTTTGAATCTCCATACTAGAGATCAACAATATCGGCCAAGGGGTAACAGAGGTAAAGGCCCTGCCACTCAGGAATGAAGATGTTATGGGTGTTAGTGTGAGTTTGTATGTTTCAATTACCATTTTAAGTGTTGTATGTTTTATGTTATTTGTGTTAGTGTGAGTTTGTACGTTTCACTTACCATTTTAAGTGTTGTATGTTTTAATTACCAGTTATGTTGTGTGTAATCAGTTTACGCGTTTGAAGTAATGTTTTGTAATTCGACATTATAAATCGTTTTTTTGCTACCGTATTTGATGCGAATTACAAAATACTTGGCTTACATACTGAATATACGAATTTGATGTAATTTCTTTCACTCGACCCTTCTCGGCCAAACGATCGTACATCCAATTTCTATCTTCATTTGAATACATTATTATCTATAAAATTAATAGTTTTTACCGTTATTAATACGACAAAATTAATATTTTTTACCGTTATCTATAAAATTTATACCGTTATCTATAAAAAGCCTCGGAAATGGGTCTTTACCGACGGCATGGTGCCGTCGGAAAAGACCTGGTGCCGTCGGAAATGAGCGTATCCGGAATCTTTTTGACGCGGATCGCTGAAGAGGAAATCACATTTTGGGTAGAATATGCCCCGTTCGAGATGGTTTTTCGCCTACTTTTTGTCATCAACTACTAATAGACATCTAGTACAACACATATGTGTCGGGTAAGGGAAAAAATTCCGGCCAAGAATGGCCAAAAAATAGGAAAAAACCCGGCCAGGGGGCAAATCGAACAGACGTGCATAGTTTAGGGGGCAAAACGCTTATTAAATTAGTTTAGGGGGCAAGTCGCAAAAACGTGCATAGTTCAGGGGGCTTGATGCTTTTATCCCAATAAAATATATCAACGCAACATTTGCACTTGAAAACTAAAAGATAACTAATTAGGTTTGCGACAGCTTTGCGACAACTTCACATAATGTACAACTGTAAAATTGGCAAATATTGTCATTTTGAAACAATCTACAATTTTACGCATAAATCATCTTGAATTTTTAATAAAAGTCATCAAAGTGTCATGCATCTTTTTTGTAACTAATGAAGTTTGATGGGTAGAGGTACCTTTTGTTGGTAGCAAAATTGGGCGTTAAGTATTTTCAAATGGTTCTAAGATTCATTTTATTTTTTCCAGTTTATATATTCCTAACAAATCCAGAATTTGTTCTTAGAGCAAGAGCTGCCTTTACTATACTTCTAATTGGGTATGTTTTATTCTTTTTTTTTTTGTTTTTAATTGTACGATCAAGAACGAATTGTTATTGATTCCTCAAACCTTTTCCAGTTTTGATGCTCTAGTGTTGATCAATAATTACTCCACATAATACGAAGAGATGCATCTCACTTAAGGATCAAATTTTCTTGCTGACTTTTCGATGATGATAAAACTTGTCAATCCTATTAATAAATTGCGTTTCCTGAGTTCAACTTGCCATCCTTTCTCCCGCTAGTTAAATGATAGCTTATACTTAATAATCATTGGAGGATAAGTGTTAACGGGTTGTATATTATTCCCTATTTAACGAGTATATTTTTGGGTTGGAACGCCGATCCCGGCCCGAGGGGATTGTTGGTTTTTATTGATTTGGGGCTGGACTCGGATATTTTTCGAGGTGCCTACGTATCCCCCGATTGAGAGTCAAGCCACTCGTAGTTCTTGTTCTTGGTGTTGATTATTTGGAGTATATCGATTTTATTGATTGTGTTGATTTTGTATCTGTTGAAAGAGTTGACCTTTGTGAAGCCTTCAGAAAGAAAGGAGTTCGCCCTCTCCTCTGAAGCATTTTTTCTTTTAGTTTTATAGAGAACATGAGTTCCCTTGGGAGCGTCCCCCCTCTCCTTCTTTGATCTCTTATCTCTACCTTTTATAGAAGTCTTTTAGGGACATGTGTCACTGTGCATGTGTTCACATGTGTCATTATGAATGTGTGAAGAGATAGGTTTTATCTGTTTGGTATATCTGCTGACGGGGTACTGACCAGGATGAATTATCCTCTCCGATAGCTTCAATGTGCTCTGATTAACTGGCTCCTTGGTTTCCTTCTCTCCGATGGGCGGTACCTATCGGAAACGCTGGATAAGTGAGAGGGAATGCTCGTCTGATGCTGTTGTAGTTCCGATAGTGGTCCATTGTTAGGTTGTCTTCTTCTGATGTGCACTCCGATAGGTGTTTCTATCTTGGTCTTGGGTTCCGGAAATTGGGCATGTTTCCGAGGGGTCTGATTTGATTTCCGAGGGCTTTGCTTTGTCTCCGAGGGCTTTGCTTGGCCTTCGTGAAGTAGTGTTTTAATATCCAAGCCCTCGTAGAATGTCTTCCAACGTTCCTTGTGTTTAGACAAGGCTTTCTTGTTCAGATAGGACAATGTTCTTGCATTCATGTCTTTTTGACGTGCGCTCCGAGGGGTTCTAGGTTTTGATAGTGCATTTTTATCGCGCTTTGGCCCTCGGGATAAGTTCTCCGATAGCTTTTAGACATCGGAGGGTGTAGGGGGTGTAGGGGGTGTTCTCGTATTTTGGGGGGACTCGAGGTCTTGGCCGTGTGATACGGGTATTTTGTAGTTACGAGTATAAATCATATAATAATATCTCCGGAAATTTTAGTAATCGAATTATGGTATGTTTTAAGCACGTGGATTTTTACCCTGTTAACAATAAGCTTCTTCAATTATCGAGATTACCAATCGATCGTTCAATTGAATATTCTTTGCTTCAACTTCTTGTTTTTGAGTTTTGGTAGATGGATGCTTTGTATAAAGCTCACTTATCTCCAAATATTTTTTTTATTTCCTCGTTTTGACATTTTAAGAGCCTCAATGAGACATCTCTCTTATCCTCGACTATAGTAGCTCTTATTTATGGTTCTGGTGGCACACTAGACTTCACTTAGTGCTACTGAGTAGATGGTTGTTGATCCACTATAAGCAACGAGAAGGGCTGCACCCAAACAAAGATTTGTTGTCTTTTGGGTAATATATCATTTTGTATATAATACACTCGTTGTAGAAGTCACTAGCCCTCTACGTATTAAAATCCGTATGATATAATTACAGTATGGTAAAATTTCACTTTTTGTCTATTATTATATTTTAAAGTTTACTTTTTGTCCTTTATTTTATTAGGTCGTAGAAAAATCCATTAATTTTTTAAATTCGACACAAAATGCCCAGTTAGTTTGACAATAGATCGTTTATATAAGTATGGGTTGGTTACAGTGGAGTACGAAGGAAATACAACGAGTCTATCTTAACAAACTAGGCCTAATCTCGGTGTCTCGATTAGGCTTGGTCCGGAACACCTCGGACTAACGCCTCGATGCTCGGATGGCAAGGGTATGTCGGTAATTAGATCGGGCGTATATCGGTGATCAGCTTCGATGTGATGTCGATGACCACCCTCGATATGGTATCGGTAGTGTGGTGGTATGACGTATCAGTGGAGCACGAGGGTTATCTCGATATCGAGTACGGTATCGAGAGTGAGATCGGTGATTTCTTTCGATATGAAGCGTGGTAGCTCAGGGATAATAATTGCTTGTTTTGGGATCCGGGCGTCGCGTATTTATAGACCTCGGGATTCGGGGACCACAGTACCATAACGGTGCTTATCACCGATATGATGTCGAAAGTGATCCCCGATATGGTTAAATATGGGCCTGGTTTGGGCCAGGCCCCATATGCGGGAAATGCCCATATCATGTAGTCCCCCAATTTGGGATTCTTATCTTAGAGATAAGAATTCGCAAATTTAATTTTGAATTTCTGGGTTACCTGTACCCTTTGTCCCGCCAGTTCAAATGACGGAGATCAAATTTGCGGGGAATGCACTTTGTGATGAACTTCGATGGACCCCCTAATGCAGTGGACGCATAGTTTGAGGTTCTCGTTTGAATTCTTCGTTCGTCGTATGAGATTCTGAATTCCTCGCACCTATCGGGATTGCACTCTTTGATAAACTTTGGTGAACCCCCCATTGCGTCTGTCCTTGCCACTGTCCTTTTATCTATATCGAATATCAGTACCGATGTGAGATCGAAACTTTATTTCGATTTAGCATCTCCGATGTCTATAAATAGGGCTTGTAGGGAAGTGAAACTCACTTTGGTTTTTAGCGAAAATTCGTTGTTCCTCCGAAAAGTATGTCGAATTTCTCTTTCGATATCTCTTTCGATATCGTTTTCGATATCTTTTCCGATCTATTTTCCGATTTATTTCCATATGTATATATATGTGCCTAGATATTTTAAGTTAAATAACTAACCTTGCCATGTTTATTCATTTCAGGCTTTAACGTTCAACTTGATTGTTCTCACTAAGCGCCTCAGTATGTCGTTCGCCAGGAACTATGTTGGCTCAGGTTTGCCCGAGATGGATTTTGAAGGGATCAAAGTGGAATTTTACTGAAAATGAGATGTTTGGGTCTGACCAATTGACTGGCGACCAATTTGATGTTGAATTTTCTGCTCCGCCGGAAGCTGACGGCCCAAATGTAGATGAGTGGGGCTTGGGGACCAGCCCCCCGAAATATAAGACCTCGGAGAAGTATGAGGATATGACGTCTCGCGTTCCTCATCATGCTGGTCATTACTACGATGAGTATGACATCCCCGAGGGGTATAAGGTTATATTCCCTAGCGCGGATCAACGAATGCATACTCCACAAAAGGGTTGCATCACTGTTAATGACAAGCATTTTAAGAACGGACTACGCTTTCCAATTGATCATGCGGTTAGTGCTATTATATCGAGTATCGGGGTCTGCTTGGGGCAGCTATCCCCCAATTCTTTGGGGTACATCGTGGCCTTCATTTGTGTCATGAGAGCCTTGGGTGCCCCTTGTGGGGTTAATGAGTTCTGGCACCATTTTAGTGTCATGGTCAACAGGAAGGGCGGTGACAAAGGAATCTTTTGTGTGCGGGCCCAGGGGGGTCTTAGGTTCGTGCAATATACTCAATCCAGTTATGGATTTGGTAATAAGTGTGAGTATATGTACATCCAGGAGAGGACAGTTGGTGAATTTGATGTGCTTCCTAGTGTGTGGTGCGAAGACACCAAATATGAGAGATGAGCCGATGTCGGGATAACTGCACATAGCCTTGAATTTCTGAGGAATCTGATTAACCATCCGTACAACGGTACCCTGCTTTGCAGTGACATAGTTTTGCGAGCAAGTGGGATATCTCCCTACGTTATAACGGTCCCTCTACTCTCGGTAAGTGTTATATCTTTACAAATCGATAACTTTCCCCCGATTTATCTCTTGACCTTACGTTTCATGTATCTTGCGGTCGATTTGGTAGAGTACTGTAGTCTGGCTGCGATAGCTGAACGTAGACAGCTGGGGGCCGATGCCGCTACGGAAGATGCGCCTCCACTCGTCAAGAAGAGGGGCCATGAGGGCGTACGCAAGAATGCGAAGAAAACTGCTCCATCATCGAGTAGAAATGCCGCAGGCGTGGGTGGCGCCTCGCAGTCTCAAAATGACGTTGATGTCGGGACGTCCACGGGGTCAAAAAGAAGGAGGGAGGAGGGTAGTTCAAGCGGAGATCACATCTGTCTATTCTGATATGTAAGTAATCTTTATGTCTATTGGATGCGTATTTCTTTTGGGTTTTTATTCAATTGAGCAGTCAATTCCTTATTGTGAATATGCAGGTGGCGAGCTTTTTGAAAGGTTTTTTGGCGATGGATGTTAAGGGCCAATCGGATCACGCAGAATCGCTCCGGGTTACCAACGGTTTGCTCGAAAAGTTGGGTGAGTACGACCCCGTTGCTGCTGTGCAGCTCCAGCACGAGAGAGATGAGGCCCTGGACATTTTGAAAACCAGTGAGAGTAATGTGAGAGGCCTGTATGACGATAATAAAAGGTTGATCGCAGAGCTCGATGAGGCTAGACTTATTGCTGGTAGTGAGGCGTCCCGACGGGAGGCAGTTGAGGCCGGGGCCGCCATTCTGAAGGACCGTTTAGCCCAGGCTGAAAGGCACATGCGGTGCATGACGCTGAGCAAGAGCCAATTGACCAGTGCGGCCAAACAATTTCTTCTGAGTTGGTCTTATAAGATAATATGTGCTGAGCGGGGCTTGCTCGAGCGGGAGGAGGCCAAAGCCTCCGTTATAGGTCAAATTCAGCTGGAAGGTGGTTTCAAGGACGGTTATGATCCTTCAGCCATAAATTCGTTGAAGGGGCCGGACGGAAAACTTTTTGAAGATTCTGACGGTGATGACGAAGACCTAGAGCCAGAAGTGGAGTATCGTGAGATTATCGATCAGAAGAGTCTGGCGTTAATCCATATTAAAGGAGCTCCTAGTTATCCCGGTTGAGAGTTTAGGGATTGTAATTTTTACTTTTGGCCCAATTGCCTCTGTATATAATTTGATGGTTTACCCGTTAATTCAATCAATCCTTTTTGCGTGTCTTGATTTATATTTGTTCATACGTATTCAATGTGTGTTTGCTTGTCTTATCATTACGCCTCGTTGCTGTGTCGCCTATCAGGTTGTACCGGATTATATTCGCTAATCCTCCTCATCGGAAGGAGGTGCTTCTATTTCTGTTTTTTAGTGTCCGACCCCGTTATCACAGGGAAAACGTGTTGTGTGTGAAATTTTCAGCCGCCAACTTTGACAACTATTCCTTTCACAGCTCCAACTATTCCTTTGACGGCTTCTCCAACTATTCCTTTCACGGCTCCAACTATTCATTTCACGGCTCTAACTATTCCTTTGACGACTTCTCCAAATTCAGTGCCTATAAATAGCAAAGGTCCTCAGTAGTGAAATGTATCCCTTCAAAGTTCTTTTCTTTTCTCTCTAATTATACAATGTTGTATTTTATACACCGAGAGAGTGTAGATTAGGGAGTGGTGAGAAAGATCTGTCGGGGTCGTCGGGTCGAGTGAGAATTATGTAATTGTACGAGTTTTGTAGTGAATTTTGCTCGGGTCCCCGTGGTTTTTCTCCGGTGAAGGAGTTTCCACGTTAAATCCTTGTGTTGTTACTATCGTCAATATTATATTCGTGTTGCTTCGTAATTACCTCATGGGCAAATCCTGGGGGCGGTATTTGAGGCGGTTCAAATACCCAACAAGTGGTATCAGAGCCCGGGTTCTGCCGGAGGTGGAGTTACTGCTGGGGTGGAGTTGTGGTGTGGTGTAATATGAATACGTATTGTAAAGGCGGTTCTGTCAAAGGTAATTGGTTATTAAGCGGGACCGTTGTGACCCCACCAATTACCTGGGAACCACAAAACGCTGTCAGGAAAGACGAGCTATCTCTTTCCGGGGGTTTAGTTTGTACTATTCTCAGAAAGTTCACCAACTCACCGGAGTAATGTCAGGAAGCAATGGTATGGATATGGAAAATTTTGACAAAAAAATCAACTATGACTTGTGGCGTGTTCAAGTCGGAGAGAAGTCGATTTGGTCAGGTTACACAAGGATTCAACCTACGGAGGGTATACCTTTCTCCATAGCGATGTCGGAGAAAGAGAACAAAACAGTGACGTTTCCATTCTCGTGGTTGAGTAGAGAAAAGGGGATGATGGTGTACGGAGAATAATTATATCTCCACGAATGTGTTTCCTTTCTCGATGGGTTTTCGGAGAAAGAGATAAGTGTTTGTGTTCCTTTCTTCAGGGTCATACGGAGAAAGATCGAGTATACAGAGATACGCTGTATCTCTATGTTTTGTTTGCCTTTCTTCAAGGTTATTCGAAGAAAGATCGGGTATACGGAAATAAGAGATATTTCCATGATCGTTTGCCTTTCTTCAGGGTTATTCGAAGAAAGATTGGGTATACGGAGGTGTTGTATATCTCCACGTTTGTTTGCCTTTCTTCAGGGGATTACGGAGAAAGAGAAGTTTTGAGCAAGGGGGAGCGTTCGCCCCTACATGTAAAGTCGTTTCAAGGAATGATCCTGGTGAGCGATAAATCGTGTTCCTCTTTTAGCAAGAGAAGAAATAATTAAGTAAAGTTGGGGCTGGAGGGGGAGATTGTTGTGTGTGAAATTTCCAGCCGCCAACTTTGACAACTATTCATTTCACAGCTCCAACTATTCCTTTGACGGCTTCTCCAACTATTCCTTTCACGGCTCCAACTATTCATTTCACGGCTCCAACTATTTCTTTGACGGCTTCTCCAAATTCAGTGCCTATAAATAGCAAAGGTCCTCAGTAGTGAAATGTATCCCTTCAGAGTTCTTTTCCTTTCTCTCTAATTATACAATGTTGTATTTTATACATCGGGAGAGTGTAGATTAGGGAGTGGTGAGAAAGATCTGTCGGGGTCGTCGGGTCGAGTGAAATTTATGTAATTGTACGAGTTTTGTACATAGTGAATTTTGCTCGGGTCCCCGTGGTTTTTCTCCGGTGAAGGAGTTTCCACGTTAAATCCTTGTGTTATTACTATCGTCAATATTATATTCGTGTTGCTTCGTAATTACCTCATGGGCAAATCCTGGGGGCGGTATTTAAGGCGGTTCAAATACCCAACAAAACGTTATTGCTCAAATGTATAGGATCGACCCCGTTATCGCAGGAGATATTCTTTTTGTGGGTAGGGGCCCATCCCGTTATCATAGGGAACCCGCTATCGTTCAAATGTTTAGGATCGACCCGTTATCACATAGGATATTCTTCTTGTGGGTAGGGGACCATCCCGTTATCACAGGGAACCCGCTACCGTTCAAATGTTTAGGGTCGACCCCGTTATCACATGGGATATTCTTATCTTTGTAGGTGATCCGTTACCACTCATGGGTAGGAGCCCGCCCGTTATAACAGGGGAACCCGTTACCGCGTATGGGTAGGAGCCTTTTCTTTATAGATGACCCGTTACCGCTCATGGGTAGGAGCCCGCCCGTTATCACAGGGGAACCCGTTACCGCTCATGGGTAGGAGCCTTTTCTTTGTAGATGACCCTTTACCGCTCATGGGTAGGAGCCCGCCCGTTATCATAGGCGAACCCGTTACCGCTCATGGGTATAAGCCTTTTTTTTGTCTATGTTCCCTGGTGACTCTGTCGTCGTGGAGTCTATGGGTCGTTAGGTCCTGTAAAACATCACAGACAAGAAAGGTATGCAAAAACTTATATGAAAGCACGAAATGATGCGCATGTGTTATATGCGGAATGTTCCCTCGATTTGGGAATTCTAACGTGCCTGTTGTACCTGTTTGTACCTGTTGCACCTGTGTAGATGGATAATATTGAATAATCTGGGGCGGTGTCCCCTGAATCCCTTCTTTGAAAGGTGAGGGTTTAATATACCCTATGTCCTTTTTGGACATAGTGATGTGTGATCCTTCGGGTTATGTACCTGTAAGAGGGCGATGTGTTAAATATATATCTATGGGAATACTCCCCGAATTTCTCGTGCAATTCTCTGCACTTCCGTAATATCCGATTAGGACATATCCCTGCATGAAATATGAGATTCCATAAAATAATTATATTATAGGGAAAATAAAAAAGTAGTGACGGATAACGGTCGAAGGCTAGGTAAACCTAACCCGCCTACGTATCCCGTTGAGTGGGGAATCAGACCGGCGTAGTTCCCCCTATTTTAGTTACATGCTGACCCACGCAGGGGCAAAATAAAAGATAACGGTCGAAGGCTAGGTAAACCTAACTCGCCTACGTATCCCGTTGAGCGGGGAATCAGACCGGCGTAGTTCCCCCTGTTTCAAGTTACAAACCGACCCACGATGGGGCAATGTTCTGATTGTTCAAGCATGATTTTAAAAATTGAGGAAACTTAAACGATTGCGCTGGTTGTTTCTCACGGTAATTACTCCATAGCTTGTTGACCCTGATTTGGCGCGATTGCTTCTTCCTCCGCTTCTCTAATTCTTGGCAACGTAAGGGAAGTGATGTAGCATAACCAAGCCTCTTCCTGGTTAGCGACCACTTCTCCGATCCATCCTCCTGCTGGGAATTTCACCTTCTGATGGAATGTGGATGCCACCGCTCTTATCGCGTTCAGGGACGGCCTGCCGATTATGACATTGTATGCGAACACGATCGTATACTGAACATTGATAGTTTGCCTGTGCGGTTCTTGTCCAAATGATGTGGGAAGGTTCACTTGTTCTAGGGGAATTGTTTCTGCTCCACCGAATCCCACCAGTGGCGTACGGACCTATTCAATTACATGGTGGCCGAGCGCCATCTTCTCCAAAGCATGTGCAAATATAACATTGGTGGAACTACCATTGTCTATGAGTACTTTGTGTACAACGTAGTTAGCAATGTCAAGCTTAACAACCAAGGGGCAGTCGAGCTTGCCCGCCTGGATGGCTTCGGGGTTGAGATCCAAGAGGTCCCTGCTGGAAAACGTGATAACCTCGTCTGGAAGCTCCTCAATTAGCGTTGTGAATCTGACAAAACGGTCCTCGTTCAGTCCACGGGTTATCTTCTTCCTCTGGTTGGTGGAATCTGCTCCTACAGTCCCGCCGCTTATCACATTAATCACCCCCTCGAAGGTGCATTATTTATTGTATTGCGTCCTTGTCCACTCTCAATTGCCTTAAGGCCCTCCCTTCTTGGGGATTGGGACCGCTCTCTCGATTCAGCATACTGCCCGCTCACCTTAACGAACTCTCTTAACCTCCCGTCCTTAATCAACCTCTCAATCTCATCTTTCAGGTCATAGCAATCCTTTTTGTCATGGCCTGTCTGGCGGTGGTACTCATAGTAGCGCCTAGATTTCTTGGTGAAATACGTCTCCTTGATTTTCTGAGGCGCATTTAACCAATTCTTGATTTGTGCGACGACCAAGATAGTGCGGATGTCCTGGTTGAGGGGAGTGTATCTCTTCAGCGACCTGTCTCTCCATCCCCTGCTCTTGTTCCATGCCTCTCTACCCATTTCCCTGCCGGATTCCTGGGGTCTAAGCTTAGCTGCCATCATTGCGTCTTCATAAATCACGGTACGTGCCAACTCGTTTATCCGATTTATGGTAGGTTCTGTGAGCTTGATCAGTTCTTTGGCAAATCTATTGTGTGTCGTTGCCCTGAATAAGGTCTGTAATACTTGTCCCCCGTAGGGGTTCTCCACCTTCAGTAGCTTCTCATTGAATCTGTTCATGAATTCCCCGAGAGTTTCCCTCTCTCTCTTTGTTTTAACGCTTCCAGATGGTGCATGCTTGTCTTCATCCGCTTCTGACTGGAAAAGTGGTTCTCCAACCTCTCCTTCATCTGCTCGAAGCTAGAGATAGATCCCGCTTCGATTCTGTTAAACCAGTCTAACGCCGCTCCTATTAGTGTTGTTGCCATTATTTTTTGCCTTAATGCCTTCGGAAAAGTCTTGTAAGTTCAAGAGACTCTCCACGGCGTGGATTTGATCCCTTGGGCCACTCTTCCCATCATATGGTTTTATAGTCGGAATCTTGTCTCCTCTGCACAACACTTCTTTCTCGATTTCATAACAGAAGGGAGTCGACGGTCGTCGGTGTCCAACGACTGTCATTCCACGGTTTACGTTCCTTCTCCCAGCTTCCATGTCCTTAGTCATTTTAGCTGTCTCCCTTATCATGTTACATCTGTCCTCCTCAAACGTCCTGGCCCTCTGATCGTTCTCTGTATCATCACTTACTTCTACCCTCTCTTCACTTCTGGCCCTTGTCAAACGCTCTCTTCCAGTGATGTCCATTCGACCCCCTTCTAGGATATCCTCTTCGTCTCGCTCTTGCCTTGTCCTTCGTTCCACTATGCGCGGCAACAAATTCTCTAGTGTAGCGTCAAGCGCCGCTTTTACAGAAGCGTTGATCTGCGCTAGCACCTCCAGGGTTATGGCGGCAGGGGGAACAACGCTCTGTTCTGCAGCCCTCGTCTCCTCTGAGCTGGGAAGATCTGCGTTTGGCACCTCGGTTATTGGGACATCCGCCGCCGAGTTTTCAGTGGTCGGGCCCTCAGTAGCAGGTTCCGCCGTATTCGATGCGGCAGTGGTTGGCCCTGTATCTGTGGCCCTCGATGGCCTCCCGGGCCCGCGCCTACGTCGCGGTTCATTTTGTGATGGAGGAAGCTCCATCTCGGCTTGGGTCATTGTTTGTTCTTGGCCAGTCGGCTGTTGAGGGAGTGGTGTGTCCTCAATCCTCGTGTTCCTAGTTCTGACTCTGTTAAATTCGGATCGGGTCCTCCTTCCTTGCATCTTAACGTCCTCGTCCGGGAACTGGTGTTCCCACAGACGGCGCCGCTAGTTTGACAATAGATCGTTTATATAAGTATGGGTCGGTTACAGTGGAGTACAAAGGAAATACAACGAGTCTATCTTAACAAACTAGGCTTAATATAGGTGTCTCGATTAGGCTTGGTCCGGAACACCTCGGACTAACGCCTCGATGCTCGGATGGCAGGGGTATGTCGGTAATTAGATTGGGCGTATATCGGTGATCAGCTTCGATGTGATGTCGATGACCACCCTCGATATGGTATCGGTAGTGCGGTGGTATGACGTATCAGTGGAGCACGAGGGTTATCTCGATATCGAGTACGATATTGAGAGTGAGTTCGGCGATTTCTTTCGATATGAAACGTGGTAGCTGAGGGATAATAATTGCTTGTTTTAGGATCCGGGCGTCGCGTATTTATAAACCTTGGGATCCGGAGACCACAATACTATATCGGTGATTATCACCGATATGATGTCGAAAGTGATCCCCGATATGGTTAAATATGAGCCTGGTTTGGGCCAGGCCCCATATGCGGGAAATGCCCATATCACCAGTAGACCTTCGAACGGGATCAACACGTTTTTTTGCCAACGTGGCACTCTACCTATGACTTCCACCTAGACTAATTAAGTGATGTATGGAATAATTTCATAATTTATTTATTTAAATTAGTGTAAAATATTAAAAGATAGAAAAAGAAAAGAAGGAAAAAAAGAAAGAAAGGAAAACACACACACACACACAAAAAGCCCTTTCTTCTTCTTTCTCCTCCACGGCACACCACCCGCACCACCACCTCCACCTCCACCTTCTCTCTCTCTCTCAGAATCACCTCCGGCGAAAGATTCCCAACACTACGCTGAAGGAACTACCGATTTGCAGCGGAGACCGTCGGAAGTAGAGCCCCGCATCGAAACATCAATGTTAGGAGAAAAGCCGCAGTGTTTTCGGCGGCAGAGAAGACTCTTTCAAACAATTCAGTTCCTGCAAATCCCATTATCCTTCGGCGAAGAAGTTCCAGCAGCTTTTCGACAACAAAGCGATAGCATACTCCCAG
Source organism: Linaria vulgaris (assembly GCA_948329865.1). Lineage (NCBI taxonomy): Eukaryota > Viridiplantae > Streptophyta > Magnoliopsida > Lamiales > Plantaginaceae > Linaria > Linaria vulgaris. The sequence continues at coordinate 77,766,680 of OX415252.1, forward strand.
ATTCTCGGTCATCCACAAAAAAACGACAACAATCCCCTGCCGTGGCCGCCGTCGTGGAAGCTTTACCTCACCGTACAACTGAAGCTTGGAGGTAGACATCAATCGTTGGAATTGATGTGGGGCATCGAGTTTGGCAGAGATCGAGCCAAAGTTAAATTGGCAGAGGAGCGGCGGAGCAATATAGGAGGTGACAAGTTTGGTCCGCTAAGTTGGCATCTTTTCGATTTTCATCCCCTAAATTGGCACACCTCGATTTTTATCCTTTAATTTGGCGCTATGCTGCAATTTTAGTCTCTCGTCGGCCCAATTTTAAAATCCCGCCGTATAAAGTCCATGTGGTGCCCGTTGACCCGATTTTCACCAATTTTGACCAATTTCAATAATTGAAAACAAACGTGGATGCCACGTACGTATGTGTGCCACCTAACATAATTTTCTTTTTATATTTTCATTAAACTGAATCCAGAGTAAAATAAAAAATTTAAACAATCTTAAAATACTGAACACACGCTTCACAATTTCTCTCTCCCCGCTACTTTCCCTCTTCTTCCCAACGCTGCCACCACCACCACGATCGCCCGTTCCGTGTCGCAGTTCTCGATCTTTTCATCTTCTCTGGCCAACACAAGGTAATTTTATTGATTAAGGCGTGTATCGACTACTTAAAATTTTATTCAACCATCACTTAACAGTAAATATTTGATATAAGAACTAGTTGTCATTGTATATCGAGATCCGGGAGGGAGAAATTGTGAAGTGTGTTTAGTGTTTAAATTTGTTTGAATTATTCTTTTATTTTAGTTTGGATTCACGTTAAGTTAAATATTTTTTTATTTTTTTAATATTATGTGGCACACACGTGGCATTCAAGTGTGTTTTTAGGTATTGAAATTGGTCAAAATCGATGAAAATTGGGTCAACGGGTGCCACATGGGCATTTCACAGTGGGATTTTGAAATTGGGCCGACGAGAGACTAAAATTGCAGTAAAGTGCCAAGTTGAGGGATGAAAATCGAGGTGTGCCAACTTAGGGGATGAAAATCAAAATTTTGCCAACTTAAGGGACCAAACTTATTTTTTCCCCTAAGTACGGTGGATGAAAGTGGATTTGGGTTGGATGAGAATGTGGATGGTGGTGATGAAAAAAGGTGGTGAGTTTGCTGTTTAATGGTGGTAGGGGTGTACGCGGGTGTGTTATAGCGGATGACAACGAAAAAAGACACCATACCCAATGTTGGTGGTTTACCAATTACTTTACACGTGCGGGTGGTAACAATTTACAAACCATGCGGGTTGCGGGTTGGGAGGGTGATGGGCGGGTTACATTAAATAGATTACAAAAACGAAGAAGGAAAAGACGCATGTTCGAGCGGGTTGAGCTTGTTCGGAGGCCCGATGGGCATTTTGTGTTGATTTTTTTGAAAGATAATGGATCTTTTTATAGCCCAATAAAATTAAGGACAAAAAGCAACTTTAAGACATAATAACGAGCAAAAAATAAAAGTTACCCTTAAAGTATCTCAACGCAACATTTGCACTAAAAAACTAAAAGATATCTAATTAGGTCTGCGTCAGGTCTACGCCAAAGTTCACATAATGTACAATTGTTAAATTAGCAAATATTGTCATTTAGAAACAATCTACAAGTTACGCATAAATCCTCATAAAATATTATTAATAAAAGTCATCAAAGTGTCATGCATCTCACCTTTTATTAGTTGACTGTTAGTTACTAATGAAGTTTGACGGGTAAAAATGCCTATTGTTAATAGCAAAACTAGGCGTTACGTATTTTGAAATGGTTTAAGATTCATTTTTCTTGCATTATATATATATATATATATATATATATATTCAAATGAAATCTAAACTTTGTTTTAGAACAAGAGTTGCCTTTACTATACTTCTAAATGGGTATGTATTATATATTTTTTAATTGTACGACAAAGAGCGAATTTTTATTGATTCTTTGAACGTTTCCAAGTTTTGATGCTCTAGTGTTGATCAGTATAAAGATGCACCTCATTCAAGGATCTAAGTTTCTTGCTGACTTTCCGATTATGATAAAACTTGACAATTCTATCAACGAATTGTGTTTTTGGAATTCAACTTGCCATCCTTTCACCCGCTAGTTAAGTGATAGCTTATACTTAATAATACTTGGAGGATAAACTTCTTCAATTATCGAGATTACCAACGCTACAACACACTCCTCCAGTGTCATGCACTCTCCTCAAGTCTGGCTATGATAGCCTTCTCCCCTCATTGGCTCCAGTCATTGACTGTGACCAATCCTGGCTAGCATAGTGTAGTTCTGGTTAGCCTTGCATACAGATGGCCTTGCTTCTCTTCGATTAGTTGGCTCCTTTGAGGGGTTGGATGAGTTTTGAGAGATAGAGATTACCTGTCTCCCTGTTCCTGTCCCCTCCTAAGTTCACCTGTTCAGTTCAAATGCCAGAAGCAGCAGATTCTTCACAGAAGCATTAGTAGTCTTTTTTAAATAATAATGTGGTTTAGTTTATCACAAATACTTCTGTCAACTCCATTTTTATTCCCTTTGGTTATTATCCTACTAGTAAGAGTGTAGCCAACATCTTTCCATACATGTTCCTCCGTGAATTTCTTACCCTCAAAGATTATTTTGTTCCTAGCTTTCCAGATTCCTGCTATGACTTCTCCCAGAGTTGCTGCTCTTATATGAAAGATTCTGGCTCTCTTCTTTTGTGACTGGTGGAACCTCCTTATCCAGCTTTCCACATCCTTTGGGCATGGGTTTAGACCTGTGCTTTTCATCACTTTACAAAGAACATTATATGTCCAGTCACAGTTAAAGAACAGATGATTATGAGTTTCAATTTCATTACCACAAAAGACACAGTTAGTATCTGGTAAATTTATAAATTTACCCACTCTATCTTTTGTTGTTAGTCTGCCTTGCACAGCTAACCAGTGAATGAAAGTTGCTTTTGGTGTAGCTATTGTTTTCCACACTTGATTCCACCATTCCACCTCAGGGTTCAGTTTTGTCATCTGGATGTATAGAGCATTTGCCCCTTGAAGTTTTCCTTCTTTCACTTCTCCTCTCTGTTTTAGACTTGGCATTACTTCAGCTATTCTGTCCCTTAGCTCCAGTAGTAGGTGTTTCCACCAAGGGGAGTCACTTCTCTTCTCCTCCACTTCCCATATGGTTTTATCTTTCAATTTGTGCTCTTTTATCCATCTTTGCCATATAGTTTGTGCTCCTTCCTTCTTGTGCAGTTTTATCACTTGCATTCCCAGCACAACTTTATTCCATCCTAGTACCTCTTTTATTTGCAAACCCCCTCTCTTGTATTCCTGACACACCTTTGACCATGCTATTGTACTCTTCTTTCCCGTTTCTTTTCCTGCCCAAAGATAGCATCTACACACCTTCTCAATTTGCTTTATGACTCCAACTAGTATAACAAAGATGTAGCTACAGAAGTTTTTTATGCTCATTAATACTGCCTTGATCATTTGTAATCTTCCTGCATAACTTAGGTTCCTTTATTGCCAACTCTGGATCTTGCTAATCATTTTCTTTATTAGTCCCTCATAATCTGTTATCTTCAGTGTCTTTGGACTCAGTGGAATTCCCAAGTACCTTATTGGGAATTTTCCTCCTCAAAACCCCACAATTCTTTAATTTCCTTGGCTTCCTCATGTCCCACTCCTGCCAGGAATACATTGCTCTTGCCTTCACTTATTTTTAGCCCTGACATGTCAGAAAATTCCTTCATTGTGTTCTTTAGGATCTCCATTGATTTCCAGTCCCTCCTACAAAATAGTAGAAGGTCATCAGCAAAAGCCATATGACATAACTGTATTTTAGCACATTTTGGGTGATAATGAAACTGTTTGTTATTTTCAGTATTCTTTCTAATCAGTCTAGCCAAGTAATCCATGCAGAACACAAATAAGTAGGGGGAGAGTGGGTCCCCTTGCCTCAACCCTTGTTTACCCTCTGTATTCCCTTCTAAACTCCCATTAATATTAAAAGAGAACCTAGGGCTAGTCACACAGATTATAATCAGGTTCACAAATTTCCTATCAAAATTATAACTATACAAAACATTCTCCACGAAATTCCAGTTAACTGTATCATAGGCCTTCTGAATATCTATTTTCAACATACCCCCAGGAGAGATATTCTTCCTACCATAACCCCTAACAAGTTCTTGAGCTAGGAAGATATTTTGAAAGATGTCTCTATGTTTCACAAAGGCAGATTGACTATGAAGAATAATCACGCATCGTGTTTTTAATCCTATTTGCAATCACTTTTGTAACAGCTTTATATATAACATTGCAACATGCAATAGGTCTGTATTCAGTGATATAAGATGGATGCATAACTTTAGGAATCAAGCATACATCAGTTGTATTAATTTGCTTTAATAACTTCCCTGTATTGAAGACCTCCTGCACTGCTTCACACACCAATTGTCCTGTGATGGTCCAGCTTTTCCGGTAGAAACCTGAGCTCATGCCATCTGGTCCTGGGCTTTTCATGTCATTAATATGGAATATAGCCTCTTTGATTTCTTTCTGGGTGCATTGTTCCCCCAGCACTTTGTTCATGTCATCTGTCACTCTAGGGCCCATCTGTATAGCTGTTGTGTCAACTTCTGTGACTTCATACTCTGTCCCCAGGAGCTTAGTATAAAACTCAGTGATGTGTTTCACAATGTCCTCTCTTTTATGGATCAATTCCCTTGTTGTGTCATGGATAGCTATGATATTATTGTGTTTTGATACTGTTGAAGAACAATTTGGAGCATATGTCCCCATCTTTGATCCACTCCAGTTTAGCAGCTTGAGCTGTTTGGCTCATCACGACGGTAATAGCTCTTATTTCTGGTTGTGGTGGCACACTATGCTCCATTAAGTGCTGCACCCACGCGATGGTTTGTTTTGATTTGGATAAATATCATTTAGTATATTGTCTGCCTTGATAAAGTAAATAAATCAAATATGTAGTGAATCCATCTGCATTTGATTTATCTCTCTCGTTTACATACACATTAAAATCTCTTTAGTGAAATGTATTTAACCAAAAGTAAGCCACGAATTTTCGTAATTATTAAATAATACTATAATAAACTCGCTTTGGCAGTCGCTTACCCTCTATATATACTAAGATCCATATGGCATAATTAAAATATCTCAACACAACATTTGTACTTAAAAACTAAAAGATAATTAATTAAGTTTGCGATTGATTTGTGCCAGATTTATTTAAATGTAAAATTGTTAAATTAGCAAATATTTTCCTTATTCAAACAATCTATCATTTTACGCATTAATCCTCATCGCATATTATTAGTTATCAAAATTTACATAATGTAAAGTTTTTTAATAAGCAATTACAATCTATCATTTTACGCATTAATCCTCATCGCATATTATTAGTTATCAAAATTTACATAATGTAAAGTTTTTTAATAAGCAATTTTTTTAATGGATCTACCATTTTACAGATTAATCCTCATCACAAATTATTTAGAAAAGTCATCAATGTGTCATGCATCACCCCTTTTCTTAGTTGACTGGTTAGTCACTGTTTAAGAATGATGGATTTAAGTGCCTATTGATAAAAGTAAAATTGTACATTAAATATTTTGTAATGGTTCTAAAATTAATGTTTTCTTATCGAATTTACAATTTTCTCATTAGAATAAGAATTGCCTTTATAGTACTTCTGGTTGGGTTAATTTTGTTTATTTATTTTTAATTGTACGATAAACAACTAATTGCTATCAGTTCATTGAACATTTCTAAGTTTTCCTCTTTTGCATCAACTTTCTTGTTTTTCACTTTTGGTAGATGATGCAGAGTATAGTAGGTTGTGTTTTCCAGTTGCAAGCTCATTCATCTCCAAAAAATATTCTTTAATTTCCTCATTTTAACATTTTAAGAGACTAAATTAATAAGATCTGTCTGCTACCCTCGACTGTAGTAGCCCTTGCTTGTGGTTGGGGTGGTACACTAGACTCCACACGTTGCTCCTGAATATAGATGGTTGTTGCTTCTGTTTTCTTTCTCTATTTACTTACTCATTATAAACTTATTAGTTGTTATACGTACTTAAACAGAGTACATTAAAGGCACTAGCTAGTTGCCTAATTAGTAATTACCAAACAATACTACATACCATGGCTATACCAGTTACTTACCTTCTATGTATTAAGATCCATATGATATAACTAATGTACCGCAAAGCAACATTTACATTAAAAAAATTAATTAGGTTTGCGGCTGATTTGCGCGCCATGTTCACATTCTGTAAAATTGTTAAGTACTTAAGCAAATATTTTATTTTTAACAATCTACCATCTTACACATTTATCCGCATCTCAAATCATTTAAAAAAGTCATCAAAGTGTAACGCTTCTCACTTTCTCTTAGTTGACTTCTCATAGTTGACTTGTTAATCGCTATTTAAGTTTGACGAATTGATGAAGTGCCTACTTATAAAAATAATATTGGACATTATATATTTTGGTAATGGTTTTGATATTTTTTTTTAGTTTATATATGCATATCGGATCTAGAATTAAAACAAGAGTTGCCTTTATTTTACCTCTTGTTGGGTTATTTTTATTCTTTTATTTTTAATCTTATGACATAGAACCTTATTGCTATCAATTCATGGAACATCAATACCCACAAAATGGGGGTTGTGGACTCTAACATTAAAGTTAGATAAGAAATTTCCGTACATGGAGGGTAAACTTCTTCAATTACCGAGATTACCACCCAATAATCCAGTTGATTTTTTTTTTAATTTGTTTTTGCATCAACTTTTTGTCCTTTACTTTCGATAGATCGATGCATTGTGTAATGGATTGTTTTCCCAGTTGCAAGCTCAATATCGAAAATTCTGCATTGTTGGTTCTTTAAAGAAATGACTTATCAAACGAGGTCCTCTATATAGAAGCTAAGGGCCAATTTTGGCCCTCTACAACAACAAAGTTTTTTAGTTTGGTCCTCTAGCGAATCTTTTGAATTAATTTGACCAGGCCTCGACCAAATTTGGCAGGTCTCAAAAGTATTTTAAATAACGCATTCACCCTAAAAATACTTAAATAATTTGCACCTTTTACCCTTTAACTGTTTTGATTTCACCCCACATGTACATGGCCGACAAGAATAATATTCTTTAAATTGTATTTGATAATTGAAATTTTAATTTTAAATTTCACTCTAAACTATCATCATATTTTTTTTAAATAATCATCAAATAGCATGTTTTTCTCAATTTAACATTATAGTTAATTAAATAATTTTTTATTAAAAGAACCTACTTTAATAATTTCAAATAACATATAACTATCTTTAATGACATATACTAAATTCAAGTTTTTTAATAATTGATCTAATAAAGAAAGGGTTTGATGCGTTTTTTTTAAAAATATGAGGGCTTTTTGTGCATGTTTTGAAAACACAAGGGGACTCGGTTACCGAAAACACGATGGGGCAACGTAAATACAAGGTGGAATTATTGAAAATACCTTGTAAGTATTCAATTTTCTTACTTTTAGCCCTGTAAGTTTTCGGGCCGATGAAAATGCCCATACCAAGCCCGATCGGGCTTTTTGTATCCGTGGCATCCATGTCGCATAAGGCCGCTACATGGGATGTTGAAAATATGCCCTCTAAAGTATAGTTACAAGGAATTTTTATTAATTTAATAATTTTATTTATATTTTTAATATTAAATCCGTAACAATTTAAAAATTATAACTAAAATCTGTAAAATCTATAATAAACTTAAAATTAAGAGTAATATTAATTTAAACAAAAAAAATACTGAAACTAAGAGTAATATTATCTTAAACAACAAAAATACGAAAAAAATTGTATAATTTTTCTCAATTCAAAAATATATTTAATAATTTTTATATATTATCATATCATACTAATAAATAATTAAGAAAGCAAAAACAGAAAAAAAAAAAAAAAAAAACTAAAATCCTTCTTCTTCCTTCTTCCTTCTCCACCCCAACCCACCTCCACGGCTCCACCACCCCCCTCTCATCGTCCAGTTCTCTTTCTCTCAGAAAAACCCCATTTCTCTTATCATCATCTCAATTGTGAATTGTGATGGCCATGTCCCGCCTCCTATCGCCGCCTTCTCCTGTCGCTTCGCTGCCGATGCATTGCACCGAAATCTCAGTAGTTGCCCAACTATGGCTTATACCGATTACTTAAATAAAAAGTAAAGAAAATGCTGCAAACACAATATGAATCATGAAATTCGTTTACAGTACATTGGTGGGATTATAGTTTAGCAATTTGTGAATTTCGACTCGAAAAGTGATACTCTGATTCTGATTTTTGGAGAAGTGGGATTGATGAAACTGCACAGGGACTTGATTACAGTAGTATACGCTCGAGGATCGTTGGAGGTGGAGGGAGAGGTGGGGTGGACGGTGGTGGTGGGGTGGAGGAGGAAGTAGAAGAACAAGAGTTTTTCTTTTTCTTTTTGTTATTTTTCTTTATCTTTTGTTTTATTATGTTTTTGTTATTTTATTTTTTTTCTATTTTTTTGTTATTTGTTATTTTACTGTCATATATTTATAAATAGATTTATTCCTACCATAATACTTTTATAATTTAGATGATATATAATAAAATTAAATATAAACTTGAATTACGAAAAAAATATACAATATTTTTAGTATTTTTGTTGTTTAAACTAAGACTACTCTTATTTTTAAGTTTATTAAACATTTCGAATACTTTTAGTTATAATTTTTAAATTGTTAAAGATTTAATATAAAAACTATAAATAAAATTATCAAATTAATAAAAATGCCTTGTAACTTATAGTTACGGGACATTTTCAACATCCCATAGTTCGGTGCAGTATTTTTAAAAACACGCGGAGGATTATGCGCTTAAAAATAATACTCAAAAGTTCGGTGCATGTTTTCGTAACACAGAGGGGGGTTTTATGCATTTTTCCCGTAGTAAAAGAGCACCATCAGAAGTAACTATGGCTCCAAACTATATTCAATCTCCCGTTCATCTTGTGTTCATTCTCTAACATAATTGGTTAATTCATGTATTATGGTGGCAAACTATACATAGGTCTTTGTTGCATTCGGAAGTCGAAACCGGCGAAAGGCCCATAACTGTAAGTTCTAAATGTTTTTCATGCATGATGATTTTGTCCTTTTTCCCTCTAATCCATCACACTCATTTCATGTAGGGAAATATGCGTATAAATTCGAGACGTTATTGTTTATTAGCAGTGTATAAACATGCATGTTTCTCACAACCTTGCGATATATACCACCTTCTCTGTTGGAAGTTATATATAGGCTCTTAAAATTACTATTCTCACCTCCAATTTGTGATTCAAACTGAGAAAAAGCAGCCACTCTGTGCAACAGTTACTTTCTGGAAGTATTATTTGACCCCAACACCTCTCGCATTGTAGAATCCAGATTTTATGCTCTTGCACACACAATTCATGCACGACCCTCAATTTTGTAAACAAAAAATGACAACTTATCCCCAAAATCCAACCACTATATCACCTTTTTCTCGATATATATATATATATATATATATATATATATATATATATATCACCTAGCTTGTATGAGTGGAAAATCTCACTTCATTTCATTCTACCAATAAAATAGAACCCCATTTTCGTCTCTAGGTTTTTGCTACTAATAGCTAGCAATGGAAGCTTTGTACGCCAAATTTAGCTGTTGCGACAACAAAAGAACCACAACATCATAAGACATAAATGATGAGGATCATGAGTATCTAGAGGAAGAAGTGTGGGATGTGATGGATGATCCAAAAGACGGCATGTTGGATTCATCCTCATCACCTAATTATTTTGCACGAATTAGTGCCCCTAGGCCTATCATGAGAGCCACATCACTAGACAACAACCACCACCACTACCACCATCAGGGTGGTTTCAACATCACTCGCTCCGCACCGGTGAACACTCCTCATTGGTCGTCCAAGTTGTGCAATGATGGTGATGTGTGTGAGGATGATTATATGATCCCTCCACATGTGTTTTTGATGAGGAGGTATGTAGCTCTAACGAGGATTCTTTCGTCGACGTACAAGAGTGTTGGAAGGACTCTCAAAGGGAGAGATCTCACAACTTTGAGGAATGCTATATTGCGCAAGACGTGTTTTATTGAATAACTCATGAATGTGTTCAAGTGATAGAGCTTATATTATATATTTTGTTGTGTGACTGTGTGTTGTTCTTGTGTCAAAACCAAACACAATATATCTTAGCCAAGCCAGGGCTGGTCATTTTAATACTTCTTTTGTGTATGTAATGTGTTGTAAACAAGTGATTTTTCTTATAATAAATACAATAACTTTGATTCACCACAACTACGAAAATTAGTCTGATCATCAATCAAACTCGATTCACCACAACTACGATCGCTCTCCATCACGAACGACGTGATGGCTGAGGATCCTGGAAATACAAAACTTTCAAGACATGATTATGATACCCCCGACGGCAAAACCCCTAGTTTTGGGAAATCAATTTGAAGGACAACTGACCGAGAGTTCGATTTCATATGCGCACAAACTCAGACCACAAGATGTACCAATTGATACGTCTAAATTCGAGGACAATCGTTCCAAAATTAGGGTTCAGCCACCAAGAGATGGGACACTCCTAAAAACCCTAGAGATTAGTGAAGAGTATCAAAAAACTTTGGAAAATAAATGGAAAGATGCTATCTTGATAAAGGTTATGGGGAGACCGTGGTTTTATCCCACATTGTTGAATAAACTCACTAACATGTGGAGTTTGACGGCAGGTCCGAACTTGTGGATTTGGGTTATGGGAGTTATTGCCTAAAGGGCACGAGTACACACCAAAGGGAGCGAATCCTCACGCAAGGTCCTTGGCAGTTGGCGGGGAATTTCTTATCCGTGCGCACTTGGATCCCGAGTTATGATGCAAAGAACGACAAAGTTGATTATGCGATCACATGGGTACGTATTATAGATTTACCGCTTGAACTCTATGATGAAGCAGTAATACAAACCATCGCCGAGAGTATTAGAGTTCCGATTAAAATAGATGGAAATACCTTCGCGGCGACACGGGGAAAATATGCGCGATTTTGCGTTCAAATCTCAACGTCGAATTCATTGGACATGGGATTTTTCTTCAGAGGAAAAGCTTACCAAATAGTGTACGAAAATATACCGTCGCTTTGCTATACCTGCGGGAGAATTGGTCACTGGAAGGATAAATGCCCGTCAAACCAGGTGGTGTGCATTGAGGTCGAAGAAAATATAAGTGCGCCCGCACCAGCGAGTGCGGAAATTCCAACGACGAAACAATGTGAAAATCTGGTCGAGAAGATTACCAAGGAAGGATATGGTGAATGGATGCAAGTCCCGAAAAAGAGACTATGGGTTAGTAATCCGAATGTGAACTCATAAAGAAGCCGTGGGGAAGGTAACAAGCAAGCCGTGAGGAATTCTATTCAGCCAAAAGTGATATTACAGCGAGGGGGTGGTGTCCAATTCCATCCAGAAAAGGACTCCCAGATTCAGAAAAATACGTATACTTTAGGGAAAATACCTCCTGTTGGAACGGTCCAGAAAAAGGAAAGAATAAGAATACCCTTCGGGCAACTCCAGCAGCTATTACGAATAAACAGCTGACCTCCAATCTGTTTGCTATTCTCGCAAGCAAGGAACTGGAAATCAGTTTAGGTAAGGAAACATAATTAATCACGGAAGAGGTAAATGGCGCAGGAAGAAGAGAACGGGATAATATGGGCAAACGGAGCTATGTTCATGATCATCCCCCTGGATTTTTGGGGGATAAGAACAAACTTCCGCACTTTCCGAGACAGCTTCGGAATATCACTAATCGAGAGGAGGAATATACAGGTCACGACAATTCCCGCAACAATATGGGAAATAAAGTCGAGCATGGAGATAGTGGAAAGGGTAGAGAATATACGAAATTGCTGGCAGATTATGGAGATGACACAATGGGAGATGAACAGACAAATCCAAGTTGTGATGGAAATAGCAAGACAATTGATACTGTCATGGATGGGCTGGGAAATTGATTACCCCATTCACGAATACCATCTTAGAATGTATCCAATGAAAATTGTGACGTGGAATTGTCAAGGAGCGGGGGCGGATGATTTTATGACTAACTATAGAGAACTCGTTCGTGTTCATAACCCCGATGTCGTATATCTCATGGAAACGCGTGTGTTGGCTGAACAGGGCCAAGCTATTGTTCAAAGTTTGGGATACATGGATTTTTTTCTTGCCCCGACGGAGGGGATGGATGGCAGAATATGGATGTTATGGAACTCGGTTGATACAGAGGTAGAAATTATAGATGTAGACGACCAAGGAATTCATGCCATTATTAGTTTTGTCCGGAATCTACGCGAAGCCATATGATGTAGATAAAGCTCAGATTTTTGATAAGTTAGAAAATATGGCACACGACATTTTGACCCCTTGTCTTATCCAAGGCGATTTTAATGAAATCGCGTACGCGCACGAGAAAATGGGGGGCATAAAAAACGTAGACATGAGATGTCTTGCGTTTCAAGAACGCATGAAGGCTTGGGGAGTCCAGGATCTTGGTTTCATGGGGCCGATTTACACTTGGACTAACAAGAGAGACGGGGAGGCAAATATTATGGAACGACTTGATCGTGCACTTGCAAATCCACTGTGGGTTGACAAATTCCCGGACGCGGTCGTCATACATCTGCCTCGCACCAAGGGAGATCACCACCCGATCCTTACTTGTTGCGCGGGGATTGATAAGGTTAGGCGTGCACGAACTTTTCGATTTGAAGCAATGTGGCTTAAGCATAAAGAGTGTGAGGAGCATATGAGGAAAATATGGGATGATAGCGCTAATCTCCTGGATGCGATTGATAGAGTACCGAGCCACATGAATCCATGGAATAAAGCTAAATTTGGGAACATATTCAAGGCCAAGAGTACGCTTAGAAAGTGTATAGAAGGAACGCAATGAGCACTGATGCTACGGCCGAATTCATTCCTCATCAATCTCGAACGAGAACTGTTGGCAAACTATAATGAGATCCTCAAGAGGGAGGAAAATTTTTGGAAACAAAAATCGAGAGTGAAGTGGCTTGATGAGGGAGACCGTAATACAAATTTTTTTCACACATCTACTTTGGCAAGGAGGAAACGTAACAAGATTACGTCGTTACAAGTAGAAGGGATTTGGGTGAAAGAGGATGATATGTTGAAAAATCATGCTTTTGAATTCTTCCAGGGGCTGTTTAGGGGCACGGCATATCATACGCCACCCCTTGGGATATCAGGGCACCAACAGCGCATGAATAACGAGGCGCGTGATATCGTGGGACATAAACTTAGCATGGAGGAACTTAAGAGAACAGTTTGGGCGACACACCCGCTGAAAGCTCCTGGCCCCGACGGCATCCAAGCTAAGATCTTTCAGTAGTATTGGTGCTGGATGAGTACCTCTTTGTTCGAATTCATTAACGCAGTGTTCACAAACCATTCCTTTGAGCCAAAGGTCTGCGCGACCTTCCTTTGTCTTATCCCGAAGGTACCAAACCCTGCTGTTATTTCTCAATACCGTCCTATGTCTCTTTGCAATGTCACGTATAAATTGATTACCAAATGTATTACATTGAGACTAAAAGAGATTATGCCGTTTTTGATTGCGCCCACTCAATCGAGTTTTATCAAAGGGCGCTCGACTTAGTATAATATATTTGTAGTTCAAGAGGTTCTTCATTCACTGAGAAATAAGAGGAAGAATAAGACAGGTTACATGGTACTTAAACTAGATTTTGAGAAAACGTATGATAAGATAAGTTGGAGTTTCCTTGAAGAGACGTTGCGAGCGTTTAATTTTCCGGATAATATGGTGGAGTTGATTATGTTCTGTGTGACACATGCTTCTACAAGAATTTTGTGGAACGGAGAACCTCTAGATTCTTTTTTGCATGAATGTAGTCTTCGACAGGGGGATCCCCTATCCCCGTATCTTTTTGTCCTATGCATTGAGCGACTATCTTATCTAATCCAGGAGGCTGTGGGGAATAAAAATTGGGAACCTATTGTACCTTGTCGAGGAGGGCCGAAAATCTCCCACCTCTTTTTTGCAGATGACCTTATATTAATGTGGAAAAGTACTCTAAAAACTACACGAGAAATCAAGAAGACTCTGGATATCTTTTGTCGCTCATCGGGACTGAAATTGAGTGCTCCTAAGTCGAAAGTCTTTTTTTCTAGCGGTGGAGATAATCAGATGAAGAGGAGGATTTGTGACTTTCTTGGCTTTGCATAGACCGCGACGCTTGGTAAATATCTTGGTGCACAAATGATTCATGGCCGCACGAAACGGGAAGATTTTAACGATATATTCGACAAACTCCAGTTGCGCCTCACGGGTTGGAAAGGTCAAAATCTATCACTCGCTTGAAGAGCAACTCTTGTCCAGTCCGTATCTACTGCAGTGCCGATTCACATTATGCAGTCATGTTGGCTCCCGGAGAATGTATGTGCAAGGCTGGATAAAATTAATAGGGAGTTCTTATGGTTTCAGGATCCGAACGTCAAAAAATTACACTTGGTCGGATGGAAAAAATTGTTGAAAGAAAAGAAAGATGGGGGATTGGGCCTTAGGAGCGCACGGCTAAATAACACATCACTCCTATCAAAACTATGTTGGAAACTCTTGCAAAATCATGATGGTTTATGGGCAGATTTAGTGCGAGCAAAATATCTCAAGAGCCGAACCATTATGAATTGTAATCCGAGGCCGGGCGATAGTGTTACGAGGAAAGGTTTGTTGAAGTGCATACGCAGCATTAGACCTTCTATAAGATGGAAGATAGGTAGCGGGGAGAGAATTTTTTTATGGTTCGATAACTGGATGGGGAACGGGGCTTTATGCGAAAGAATTAATTTTATTGCCGAAGAGGAACTGGAGTTAACACTAACGGACGTGTTAGGTACCGAT
Organism: Linaria vulgaris; assembly: GCA_948329865.1. Taxonomy (NCBI): domain Eukaryota; kingdom Viridiplantae; phylum Streptophyta; class Magnoliopsida; order Lamiales; family Plantaginaceae; genus Linaria; species Linaria vulgaris. Next base: position 77,781,726 of record OX415252.1, read on the forward strand.
GGACGATGGAATTTTGAAGATTTCACTACTGTTATACCACCAGATCTACGGCATAAGATCATACAGAAAGGAATTGTTGTGAATGATGAGGCAGACCGAGTGTTATGGAACGAGACGTCGAACGGGTTGTTTACATGCCAAAGTGCCTATCGAGCTATAACGCGCATTGAACTCAATTCGTAGCAGCCCTCAAGAAATATGAGCTGGATTTGGAAGCTCCCATGCAGCAGTAAAATCAAACATTTCCTATGGCTTGCACACCAAGATCGACTTGCGACGAACCACCTTCGCAAAATCAGGAAAATTACAGATATTGGTACATGCGAGACCTGTCCGCAACATGAAGAGACTGTCGTGCACATCCTGAGACACTGTTTACATGCCAAAGCGGTGTGGAAAAGGCTGTTAGGCTAATCAAAGTGGAGAGAATTTGAGATTATTGATGACAGAACATGGTTGAGGACTAATTTGCTGAATCAAGAGCAGGTATGTACCATGCTACCGGAAATCAAGCGGGGAACTATATTTGCGGCCAGAGTTTGGATCATTTGGAAGCGGAGGAACTCAAAAATATTTAAAGGGAAAGGGAACAACGTGTTTGCGAGCATTAGCACAATTAAACAGCTGAGTTTCTACCTTATGAATATTACACGCAGGAAAGGCGTTGTGAACAAAAATAAATGGGAGAAACCGAGGGAGAATTGGCTCAAGTTGAATGTAGATGGACGGGTCACGTGTCGGAACAATTCAGGTTCGATTGGTGGATTAATGCGTGATTGCAAAGGGGTCTGGCTGTGGGGATTCAAGAGTTTATGTCCACAAACCCAACTGTTCTTGAGGATAAAGTTGAGGCCATTAGACGTGGCCTACTCATTGCTTGGGAGCGTGGAATTCCAAAAGTGATAGTTGAGACGGATTCGAGAGAAGCGTTCGAGTTGATCAAGGAGGATAAGCATGATGCGACACACCTCAAGGAAAAGATCGAGGAATGTCGACAACTCATACATAGGCCGTGGGAGATAGAATTCCATTGGATCCCAAGAACAAGGAATAGAGCGGCAGACACTTTGACAAAGCTTGCACGAGACTCGGATTGCGGAAACTGTTTTCTACTTAATCCCCCCCCCCCCCTCCGAGCTTATTTCTATTATGTCGAGTGATTTAGCCTAAGGGCTTTTGATTTCCTTTTTTTCTACAAAAAAAAAAAATGTGTTGTAAACAAACCAATGGCAGGATTCTGGTAATTTGGGTAATGTCTACCCTTGGGAACATTAGTTCAATCTGTGATGAATCTATCCCCGTTTTATTTGATTTCACCTCATTTATATTATAACTTATTTAATAGACAAAAATATATATGGCAACAATGTTCTAGCAAGAAACTAATATATCTAACCTACCAAACTACTCACTTTGAATCTATTAAAATTCATAACAGGGTCTCATGACCTTTACACGTGTCATCATTATAATGATGTATAACGCAATTTAGCGTAAATGATCAAAAACAAACAATCACTAATTAGGTTTACGTTTGATTTGCGCCAAATTTTTGTGTTGTGAATTCAACGATGATAACATACTAAATTGAATCGCAAATGAACAATAGATCAAAATTGAAAACAAAATTCAATGAAATTGAATCGGATCAGAATCACATACAAACAAACATACTCTAACTTACTTGACAAAATCATCCATAGCTCTACTCCGCCCCTACCTCACTCCTGACCTTAGACCCCACCGCTCCAACTTTGAAAATCATCCATAATGCCAAATTCACGCATCAACACTGTGCATTGCGCATGTGTATCTAATACTATCAATCATTCATTTCTTTCGAAAGAACATCTTCAAGGGATTGTGGCAACTTAATTTAGTAAAAACTCAGCTACCATTATTCCTCAAAACGATTGAAGGAGAGAAGGAGCATTCTATTGAAGAGTGAAGAGTTACTACCTCGAAGCTTGAGTCTCAAACAAAAAATCGCAGTGTTCATCGGCCACCTCATTATCACCTTCAATTCTTCGACGAATTCCCAGTAAGGTTACACGTGGCTTTAATTTTTTTATTGCTAAGTTATTGAATGTGGAGTTTTTAAGCCCGTGGGTTTAATTTTTTTGTTGCTAAGTTATTGAATGTGGAGTATTTAAGCTCAGTTTCTTTTCTCTCTTTCTACTGAATTAATTAGTATAAGTTGAAGGAGGTTGACAAGGAACAAATGTTATATTTCGACCATGCCATCCAGAGCAATATTTAGCCATACATGTCTTAAGAACATTCACCGATAGATTCAATTGGATTCTTAATGTTCATTTTTTTTCGGTTCTTGGGGCTTGGTCTTTTGGTGGCAGTAATGAATGTTCAATGTTTCCACAATTTCATTTCTTTTAAGCATTTTCAAAAGTCCCGTGGGCCTTTTCTTCAAGCAAAATATGTATGTACTTTTTAATTAAAATGCAAACCGCATTATATTGTCAGATAAAATTTGATGGTTCAGGATACTAATATATATGCAAAGTAATAAAATATTAAATTATAACTGAAATCTCAAGTGTACGTAAGGCTAGTTTCTCTTCAATATATTTTCTCAGTTAATAAGTTTCAATTATGAAGTACTTTAATTTTGTCCTTTTTTCCACTAAATGGGCGCCAGACTCGTTTCAAGTCCTTAAAATCTGCGTTTGAATTTTGGTATCTTATCAGTATATTAATAATTAATTATAGGATTTCACACAAACCTTGAGATGCTATTTTGGTTGTTCAATTACTACTCTATATTCTCACTTCCCAGTTTGAGAAAAAACTGTGGAAAGGACCCACCACCCTCTACAATAGTTGCTTTTTGAAATCACGTGCTGTTCAACCCTTCCCCCTCTAGCATTCCTGAATTTATTCTCTCACAACACACAATTCATGCACGACCCTTATTTCCAATCTTTTTATCATGCTGCACAACCCTTGTTTCCAAACTCAATTTTATTAACAATCAGCCAACCACCACGTTCACCTTTACCTTGTCCTATATATATATAGCCTGGCTTATGTGACTGCAAATCTTACTTCATTTCATTCAACTAATAACTTTATTTCTCTCTAAGGTTTTCACAACTTGCAAACAATAGCAATGGAAGCTTTGTATGCCAAATTCCGCTACAACGACAACAAGAGAATCGCGACATCAGAAGTAAGTGACGATCAAGAGTATCAAGAAAATGAAGTTTGGGGTGTGATGGATGATCCAAAAGAAGACTTATTTGATTCATCACCTAAGTCTTCTGCATGGCGGGTCAGTGCCCCTGCGCCTCTCCTGAGAGCTACGTCACTCGCTCTGCAAAATTGAACACTCATGATTGGTTGTTCAGGATGCGCAATGTTGGTGATGAGTTTGGCGATAATGGCGATATGGTCCCTCCACATGTGTTATTGATGAGGAGGTATGCAGCTCATACCAGGATTGTCTCGTGGTTGTACGAGGGTATGGGAAGGACTCTCAAAGGGAGAGATCTCATCAACTTGAGGAATGTTGTTTTGAGCAAGACGGGTTTTATTGAATTATTAAAAAATAGAACTCATTCATGTGGCAAGGATTAGATTTTAATTATGTTTGTTTGTGTCTGTCTCTGTGTGTGTCAAATCTTCCCAAGTACAATCTTCGCCTGTTAATTAGAGCTGGTCTTTTAGATACTTCTTATAGGTTATGTGTTGTAAATAAACCAATGACAGGCTCTTGATATTTTGTTAATCAAGTTTATTGTGTTTTGGATAACAGACCACGTGTTGGATATGGTATGACGACTTGATGAAGAAAAACTGATTATTTACTATGTATGTACTTGAATCTGTCTGCTTTCATTTTACCTATCTCTGTTACCTATACACAAATTCTTTAGTAGTTAAAGTATTTAAACATCAGTAAATTCTATCTGCTTGTTTTCTAATCATGAAACTATACTATATTATATGCTGCACTTGTTGGAACAACCGCCTATATATATATACTATTGAAATTCATATGATATAACTAATGTATCTCTTTACGCTACATTTGCAATGAGAAAACTGAAAGATAAGTAACCAGTTTTGCCGCTGATTTTCCCCTAATTCACATAATTTAAAATTGTTAAATAAGCAAATATTCTCATTACCCACCATTTTACGCATTAATCCTAATCACAAATTATTTGGGAAAGTCATCAAAGTGTCATGTATCTCCCTTCTATAAGTTGATTGTTAGTCACTACTTAAGTTTGTGGAGTAGAATTCCTATTAATAAAAGTAAAATCGCAAATTAAATATTTTGTTATGGTTATGAAAGTAATTTCTATATATATATATATATATATTCATAAATCAAGAATTTGTTCTTTAGAACAAGAGTTGCCTTTATCATACTTCTTAAATCGAAAATTACACCACATAATATGAGGAGCACCACTTTGCTGAAAGATTGAAATTTCTTGCTAACCTTTGATTGATGATAAAACTGGTCATTCCTATCATCGAAATGTGTTCTGTGAACTCAACTTGCCATCCTTCCATCTACTCATTAAGTGATAGCTTATACTTAATAGAACTTGGAGGATAGACTTCTTCAATCACCGGGATTACCACTGTGATCATTCAACTAAAACTTTTTTCTATTTGAGGCGTATAAAGTGCCTATTGATAAAAGTAAAATTGGATATTACATATTTAGTGATGGTTCCGAGGTTACTATTTCTTTTTCCTATTTATATATCCATATTAGATTATCTAGCAGTATATTCAAGCCCCTAGTATGCTTAACTACCGACAATACTTATTTTACTAGGAATTTTTTCAATTTGGTCCCATAATTTGTTGCGATTACAATGTAGGTCCAATAAAAATGAAAAGTCTAATTTTAATCCCACATTGCATATTGTTTTTCTAATCTGAACCCCCCACGCTGGAACTATTCATTTTTCGCCAAAAACACTCACATAACATGCACATGGCCTTTTTAGGGATATTTTTTGGACTTAGCCCTCACTTGCAAACAACCGTAAAAATTCAGAATCACGTGCAACCATCCCCTCTCATTCTTTTTTTTATTTATTTATTTTTTATAAACTTTTCTCCCCTATTGTTTTCTACTCCCTAGAATGTTCTACTTTTACGCCATGTAACAACGAAACAAACCTCCCCCTCCCCCTCCAAGCTTCACACCAAAAGAAAATAGTAAAAATACCTTGTGATAAGTGAAAGCAAAATATAAAAACTAAAATGAAGACGAATTTAAGATTCACCACTAATTTCTCTTATACTTTCTCTACCATTTAAATTCTTTCTTTGTTGTTGTTTTTAATCCGATAATTCCACATAACAATTGTCATTTTTTTTATATGTGAGAAAGTGTTTAATAGAATGTATATAGAGGATATAGGTTGGAATAATTGTGCAACACCCCCTGATCCAACGTTGTTTAGCAAGGAGTGTATGTCGTTTGAAGAAGAAGCAACATATCAAGTGCTGCGATTTCACATTTTATTTTACTTTCATTGTTTGTTTTTGCGTTGTTTGCACGTTAGGAGAAGAATAACCAAAAATACTCCGAAAAGGGCCACATGTCGGTCATGTGGTCGGCGCCAAAAGGTTTCAAATTGAAAAAAAATGACTTCAAATGGGACTACAATTTTTTTTTCTTTTTATCATTATCAAATATATAATCACGAAACAATATGAGACCAATTGAGAAAATAATGACACTTGTTGTAGTAATCGCTTACTTTAAATGTATTAAGATCCATATAATATAACTTATATAATATATATCGACGCAATATTTTCACCTAAAAACTAAAAGATAACTAATTAGGTTGGCTGCTAATGAGTACAAAATTCTCATAACGTAAAATTGTTAAATAACCAAATAATTTTTTTTTCTAAACAGTCTACCATCTTAAAGAGTAATCCTCATCCCAAATATAATGCAAACCGCATTATATTGTCAAATAAAATTTGATGGTTCAGGATACTAATATATATGCAAAGTAATAAAATATTAAGTTATAACTGAAATTCTGAAGTGTAAGGCTAGTTTCTTTTCAGTATGTTTTCTCAGTTAATAAGTTTAAATTATGAAGTATTTTAATTTTGTCATTTTTTTCACTAAATGGGCGCCAGACTCGTTTCAAGTCCTTAAAATCTGCGTTTGAATTTTGGAAGCTTATTAGTATATTAATAATTAATTATAGGATTTCACACAAACCTTGAGATGCTATTTTGGTTGTTCAATTACTACTCTATATCCTCACTTCCCAGTTTGAGAAAAAACTGTGGAAAGGACCCACCACCCTCTACAACAGTTGCTTTTTGAAATCACGTGCTGTTCGACCCTTCCCCCTCTAGCATTCCTGACTTTATTCTCTCACAACACACAATTCATGCACGCCCCTTATTTCCAAACTTATTATCATGCTGCACAACCCTTGTTTCCAAACTCAATTTTATTAACAATCAGCCAACCACCACGTTCACCTTTACCTTGTCCTATATATACATAGCCTGGCTTATGTGACTGCAAATCTCACTTCATTTCATTCAACTAATAACTTCATTTCTCTCTAAGGTTTTCTCAACTTGCAAACAATAACAATGTAAGCTTTTTATGCCAAATTTCGCTACAACGACAACAAGAGAATCGCGACATCAGAAGTAAGTGACGATCAAGAGTATCAAGAAAATGAAGTTTGGTGTGTGATGGATGATCCAAAAGAAGACTTGTTTGATTCATCACCTAAGTCTTCTGCATGGCGGGTCAGTGCACCTGCACCTCTAATGAGAGCCACGTCACTAGACGGAAACCACCACCACCATGGTGGTTTCAACATCGCTCGCTCTGCACCATTGAACACTCCCGATTGGTTGTCTAGGATGCGCAATGTTGGTGATGAGTTTGGCGATAATGGCGATATGGTGCTTCTGTTGGATCATAGATCCAATAATGTTGGATCGTTAATCCAACGTTGGACTTATATGCAAATAATTGTGAAATGCAGTACATCGTAAATTATAGCCCAACTAAAAGTGATCTAAGGTACGGTTAACTTGGGCTTAATGTATCTTAAAGGGTGTGGAACTTAAATGTGTAGAGACTGTAGTAGCTTGGACTTACAATGATGGGCTGAAGCTCAAGTTACAAAGCTAGGGCATTATGTCTTAGTATATAAAGGTGGCCTTGGTCCCCAAGTCCCACAAGTCACATTCTTTTCTATATCCCGTCAATAGATAGAGCAAGAGAGAATTTAAGAAACTCTCCATTGGGGCTTGTGCTGATTTGGAAGACTAACCACGCAATTCATCAATCAATCAATCGCTATGGAATCCGGTACGCTTCCGCTATCTTATCTCTATTGAATCTCGATAGTTTAACATGATGTTTACGGTTTACGTGTGATGATTTCACTGATATATGCGTTAAGAACTTACAAGTGGTATCAAGAGCCTCTTCATTTTAAATTATTGGGATAATTGTTTATCAATGATTGATTGTATAATTCTCGAATTTGATTATTGCTGCGTTTGAAATCTGATTTGAGAATATGGTGAATTAGCTTCTGTTATGTTATGTGCGTGAAAGAAAGAAAAAAAAATTAATTATGCGTGTGAATTTGCGAAAAAGAGAACCGGCGGAAACGCCGGCGATTTGGTGAACGGAAGGACCGCCAAGGTTCGTACAGTAGAGAGGCGTGGTCTGGCGACCACGATCGGCGTCGTGCCAGCGGTGATTCCGCCGCCGCTGCTGCAAATCGGAGAAAGCTTTTTCAGAAAAGTCTTTTTCTTTTCAAAGTTAAATCAGTTTTTTTCTTTCAAAGAATTCAGTTTTAAAAATAAAATTTAAAAAAAAAACTAAGGTACTGCCGGCGGTATCTCCGACCGCCGGCGTCAAGTCATCGTCCCCGCCGCAAAGGCGGCGACGGGAAAGTAGAGCAGCGGGACTGGTTTCCCGCTGCTTGAAGACTGCAGAACCCTACTGGGTTCTGCAGTTCCTTACATGGGCTCTGAAATTGAGCCCATGAACAGTTTCAAAGCTGTGGGCTGCTAGCCCACATCAACAGATTAGCTATTAATTTAAATTTTTTTTGGGCTGTTTGGCCCAGGCCTAGTTTCGAATTAAAAAAAAAATTTAAATTATGTGGGCTCTTATGGGCCACTGAATAAAGTTAAAGGGTTTTTTGATCCACACCCATCAGGTCTGACCCGGGCCATACCCGAATGGGTCAAAGTCAACGCCAGTCAACCTTTGACCGTTGACTTTGACATTGACTAAAAAAAAAAAACAAAAAAAATTAAAGGTTTGATTTATGTGCGCAAATTAAATTCACATGTTGGGATATTGTATGTACTTTGAAATTAGTTGATAGAAATAACATGCTGCAAAAGTAACATCTCTTGTTGAAATTGACTTTATTTCAAAGTATAAATGGTTTTATGTATGTAACTTATGTAAATGTCCATCGGCCAAAAGGAAGATCGATGTTTATCAGAATTGCATGCGTATTTGCAATAGTAAGCTTGTGATGATTATGTGGTTTTGCATGTGAACATAATATCGGCTAAAAGTAGAGTTGTGTTCGACATTTATTATCAAAGTTTATTTATTGCTTTAAGATATCACTTACAAGTTAATGTTCGGTCAAAGATAGAATGTTGATGGAGTTTCGATATTTTGAGATGGGATTTACCCTTGTTTGAATTTATTTTGCTTGAAGTCTTATGTGAGCTTGTTTTGTTGTTTATTGTTTTATGTTCAGTTAATGCTCCTGCTAATATCACTGCCAATATTAATTCCATTCATATGCTAAATGGCTCTAACTTCAAATCATGGAAAGAGAACTTACTCATTGTTCTCGGTGTCATGGATCTCGACTATGCGATAAGGGAAAAATCCCCCGCCGCTCTTACAGATAAGAGTACCTCTGATGAGAAAAAGGATAAAGAGAGGTGGGATAAATCGAATCGCATGTGTGTGATGATCATGAAGAACGCCATTCCAGAAGCCTTTAGAGGCACTATGTATGAGGAAATTACTACGACAAATGAGTTCTTAGAGGATATTGAGAAAAGGTTTGTCAAGAATGAAAAGGCTGAAATTGGTACACTCTTGACAAGCTTGACCTCAATGAAGTATAAAGGCAAAGGCAACATCAGGGAGTACATCCTAGAGATGTCTCATCTTGCTTCTAAGTTAAGGGCACTTAAGCTTGACCTCTCTGAGGGCTTGCTAGTCCATCTAGTTTTGATATCTCTTCCTATCCAGTTTAGCCAGTTTAAGGTGAGATATAATTGTCAAAAGGAGACTTGGTCTCTAAATGAGCTCATCTCACACTGTGTTCAGGAAGAGGAAAGGCTTAAGCAAGATAAGACAGAAAGTGCCCATTTTGCATCAACCTCTAAGGACAAAGGACAAAAAAGGAAAAAGGGTAAGGAAGCTGCAGTCACAGCACCACAGGTGAAACAAATAAAGAAACTCTATGATTCACAACAGAAATCAAACAATTCAGAGAGTAAGGCTTGTTTCTTCTGCAAGGGTGAAGGGCATCAAAAGAAGCAATGCACCAATTACCATGCTTGGCTTGCCAAGAAAGGTATGCTTCTTAATTTAGTTTGCTCTGAGGTTAATTTACTTTCAGTACCTAGACACACGTGGTGGATAGATTCTTGTGCAACCACTCACACCAGTGCGTCTATGCAGGGATGTCTTTACAGCCGAAAGCCAAATGATGGTGAAAGATACATTTACGTGGGCAACGGCAAGACAGTTGAAGTTGAAGCAATAGGGAAATTTAGATTATTATTAAAGAACGGTTTTTATTTGGATCTTAATGAGACTTTTATTGTATAGTCTTTTCGACGGAATTTGATTTATGTTTCTGTTTTGGACAAATCCGGTTATTCTTGTTCATTTGGGAATGGATTATTTAGTTTGTTTCATGATTCAAAATTGGTTGGTTCCGGTTCTTTATCTTGTTATGATAATCTTTATTTAATTGAGATAATTGCTTCAACTAATGAATCCCTGTTATCGAAATCTTAATGTACTAAAAGAAAATTAACTTGTGAGAATTCAGCTACGTTATGGCACAAAAGATTAGGTCACATCTCCAAAAGGAGAATAGAGAGACTTGTGTTCGAAAAAATTCTCGACCCCTTAGATTACACAGACTTTAATATTTGTGTTAATTGTATAAAGGGAAAGCAAACTAATAAAAGGAGATTTGAAGCCAATAGGACAACAGACGTCTTAGAACTTATTCATACAGACATTTGTGGACCATTTCCTACTTCTGCATGGAATGGTCAACAATATTTTATTACGTTCATAGACGACTATTCTAGATATGGCTACTTATATCTCATTCATGAAAAGGCACAATCACTGGATGTGTTCAAAAGTTTTAAAGTTGAAGCTGAGAATCAACTCAACAAAAGAATTAAAAGCGTTAGATCTGATCGTGGTGGTGAATACTATGGTAGATATGACGGTTCATGTGAACAAAGTCCAGGACCTTTTGCTAAGTACCTAGAGGAAGGCGGTATCGTCCCACAGTACACTATGCCGGGTTCGCCCACTATGAATGGTGTTGCTGAAAGACGAAATAGAACTCTTAAGAACATGGTAAGAAGTATGATTACTCATTCTACCTTACCAGAAAGACTCTGGGGCGAAGCACTTAAGACTGCAACATATATCCTTAACAGGGTACCAACTAAAGCAACTATCAAAACCCCTTTTGAACTTTGGACGGGAAAAAAGCCCAGTCTTAAGCACTTTCACATATGGGGATGTCCAGCTGAGGCAAAGGCTTATAAGCCTAATGAGAAGAAACTGGATGCAAGAACAATTAGTTGTTACTTTATTGGGTACTCTGAAAGGTCCTACGGGTATAAGTTTTATGATCCCACAAATAGGTCAATTTTCGAGACAGGAAATGCTAGGTTTCTTGAGGATGCTGAGTTTGCGGGGGGAGATACAGCTAGAAACATTGCGTTTGAAGAGGAATATGTCAATATAGACCAGGGACTTGTCCCTGATCCAGTTGATGACATAATAGATCAAGACAATGTTGAAGAAACTACCCCGCAAAACATTATAGAAGAACAAACTGAAGCACCTCAAGAACCAATGCCACTAAGAAGATCCACTAGAGAAAGAAGAAATGCAATGCCAGCTGATTATGTTGTATTTCTTCAAGAATATGAGGTAGACATTGGAGTGATGGATGATGATCCTATCAACATTCGTCAAGCCATGGAAAGTTCTAACTCTCATAAGTGGACCAATGCCATGAATGAAGAAATTAAGTCAATGGAAGACAATGACGTATGGGATCTCGTCCCATTGCCTAAAGGTGCGAAACCTATTGGTTGCAAATGGATATTTAAGACCAAAAGGGATTCGAAAGGCAATGTGGAGAGGTATAAGGCTCGTCTTGTCGCAAAAGGGCTTTACACAAAAGGAAGGCATCGATTATAAAGAGACTTTCTCTCAAGTTTCAATGAAAGACTCTTTCAGAATTATAATGGCACTAGTAGCGCATTTTGATCTTGAGCTACATCAGATGGACGTAAAGACAGCGTTTCTCAATTGTAACATTGAGGAAACGATTTATATGGTGCAACCAAAAAACTTTGTGTCGCAAGATACAGAGAATATGGTATGCAAACTCAAGAAATCCATCTATGGCCTCAAGAAAGCATCTTGGCAATGGTATTTCAAAATTCGTCAAGTGATTATCTCGTTTGGTTTTGAGATGAATCTAGTCGATGAGTGCATATACCATAAGTTCTGTGGGAGTAAACATATCTTTCTGGTTTTGTATGTCGATGACATCTTGCTTGCCAGCAACGATATAGGCTTATTGCATGAAACCAAGAAATTTCTAGATAGAAACTTTGAGATAAAAGATCTTGGTGAAGCATCTTTTATGTTGGGAATCCAAATACATAGAGATCGTTCTCAGGGTATTCTTGGATTATCACAAAAGGCCTATATTGAAAAAGTTCTCAAAAGGTATGGCATGCAAGGATGCAAACTAGGAAATACCCCTGTAGCTAAGGGAGATAAGTTTAGCCTCAGTCAGTGTCCTAAAAATGAGTTTGAGCAAAAGGAAATGGAGAAGATCCCATATGCCTCAGCAGTTGGGAGTCTAATGTATGCTCAAGTTTGTACGCGTCCGGATATTGCGTATATTACAGGAATGTTAGGCAGATATTTAAGCAATCCAGGAACCGAGCATTGGACAGCAGTCAAACGGGTCTTTAGATATTTACATAGAACAAAAGGTTACATGCTCACATATAGGAAGTCGAATCTGCTTGAGATCGTTGGGTATACCGACTCCGATTTTGCTGGATGCCAAGATAGTATGAAGTCTACATCAGGCTACATCTATATGCTAGCCGGAGGAGCTGTCTCTTGGAAGAGTGCTAAGCAGTCTCTTATAGCATTTTCTACCATGGCAGCAGAATTTGTTGCATGCTACGAAGCATCCAATCACGGGGTATGGCTGCGAAACTTTGTTACGGGACTGCGAGTAGTGGAGAGTGTTGCAAAACCTCTTAAATTATTTTGTGACAATAAATCTGTGGTTCTATATTCCAACAACAACAGGAGCTCGACAAAGTCGAAGCACATAGACATCAAGTTCCTCGTTGTTAAGGAAAGAGTTCAGAGTAATCAATTATCTATCGAGCACATTGGCACAAACTCCATGGTTGCGAATCCGCTAACTAAGAGACTACCACCCAAAGTGTTTCATGAGCACACTGCTCGTATAGGTGTTATATCAGTAGAGGATATTTGGTTTTAGTGGGAGTTTGTAATTTAGTTGCTTTTTCTTATCATAGACATTATTCAGTTGTTACAGTTTAAGGATTTTTGAAGTTATTTTCTGCAGAAATTAAGTTATTTTGTTGCTTATACTCTGATTTTGGTATAGTTTAATCTCACTAAAGTTAAGGGTGGACCAGTTGGAAACAGACATGTTAAGATCACGTTACATGAAGTTTCCATGCTACACATCCACATCCTGATCCATGTCGTTCAATTGTATTGGCATATGTGACTGTTGTTGGGTCGAGTCAGGATTCATAGAGATAAAGACCCCTTCAATCCTATGTTGGTATGATTGGTGGACTGGATTGGTTATAGATACATTCAGTGATGATAGTAAAATTGCGCAATCCAGTTATTCTAGCAAATCATAATTATAAGGTTGTGCATATAGTCCAAGTGGGAGATTGTTGGATCTTAGATCCAATAATGTTGGATCGTTAATCCAACGTTGGACTTATATGCAAATAATTGTGAAATGTAGTACATCGTAAATTATAGCCCAACTAAAAGTGATCTAAGGTACGGTTAATTTGGGCTTAATGTATCTTAAAGGGTTTGGGCCTTAAATGTGTAGAGACTGTAGCAGCTTGGACTTACAATGATGGGCTGAAGCCCAAGTTACAAAGCTAGGGCATTATGTCTTAGTATATAAAGGTGGTCTTGGTCCCCAAGTCACACAAGTCACATTCTTTTCTATATCCCGTCAATAGATAGAGCAAGAGAGAATTTAAGGAACTCTCCATTGGGGCTTGTGCTGATTTGGAAGACTAACCACGCAATTCATCAATCAATCAATCGCTATGGAATCCGGTACGCTTCCGCTATCTTATCTCTATTGAATCTCGATAGTTTAACATGATGTTTACGGTTTACGTGTGATGATTTCACCGATATATGCGTTACGAACTTACACCCTCCACATGTGTTATTGATGAGGAGGTATGCAGCTCATACGAGGATTGTCTCGTTGATGTACGAGGGTGTGGGAAGGACTCTCAAAGGGAGAGATCTCATCACCTTGAGGAATGCTGTTATTAGCAAGACGGGTTTTATTGAATTATAAAAAAATAGAACTCATGCATGTGGCAAGGATTAGATTTTAATTATGTTTGTTTGTGTCTGTCTCTGTGTGTGTCCATCTTCCCAAGCACAATCTTCGCCTGTTAATTAGAGCTGGTCTTTTAGATACTTCTTATAGCTTATGTGTTGTAAATAAACCAATGACAGGCTCTTGATATTTTGTTAATCAAGTTTATTGTGTTTTGGATAACAGACCACGTGTTGGATATGGTCTGACGATTTGATGAAGAAAAACTGATTGTTTACTATGTATGTACTTGAATCTATCTGCTTTCATTTTACCTATCTCTGTTACCTATACACAAATTCTTTAGTAGTTAAAGTATTTAAACATCAGTAAATTCTATCTGCTAGTTTTCTAATCATGAAACTATACTATATTATATGTTGCACTTGTTGGAACAACCGCCTATATATATACTATTGAAATTCATATGATATAACTAATGTATCTCTTTACGCTACATTTGCAATGAGAAAACTGAAAGATAAGTAACCAGTTTTGCCGCTGATTTTCGCCTAATTCACATAATTTAAAATTGTTAAATAAGTAAATATTCTCATTACCCACCATTTTACGCATTAATCCTCATCGCAAATTATTTGGGAAAGTCATCAAAGTGTCATGTATCTCCCTTCTATAAGTTGATTGTTAGTCACTACTTAAGTTTGTGGAGTAGAATTCCTATTAATAAAAGTAAAACCGCAAATTAAATATTTTGTTATGGTTATGAAAGTAATTTATATGTATATATATATATATATATATTCATAAATCAAGAATTTGTTCTTTAGAACAAGAGTTGCCTTTATCATACTTCTTAAATCGAAAATTACACCACATAATATGAAGAGCTCCATTTTGCTGAAAGATTGGAATTTCTTGCTAACCTTCGATTGATGATAACACTTGTCATTCCTATCATCGAAATGTGTTCTGTGAACTCAACTTGGCATCCTTCCATCTACTCATTAAGTGATAGCTTATACTTAATAGAACTTGGAGGATAGACTTCTTCAATCACTGGGATTACTACCGTGATATTCAACTAAAACTTTTTTCTATTTGAGGCGTATAAAGTGCCTATTGATAAAAGTAAAATTGGACATTACATATTTAGTGATGGTTCCGAGGTTACTATTTCTTTTTTCTATTTATATATCGATATTAGATTATCTAGCAGTGTATTCAAGCCACTAGTATGCTTAACTACCAACAATACTTATTTTACTAGGAATTTTTTCAATTTGGTCCCATAATTTGTTGCGATTACAATGTGGGTCCAATAAAAATGAAAAGTCTAATTTTAATCGCACATTGCATATTGTTTTTCTAATCTGAACCCCCCATGATGGAACTATTCATTTTTCGCCAAAAACACTCACATAACATGCACATGGACTTTTTAGGGGTATTTTTTGGACTTTAGCCCTCACTTGCAAACAACCGTAAAAATTCAGATCCCCTCTCATTTGTTTTTATTTTTTTTTATAAACTTTTCTCCCCTATTGTTTTCTAGTCCCTAGAATGTTCTACTTTTACGCCATGTAACAACGAAACAAACCTCCCCTCTCCCCCTCCAAGCTTCACACCAAAAGAAAATAGTAAAAATACATTGTGATAAGTGAAAGCAAAATATAAAAACTAAAATGAAGACGAATTTAACATTCACCACTAATTTCTCTTATACTTTCTTTACCATTTAAATTCTTTCTTTGTTGTTGTTTTTAATCCTATGATTCCACATAACAATTGTCATTTTTTTATATGTGAGAAAGTGTTTAATAAAATGTATCGTCGAATTGCGTTTCATGATTTCAACTCGCCAGCATTCCACCCACTCGTTAAGTGAAAGATTTTCATAGTGCATGATGGATAAAACTTTTTAATTACCGGGATTACCACATAATCATTCAGTTGATTTTACGTATTAATTTATATATTTTGCATCAATGTTTTGAAGTTTAGTGTCTCTTATACTTAAAAATACCTTCACAAGGATTTTGTAAAAAATCCCAAACTTGTCGACAATAATATTTGTTTGCAAAAAAGACTACAAACACAACATCGTAACAGTTAAGATTGATTCATTTGTCGACAATGCCCTACTGGTGGGTGTTTGTCAGTTGGATAGAATATAGTTTTAGATTCTATCAACGACGAAAAACTTTATTATAAAGAAGTTGAACAAATAGAATTCTGTAATGATTACATAGATTTGATTGTTCATACTGTTACGAAACATATTCACTAAACGATAAATTTGACAATAGATCTCCCAAAAAAGCCAAATTTTGGTCGATAAAATATTTGTCGTTACATTTCTATTGGTCATATAGCATACGTCGGTTAGATTTTTCAACAAGCAAAATATTTATCATTGATGGACTAGCAAACAAACATAATGTCATACTGTTAAAACAAGGTTGACTCGTTCAAAATGTTCGAAAAATATATTTACTAAGCAAAATTACCAACTGAACCCCGAAATATTGCCAGTTTTGGTCGATAAAATATTGGTCGTTGGATTTTTTACTGTTTATATAGCAGGTATTTCGTAGATTCTTTCACCACTAAAATATTTTCCAGTAAAAAGACTAGGACGAATTATCAAAAATGTCCGCTAACTTTTGCCTTTAATTCTAAATGCCCATTATTTCCAAACCTGCTGAAAATGCCCGTTAAGTTTTAAATTTTCTAACAAAAATGCCCGATTTTAAAAATTTGGACTTTTTATCCGATGTGGCATCCGAATCAAAGAGACGCACTGCTGAATCAAAATGTCGCGTTTTAAAATTCGAGCATTTTTGGTAGAATTTTAAAAGATACATGGCATTTTTAGCATTATTTTTCAGACAAAATAAGTTTTTTTGTGCTTATTTTTCATTTCGGGCATTTTTAGTAGAAATTTTAAAAAATACAGGGCATTTTTAGCATGTTGGGAAACAACGGCCATTTAGGATTAAAGGCAAAAGTTAGCGGGTATTTTTGATAATTCGTCCAAAAGACTATTCAACAAACAAGATATCGTAATATTAAAAGAGATTTGATCCTTCCATTATATTCTAAAAATATATTCACTAACGGCAAATTTAATAAAAAATTCCCAAAAAATGTCAGGTTCGGTCGCTAAAACATTTGTTGTCAGATTTTTGTTGGTTATCTAGCTGGCATTTCTTAGATTTTTTAAGCGCAAGATTATTTTTTAGTAAAAGGACTACTGGACATCAAAAATCCGCCATCGGCTAAAAGAGCTTATGATCGTTAAAAATGTCGGAAGAATGTTGCCGTTAGGTTCTCGTTGGTAGTTGAAAAACGATCTCTTAGGTTTCTTACAACAAATTTTGTTTGCAAAATTAAAATACTATTTCTTTTATGGGTAAACAAAATACCATTAAAACAAACAGAATGCCGTAACAGATAAAAGAGATTTGATTCATTCATTACGTTTCAAAAATATATATATTGCTCAACATTATATATATATATATATATATATTATGAGGATGAAGATAAACGGTGTTGGTCATATCTTTATCCGTCTAAAAGGCAATGCTGGATTATTCTTCAAGCAAAATATAGATGTACTTTTTAAAATGCAAACCGCATTATATTGTCAGATAAAATTTGATGGTTCAGGATACTAATATATATGCAAAGTAATAAAATATTAAGTTATAACTGAAATTCTGAAGTGTAAGGCTAGTTTCTTTTCAGTATGTTTTCTCAGTTAATAGGTTTAAATTATGAAGTATTTTAATTTTGTCATTTTTTCCACTAAATGGGCGCCAGACTCGTTTCAAGTCCTTAAAATCTGCGTTTGAATTTTGGAAGCTATCAGTATATTAATAATTAATTATAGGATTTCACACAAACCTTGAGATGCTATTTTGGTTGTTCAATTACTACTCTATATTCTCACTTCCCAGTTTGAGAAAAAACTGTGGAAAGGACCCACCACCCTCTACAACAGTTGCTTTTTGAAATCACGTGCTGTTCGACCCTTCCCCCTCTAGCATTCCTGACTTTATTCTCTCACAACACACAATTCATGCACGACCCTTATTTCCAAACTTATTATCATGCTGCACAACCCTTGTTTCCAAACTCAATTTTATTAACAATCAGCCAACCACCACGTTCACCTTTACCTTGTCTTATATATACATAGCCTGGCTTATGTGACTGCAAATCTCACTTCATTTCATTCAACTAATAACTTCATTTCTCTCTAAGGTTTTCTCAACTTGCAAACAATAGCAATGGAAGCTCTTTATGCCAAATTCCGCTACAACGACAACAAAAGAATCGCGACATCAGAAGTAAGTGACGATCAAGAGTAACAAGAAAATGAAGTTTGGGGTGTGATGGATGATCCAAAAGAAGACTTGTTTGATTCATCACCTAAGTCTTCCGCATGGCGGGTCAGTGCACCTGCACCTCTAATGAGAGCCACGTCACTAGACGAAAACCACCACCACCACGGTGGTTTCAAGATCACTCGCTCTGCACCATTGAACACTCCTGATTGGTTGTCTAGGATGCACAATGTTGGTGATGAGTTTGGAGATAATGGCGATATGGTCCCTCCACATGTGTTATTGATGAGGAGGTATGCATCTCATACGAGGATTGTCTCGTCGATGTACGAGGGTGTGGGAAGGACTCTAAAACGGAGAGATCTCATCAACTTGAGGAATGCTGTTTTGAGCAAGACGGGTTTTATTGAATTATTAAAAAATAGAACTCATGCATGTGGCAAGGATTAGATTTTAATTATGTTTGTTTGTGTCTGTCTCTGTGTGTGTCCATCTTCCCAAGCACAATCTTCGCCTGTTAATTAGAGCTGGTCTTTTAGATACTTCTTATAGCTTATGTGTTGTAAATAAACCAATGACAGGCTCTTGATATTTTGTTAATCAAGTTTATTGTGTTTTGGATAACAAACCACGTGTTGGATATGGTCTGACGACTTGATGAAGAAAAACTGATTATTTACTATGTATGTACTTGAATCTATCTGCTTTCATTTTACCTATCTCTGTTACCTATACACAAATTATTTAGTAGTTAAAGTATTTAAACATCAGTAAATTCTATCTGCTAGTTTTCTAATCATGAAACTATACTATATTATATGCTGCACTTGTTGGAACAACCGCCTATATATATACTATTGAAATTCATATGATATAACTAATGTATCTCTTTACGCTACATTTGCAATGAAAAAACTGAAAGATAAGTAACCAGTTTTGCCGCTGATTTTCGCCTAATTCACATAATTTAAAATTGTTAAATAAGCAAATATTCTCATTACCCACCATTTTACCCATTAATCCTCATTGCAAATTATTTGGAAAAGTCATCAAAGTGTCATGTATCTCCCCTTCTATAAATTGATTGTTAGTCACTATTTAAGTTTGTGGAGTAGAATTCCTTTTAATAAAAGTAAAATCGAAAATTCAATATTTTGTAATGGTTCTGAAAATAATTAGTATTTCCACATAACGTGAAGAGCTCCACTTAAGATTGAAATTTCTTGCTAACCATCGGAATGTGTTCTGTGAACTCAACTTTCCATCCTTCCATTTGCTCATTAAGTGATAGCTTATACTTAATAGAACTTGGAGGATAGACTTCTTCAATCACCGGAAATACCACCGTGATCATTCAACTAAAACCTTTTCCTATTTGAGCTAGGTGTACAAAGTGCCTATTGATAAAAGTAAAATTGGACATTACATATTTAGTGATGGTTCCGAGGTTACTATTTCTTTTTCCTATTTATATATCCATATTAGACAATCGAGCGGTGTATTCAAGCCACTAGTATGCTTAACTACCAACAATACTTATTTTACTAGGAATTTTTTCAATTTGGTCCTATAATTTGTTGCGATTACAATGTGGGTCCGATAAAAATGAAAAGTCTAATTTTAATCCCACATTGCATATTTTTTTTCAAATCTGAGCCCCCCACGCTGGAACTATTCATTTTTCGCCAAAAACACTCACATAACATGCACATGGCCTTTTTCGGGGTATTTTTTGGACTTCAGCCCTCACTTGCAAACAACCGTAAAAATTCAGAATCACGTGCAACCGTCCCCTCTCATTGTTTTTTTTAATTTATTTTTTATAAACTTTTCTCACCTATTGTTCTCTACTCCCTAGAATGTTCTACTTTTACGCCATGTAACAACGAAACAAACCTCCCCTCCCCCTTCAAGCTTCACCCCAAAAGAAAATAGTAAAAATACAGTGTGATAAGTGAAAGCAAAATATAAAAACTAAAATGAAGACGAATTTAACATTTGCCACTAATTTCTCTTATACTTTCTTTACCATTTAAATTCTTTCTTTGTTATTGTCTTTAATCCTATAATTCCACATAACAATTGTCATTTTTTTATATGTGAGAAAGTGTTTGATAGAATGTATATAGAGGATATAGGTTGGAATAATTGTGCAACACCCCCTAATCCAACGGTTATTTAGCAAGGAGTGTATGTCGTTTGAAGAAGAAGCAACATATCAAGTGCTGTGATTTCGCATTTTATTTTACTTTCATTATTTGTTTTTGCGTTGTTTGCACGTTAGGAGAAGAATAACCAAAAATACTTCGAAAAGGGCCACATGTCGGTCATGTGGGTGATTTCGGCGCCAAAAGGTTTCAAATGGAAAAAAAAAGACTTCAAATGGGACTACAAGTGGATTTGTTTTTTTTTATCATTATCAAATATATAATCACGAAACAATATGAGACCAATTGAGAAAATAACCCTATATGACACTTGTTGCAGTAATCGCTTACTTTAAATGTATTAAGATCCATATAATATAACTTATATAATATATATCGAAGCAATATTTTCACTTAAAAACTAAAAGATACCTAATTAGGTTGGCTGCTAATGAGTACAAAATTCTCATAACGTAAAATTGTTAAATAACCAAATCTTTATTTTTCTAAACAGTCTACCATCTTAAAGAGTAATCCTCATCCAAAATAATTTAGAGAAGTCCTCGAAGTGCCATTCGTCTCCCCTTGTCTCAGTTCACTTGCTAATCATTATTTAAGTTTGATGGCTTATAGTGATTATTGATAAAAGTAAAACTGGTTTAAATAGTTGGTAATTATCCTATCAAAAAAAAAAAAAAAGTTTCACCAAACCTAGGCCCCTTGCTTCCAATTGTACAACAAAAAAATTGTACAACCAAAAAATAATTGCTATAATTTCACCTCGCATCTTTTGGACCCTTGCTTCTAAGTGTGGTTGCACGGTAGATTCATTACAATTGAAGGACACTTTGAAAATGATTGTTTGTAATTTCAGTCTTGTATCGAGTCAAAGTCTTTTTGTGAAGAGCATCAAGTCAAAGAAACTTTGGAGTATCTTGATGTGTTCTTCGACTCAATCTAGTACACCGAAAAGAAGTTAAGGGTTAGGTATTGCAACTGTAAATTTAGAGGGAGTCTAAGATTTGAGTTGATATAAATCCTTCATTGTAATTCTTAAGTAGGGTACTGTTTGAGTCAACATTTGGGTGAAAATCCCGTAGACTAGGACCATTTGGACTGAACCACGTAAAAAACCTTTGTGTTCTTTATCGCTTTATGTTTAACTGTCTTTTAACAATTGCAACAGTAAAACAGGTTTTAAACGTTAAAGAATTGTCATCTGTCTTACTTACGAGTACAGTTGCAACTATTGTCAAGTGCAACTGTATTTGGTTATAAATAATATAGATCTAAGATCTTTCAATTGGCATCAAGAGCGGATCACTGTATTTTATAGTGTAGATTCTGGTTTAAAATATCTTTTTTATTTTTATTTGTTTTTCTTATGGAGGAAATGAGGTAAGGTCTGTCGATCATAAAGCCACTGATGCTGACCGCGACCAACTACTCCTATTGGAAGAATCGGATGCGATACTTCTTCAAACAGAAGGGTCAGGAACTTCATGGAACTCAGAAACCTTGCAAGTGAAGCCACCATCCTTGGTGCTGACTTTCAAAATCAAGAATCGTGCTATAACTCCTGAGGTCTCTCCCAGGAAGATTTAAAATGAAAGTCTCAACAATGGAAGAAGCTAAGGACATTGACACTCTGCCGCTTGCTGACCTCATGGGATTTCTCATCGCATGGGAAATGAAGTTCAAATGGGAAGGACACACTATTGCCAAAGGAGTAGCACTACATGCAAATCTTCATCAGAGCAGTCCCAACACCGACTTGGTCCAATCATTGGCTCTCCTCACAAAAAGGTTTAATAAAATGAACAAACATTGGAGTAAAGGTAAATCTTCTAATTCTGTTGCAAGTACCTCTGATAATTTTAAAAAGCCTTCCACTACTAATAGACTTGACAACAAAAGGTCTGGAAAAGGTATTCAACAACAGAAGATAGCGAGGAGGACACGGAAAAAGTTGTTGATGTTGCATTCTCATCCTTCATTCCGTTCGCTATAGCTAATATGGCTATTGCAATTCAGAACTTGTCAGATTTCGATTGCGACTCACTTAACATTGATGCTCTAGATGAAGAGCTCAGTCCATTGGGGAATATGGAAGCTATCTGCAAGAGAAATTCTAGACTTGAGCCACAATTTAAAATCGTTTCAACATTTGAAAGCCCGGTCAGAATGAACAACAAATTCATGAACTAGAAGGAAAGTTCTCTCGCTAACTAGTGAAAGAGATCTTCTCTCTGCTGACTTGGATACAACCCTCAAGGCTCACAAAGCATTAGAGGATGTGTGTGATCTCACTCAAAAGGAGTTGGAAGCCGTAATGAAGAATGTGAAATTGCTCAGCCCAGGTACTGACAATCTGGAAAAGGTTCTAGACACTCAGAAAGTTTCAACTAGGAAAATAGGAGCTCGTTATGTTGATCCTGTCAACCGAAAGCTTCTTGGAGATACTAAAATTGCTATATCAAAGAAGAAACGGACACCTAAGGGAGTTGAAATTCCACTTGACTATTCTCAGATCCAACTGTCTTAGAATCAGGTATATCCTAGTTGTAACTCACGTATACCTTTCTCTAACTCTGCTCCTTTCGACATATATCAAAAGAGGGCGGTTTGTTCCAACTTGCCACCATTATGGTGTTCAAGGACATATCATACCATACTACTATCAGCTGAGGGAAACTCAGCATCCCACTCAAAACATCCAACCTGAGGTAGTTCAAATGAAGAAAATGATGAATCAGAAGAAGAAGAAAACCAAGCGAAGCGCATCCTGTGTTGCAACTGAGAAATCAGTAAAACAAGTTTGGGTTGAGAAATCAGCCAAAACTCTTACATGCCTTACTGCTTGCAATTCAACTTTGCAATATGCTTCTTATTCTAACTCTTGGTTTTTGGATAGTGGTAGCTCTAGTCACATGACATGAGATAAAGGCATTGTGAGCAATTTCATTCATGAACGAAAATGGGATGTTGTTTTCGGAGATGGTAACCGAGGGAAGATTCTTTGAAAGGGAACGCTAAATGTGAAAGGTTTTCCTAAACTCAGGGATGTCTTTTATGTTGATGGTTTGCATGCAAACTTAATTAGTATAAGTCAGTTATGTAATGATGATCTCTATGTTTGTTTCACCAAAGATGAATGTGAGGTTATTGATCAGTTTGAGAACCCAGTGCTACAGGGACTAAGAAGTATTGAAAATTGCTATACTATGACAAATTGTAAAGTTGTTATTAAGTCATTGACTTGCAACTTTAGTGCAGATAGTCTTACAGATCTTTGACACCAAAGGCTTAGGCACATCAACTTTAAATCTCGTACCAATCTCTTCAACAATCAAGTCGTAAGGGGACTACTTAAACTTGGTCCTAAACCATTGGGTAAGTATGGTTCATGCATAGAGGGAAAGTAGAAGAAGATTAGTCACACAATGTTACAACATACCCCATCTGCAAGAATCCTTAATCTTCTTCACATGGATCTTATTGGGCCGATTCAGAAGGAGAGTATCTCTGGTAAACGGTACACATTTGTATGTGTGGATGATTTCTCACGTTTCACATGGGTTAAATTTCTGAAAGAAAAAAAATGAATCTTTTGTGTTTTACAAAAACTTTGCAACACTGTTGTAACTGACAAAGATTTAACAGCCAAAAGAATCCAAAGTGATCACGGGAAAGAATTTTAAAATTCCAACTTTAACAACTTCTGCAATGATAAGAGAATATTTCATGAATACTCATCACTGATTACACCACAACAAAATGGTGTAGTAGAAAGAAAGAACATGACAATTGTTGAAATGGCTCGAGTCATGCTAAACTCGAAGAAGCTTGCTCTTAAGTTATGGGAAGAAGCAGTGAATACTGCATGTTATGTTACCAACCGTGTGTACCTACGCCCAGGTACAACTAAGATAGCTTATGAGATCTGGAAAAGTAAACGTTCTAATGTTCATCACTTTCACATTTTTGGTTATGCTTGTTATTTACTCAATGACAGAGAATCCATAGGTAAGTTCCAACCCAAATCTGACTTGGGTATCTTTGTTGGTTACACCCGCAACAATCATTCATACCGTGCGTTTAATATACGCACCCAAACTGTTGTTGAATCATCTAATGTTGAATTCAATGATTACAGGGACTTTGCCTTAACCTCATCAGAAGTGGAAATCACTAAGCTGCTTGAGTTAGAGGAAGAAGATGAGTCGAGGCCCATGACTTCTAGACCCACACCACCAGCTGCAACCGAACATGTGGTACCGCCAATTGCAAGTGTACCTGAGGTCACAAAAGTTACTAACCATTCGCTAGAGACAAATGAAAGAGCAGAGCACCTGGATGCTCTTCCCCACGTTAAGAAGAATCATCCACCCAAAGCAATCATTGGTGAGATGAGTTAAGGTATTAGAACTCATGATCTTCCGAGGAAAAGGTATGACCAGATGTATGTTTTCTAAGTTACACTTCCAAACTTGAGCCTAAGAATGTGAAGGAAGCGCTGCTGGAAGAAGCATGGATTGAGGCCATACAGGAGGAACTAAACCAGTTTAAAAGAAACGATGTATGGGAACTGGTGCCAAGACCTCCAAATGTGAGCATCATTGGTACCAAGTGGATATTCAAGAGTAAGACCGATGAGCTTGGAAACATTGTTCGTAATAAAGCAAGGCTTGTTGCACAAGGCTACACTCAAGTAGAAGCAGTGGACTATGATGATACATTTGCACCAGTTGTAAGACTAAGATCTATTCGTCTCTGACTTGTTGCATGCGTCTTACGGTCTAAGATTTTCCAAATGGATGTCAAAAGTGCTTTCCTAAATGGTTTCTTAATGAAGAAGTTTTCGTTGAACAACCCAAAGGGTTCATTGACCCCCATTTCCCCACCTATGTTTTGAAACTTAAAAGAGCACTTTATAGTCTCAAACAAGCACCCCGTACTTGATATGAAAGACTCACCATTCATCTTCTTGAAAAGGGTTATACTAGAGGAAGTGTAGACCGCACTCTGTTTTATAAACATTTTGGAACACATAGTCTTATTGCACAAATATATATAGATGACATAGTGTTTGGGTCCACGTCCCCTAGCGAGTTGCAACACTTCGTCTCTGTTATGAAAAAATGAGTTTGAAATGAGTATGGTTGGTGAACTTACGTATTTCCTTGGTGTATAGGTTAAGCAACATGTTGATGGAGTATTTATCTCTCAGACTAAGTATGCCAAGAACCTTATCAAACGATTTGGACTTGAACATGCCAAACCTATAAAGACCCCCATGGGATCTACTGACCGACTCAGCAAGGATGCAAGTTGCAACTCGTTGAATCCCAGCCTCTATAGAAGTATGATTGGGAGCCTGCTATATCTCACTGCTAGTCGTCCCGACATATGTTATAGTGTTGGAGTGTGTGAACGTTATCAGGCTGACCCAAAGGAGTTGCATCTCAAGACTGTTAAAAGGATCATTCGATACATTTTAGGTACAACTAACTTTGATCTCAGTTACAACTTTAACGACAACCTCTCTCTTGCAGGTTACAGTGACGTCGGTTGGATTGGATGTGCCGATGATCGGAAGAGTACGACGGGAGGATGTTTTTATCTTGGAACCAACTTCGTCTCATGGTTCAGTAAGAAACAACACTCTATAACTCTTTCTACAACAGAGGCTGAATATATTGTTGCAGGTAGCTGTTGCACGTTGGTTTGGATGAAACAAATGTTGCAAGACTATGGTATTTGTCAAAACAGAATTCTTCTCTATTATGATAATACCAATGCAATAAACATATCTAGTAATCCAGTCCAACACTCTCGCACTAAGCATATTGACATTAGTTATCACTACATTAGAGAATTGGTAGAAGCCAAGACTGTTGAGTTACATCATATGTGTACTGAACTTCAACTTGCATACATCTTTACAAAGGGTATCAATGTTACACGATTTGAGCACCTTCGTAAGTCGTTGGGCCTCTGCCTAATGTGAATTGCAACAAGGAAACTGTTGCAACCAAGGGTGACTTATCTGGAATTAATTATTTATTCCACTGAGATTTGTAGTCCCTTATTTTTGATTTGGTATACATGTTTCCCCTCAGTGAACCATTGCTGACACACACACACACACACACAAAGGGGAAGAACAACGATTGTCTCAAAAATACTTTCAAAAATGATGAAGGAGACAAACACCGAAAGGTGATTCAATTTAAGCTAGTCACACCGGCTTTCAGTTGCAATTGGAAAAAGCTACATGGCCTACAAGAAACAAGTGTGAAAGCTATTAATTCATATCCCACGCGTCTACTCATTGAAAAGAGCTACCTTGTTCACAAATGTGTCAGAGTGAAAGCTACCAGTTGTGCGTGTGTAGTTGCAACAGAGGAGATTATGTGATATCAGTCTTTACTTCGACTCAGTTTCTTGATGGAATTTTTAATTATCTTTGGTTAATTTCTTTCTTTTGGGACTCTTTGTCGTTTGTTTCAATTTTAAGTAATTTTTGGTGTCCTAATTTTCTCTCGATTGTGTTTTCTTTCGTATGACCTTAGAGATATTTTTTGGATGTTTGTTAAGATAAGATGGTGTTGCCTTATTATTATCTCAACAAGATTTGTGTGTATGTTTTCTCTTTTGTATACATATCTCACGATTTATGCTTACTATGAAAGATTGGATTGGATTAGGATAGGAGATTATGTTTTGGGCGGAAAGTTTTCCTCCCAAAATCTAGGGCTTAGGGTCTCTATTTATTGCTCATAAATCATCACTTTCCATCACAACCCTCATCATCTCTCTTACTATTCTCTTAAGTAAATCTCACTTTTATTTGCAAGTTTATCTCTCCAGATGGGTTGTTCAGTGAAGAAGCTCGTCGCCTTCCCAGTTGCAACTGGGAGTTCTTCCAAGAAGGGCGCCAGTTCACTGCCAGATGCATCTGCTAGCCTTGAAGGTGTCCACATGAAACTCTCACGCTTGAACAGTCTGGTCGAGAGCTTGAGCAAGTCACATGAGAAGATGAGCACATCCATGGCGCTGATGGACTTGAAGCTTGATCGCTTGTTACACCAGTCAAGCACCCCTTGATTTGTTGTATCAAAATGGGGGAGAACGAGTTGAGGGGCAGTTGCATGTATGGGGGAGCACCCTTTGGCTGTGGTTTTGTTGGGTGGTTGCACCGATGTTACAACTGCTACTATTTCTGCACTTCGGTTTATTATGAACTTTTTGATGCATGCCTTGTTCTAACCACTTGTGCAGATGAGTCAATGATTTTGACAAAATAAATCAAAGGGGGAGATTGCTAGGGCCGAATTCTCTGGCAATTGGGCTCAATACGACTCGACCCAACTAGGGTTTTTTTTTTTGATGAATAGACCCAACTAGGGTTTAAATTGATATTATTTTGTTTAAATCATTAGGATAAGTTAATCTTTTAGATGGTAATTTATCTTAAAGATTAACTTGCAAGATATTAACTATATCTCCTACATATGTACTTAGACATAATATTAGGCATATTTGTTGATCATGCAGAATCTATCGGATAAGGCAGGAAGATCTATTTGGATTGCAACTGAATTATCGACGTACTTATCATATACGAAAAGAAGATAGTACGATGATTGAAACTAAAGATCTGCTGAAGATTCTACTCATGCATATATAAGAAGAAGACTCGACACAATTAAAACACACTTTGAAAATGATAGTTTGTGATTTCAGTCTTGTATCGAGTCAAAATCTTTTAGTGAAGAGCATTAAGTCAAAGGAACTTTGGAGTATCTTGATGTGTTCTTCGACTCAATCAAGTACACCGAAATAAGTTAAGGGTTAGGTATTGCAACTGAGAATTTAGAGGGAGTTTAAGATTTGAGTTGATATAAATCCTTCATTGCAATTCTTAAGTAGGATACTGTTTGAGTCAACATTTGGGTGCAAACCCCGTGGACTAGGACCAATTGGACCGAACCACGTAAAAAAACCTTTGTGTTCTTTATCGCTTTATGTTTAATTGTCTTTTAACAATTGCAAAAGTAAAACGTGTTTTAAACGTTAAAGAACTGTCATCTGTCTTACTTACTAGTATAGTTGCAACTATTGTCAAGTGCAACTGTATTTGGCTATAATTAATATAAATTTAAGATCTTTCAGTTCTAAATCTTTCTATAAATGAAATATTGCATGTATTAGACTTTCTAAAGAAAAAAACTAAAATACAAATTTTATTATATAGATGCAAAATATATTGACAAAAATTGCCATAAACTAAATTGAAAAACAAAACAAAAAACTCTAAATAACTTATCTATTGCAACTTATTTGATGCCTCACCTCTTATCTTTCTTTCATCCTTTTGCCACCACGTTTAATTCTTTTTCCTTTTTTTGGCTTTTTTGATATGTATATGTGCTAATCTCTTAATGTGAAAAAGAACTAGAGTTATAGTGAAAGACAATTACATCTTTGTTAAATAAGAGTAGATTTATGTAAAATGATAGATGTTTTGTCAAGATATAGCAAACAAATCTCTAATAATCTGCCGAAACCTATTTTTACCATTTTTATTGTTATTTGTATCTTATCTTCTTTTATAAATTTTTGGTACGTTGTTCTTCTATTTCTACATAATATATATATATATATATATATATATATATATATATATAATATATACACAAATTCAAAAACTGGGAGGAGGGAGGGAGCTCCCCTCTCCCCGATCCGCCTCGTTTATTTATTTAGTTTTTCGTTTCTTTAGTTATCTATTATTTTATAATATCGTAAAATAAATTAAAATTTAAAAATATGTCATGTCATTTTGTTTGTGTAGGTGGACATTGTAGGTGGATGACATGTAGGACAAAAACTTAAGAGCTGACAACCACATATGACAAAAAACGTGTAGAGCCCGTTTGGGGGTCTAATGGGCATTTTGTGTCAATTTTTTGAAAGATAATTGATCTTTTCTTCGCTCTAATAAAATAAAGGGCGAAAAACAACTTTAGAATATAAAAATAACGGGCAAAACAAATGAAATTTACCCTTAAGTATCTTAACGCAACATTTGCACTACAAAATTAAAAGATAACTAATTAGGTTTGCGCCAAGTTCACATAATGTACAATTGTTAAATTAGCAAATATTGTCATTTTGAAACAATTTACGAGTAATGACTAAATACTCATCGAAAATTATTAATAAAAGTCATCAAAGTGTCATGAATCTCCACTTTTATTAGTTGACTTTTAGTTACTAATGAAGTTTAACGGGTGTTAGTTACTAATGAAGTTTGACGGGTAGAAGAGCCTATTGTTAGTAACAAAACAGGGCGTTAAGTATTTTGAAATGGTTTAAGATTCATATGTTTTTGCAATTTATATATATATATATATATATATATATTCATATCAAATTCAGAATTTGTTCTTAGAACAAGAGTTTCCTTTACTATACTTCTGAATGGGTCTGTGTGATTTTTCTCTTTTTAATTGTACGAGAAAGAACCAATTGTTAACGATTCATCGAACATTTCCCAGTTTTGATGCATTAGTGTTGATCAATATATTACTCCACATAATATGTAGAGATGTACCTCATTGAAGGATCGAAGGTTTTTGTCGACTTTTCGGTGATGATAAAACTTGTCAATCCTATCAACAAACTAAGTTTATTGAATTCAACATACCATCCTTTTAACCGCTAGTTAAGTGATAGCTTATACTTAATAATACTTGGCGGATAAACTTTTTCAATTATCAAGATTACCAATCGATCATCCAGTTGAATCTTCTTTGCATCAAATTTTAGTTTTTGACTTATGGTAGATGGATGCTCTGTATAAATATTTTCACAACGAAATAAATTCTTTAATTATCTCGTTTTGACATGTTAAAAGCCTAAATGAGTTGTATCTTCTATCCTTGACTGTAGGATCTCTTGTTTCTGGTCGTGGTGGCACCTTAGGCTCTATTAAGTACTAATGAGTAGATTGTTGTTGCTCCGCTATAAGCGACGAGAAGCATTGCACCCAAGCGAAGGTTTGTTGTATTGTGGGTAATAGATCATTTTGTATATTATTTGTGCCTTGATAAAGAAAATTAACTAAATCTATCGCGAATCAATTTTCTTCTGTCTTATCTCTCTCGTTTACTTACACATTATAAGTATTTTAGTGGTTGAAAGTATTAAACCAATAGTTCATTCAAAGTATTAAACCAATAGTTCATTAAAGCAACTAATTTGCCTAAT
The DNA here is from genome assembly GCA_948329865.1 of Linaria vulgaris. NCBI lineage: Eukaryota > Viridiplantae > Streptophyta > Magnoliopsida > Lamiales > Plantaginaceae > Linaria > Linaria vulgaris. Next base: position 77,812,410 of record OX415252.1, read on the forward strand.
TACCAAACAATACTAGAATACACTTGCCATAGTAGTCGCTTACCCTCTATGTATTAAGATCAATATGATATAATTAAAGTATCTAAACAAAATATTTGCACTTAAAAACTTAATCATGGGTTTGCAACAGATTTGCTTCAAACTCACATAATGTACAAATGTAAAATTAGTAAATATCTTAATTTTTAAACAATCTACCATTTTACCCATTAGTTCTCATCGCAAATCAGTAAGAAAAGTCATCAAGAGTCATGCATCTCCTCTATTAGTCACTAAAGACAGGTAGAAGTGGCTATTGATAGTAGCAAATTAGACATGAAATATTTTATAATGATTTTGGGATTAATATTTCTATTTCCTATTTTTATATATCCGTATCGGATCGAGATTTTTTTCTTTAGAATAAGAATTACTATACTTCTGGGTTTTTTTGTTTTTTTTTTTTTTGTACAACAGAGAACTAATTGCTATCAATTCTTGGAACATTTCCTATTTTTGGGGCTCTAAGGTTGATCGTAAATTACTACACATAATACCAAGAGCTCCACCTCACTGAATGTCGAAGTCTCTTGCTCACCTTTAGATGGTGATAGAAGTTGTCAATCCTATCAACGAATTGTGTTTCTTGAATTCAACTTGTTATCATTTCACTTGCTCGTCTAGTGATAGCTCATACTAAATCGTACTTGGAGGATAAACTTCAACAATTATTGGGATTACCAACCGATCATTTAGTTGAATCATTTGTGCATCAACTTTTTGTTTTTGACTTTAGGTAGATGGATGCAATGAATAAAGTCTCATTGGTGATGGCTAATTCTTCTCCAAAATAAATTCTTTAATTTTCTCATTTTGACATTGTTAAGAGCCTAAATGAGGTATTTGTCAAAGCAAAGAATAGTGAATGACTTGTTATTCATTGAGAGGTAAGATCATACATAAATAGGAGAAATATACCTAAAATAATGTGACTAGTTATGACACCAACTACCCTATATACTATCACATATATTATAGGAATAAAAGCATCAAGCCCCCTAAACTATGCATGTTTTTGCGACTTGCACCATAAATAAATTTAATAAGTATTTTGCCCCCTAAACTATGCACTTCTGTTTGATTTGCCCCTTCAATGGATTTTCGGCCATTTTTGACTAGAATATTCTCCCTACTCGACTCATATGTGTTGTACTAGATATATTATGCTAGTTGATGACAAAAAGTTGGGGGGAAAACACCTCGAACGCGGTATGCCTGCCAAAAATTACCCAAAATGCAATTTGCCGCTTCAGTGTATTGCCGGCCAATTTTTGTCCGAAATATTCCCCCATACTTGATTTATATATGTTGTACTAGATGTATTTTGGTAGTTGATGACAAAAAGGAGGCGAAAAAAACACCTCAAACAGAGAATATTCCGACGAAAAATGGCTGGAAATCCATTGAAGGGGCAAATCGAACAGACATGCATAGTTTAGGGGGCAAAAAGCTTATTACATTTGTTTATGGTGCAAATCGCAAAAACATGCATAGTTCAGGGGGCTTAATGCTTTTATCCCTATATTTTATCTACCATATTTATATCTTTGACATTCCTTTCAAATTGATGCTCCAAAAGCATCAATAACTAACGTTAAAAACTAACCAACAAACTGGCCCCAGCCTAACTAGGAAACTAGTTACCAAGATTTACAACCTTTAACCAATGATGAGCTAAAACACTTGAAACTTGTTGATTAATCTTCGTCGAGTCACTTGCAATTTTTCATAACTCGTAATTCTAGAATGCCTACTTAACTAAAATCGAACCGCGTGATTCACCACCTCGTCAGTCACCTACAACTTCAGTTATGTATTGACGAATGATTGGCAATGCTTTAATTAACTACTTGAAACCACGTGATCCATCACAAGAAAAGACACTTCGTCGAGTCACCTCGAACTCCGCATAACTCGCAATTCTACAGTGACGAATGATTGATATTTCCCCAATTAATTAATATGTAACAGAGCATGAATCCACTTGATTCACCTTCAACAGATGAAAAATCGAACCCTAGACATCCAAAATACACCTTGGAACTAGAATCAAATTCGTGTGAACTGCGACGATACCTAGACCTAGTAATAACTGTGACCGGAGACGACAAAATAGCGATGGACAATGGTGTTGTGCCATAATTATGACACCTAAAAAATACAAAGTCACATTTGACCGTACACGGAATTAAGAGGACGAGAAGGTAGTTCTCACTTGATTCATAAAGCCCAAAGGTATATCGAGACGATATCCGAATGACCTGATCCTAAAAAAGACATAAATTCTATTTTTGATGGCTTGTGACATCCCAGAACAAGACAACATCGACCAAAAATGGCATGCCATGTTGATTATAATCGACGTGGCACGTCAAGCCACGTAGCCCCCCTGTAAGGGGGCACATCGATTATAAAATTGAAGTGTTATATTGTATGGGCTTCCAGCATGGCACATCATCTGATGTGGCATGCTAAGGGCCACATCAGATCAAGATTCGACGTGCATTAACTCATCGGTTCAAATATCAAATTGCCATGTTAGACCCTGTGCGAAGTAGCACGTCAAGCTGGCACGTGCCCCGTTAAGGGGAACATCGGTTCGAACATCAGAGCATCCAACGTGGCATATTAGCGTGTTGACATGTTGGTCACTTGACCAACTTGGAATGCGGTCAAGTGTATGATCGGGCCGATCAACAACCCATATATCCCATCTTAGGGTGGTCTCCACACCCCAATGACTTCTTCCCATCTATAAATACCTCGTAACTTCTCCATTTGAGGGGTTGGATTTTTGGGAGCTCAATGGTGTGTGCTTTCTCTATCTAGAAAAGCACGTCAAATATCCACATAAACTCATAAGTTGGCACATCAAACCTCCAAAGTTTGACTGATTTGCCTCTTGTGGCCCGTCAATTCGTGGCACGTAAACAAAAACACGTCAAACAAAGGCCTGTCAAACAAGAGCCATCAAGTAAGAGGCATGTCAAACATGAGCACACCAAACAAAAGCATGTCAAACAAAGCGCGTCAAACAAAATTACATCAAAACAAAGTCCTTTAACCATTTCACCTCTACTTTTCCATAGACATCGATGTCAACAATTGGACTTAAGTATGAGACGTATTTGACTCCTAAGTAAACGACATAATCTTTGACTCGTCATTTGACCACTCTGCAGTGCAAATAACTCGATGTTCGAATACCAAGTCTTCAATCAAATGATCTCTACATGAGACTAACGCCCTATGGGGTCAATTCTACAACGTACAGGGCCTCGTCTACGAGATGTACACCCTGTATGGTCATCCAACTGAGCCTACAAAGCTAGATAAACGCAGATAGCTTCTAATCCAAGTGTGATATCTCCTAAGGCCCTACACGGAAACAATATAATAAGGAACTATGCTCGACTTGATTCTTTCTGCTTGGAGAGATAGGTAGGAGCTTGACCCAATGTTGAGTTTAGTCGCAAGCACAGTTTACCCGTATCGGCCCATAGATTAGGTTTACTTTCTTATTAATTGTTGATCTCTAACACTATCATCTTAAGTACAGGTTTCCGTCGAACGAAAAGCTCATCTCGTATTTCCTATAAGGTGGAGAGAGTCTGGCAAGGGAGTAATCTCGTGATTAGCGAAAACACCCCGCGCCAGAGGCGTTGACTGTGGGAAACTACTAGATGCACTATTTGGAGGACGGTATGATGCGTAAGAATAAATCACCTCCGCGCTCCACTCAGTTTAATGTCTTAGAATAAACTTGACAACGGATGCTCCCAATAATGAGCATCGTTAAACATCTACTGCTCTTGAGGAACAGCCTCCGGTGGTGAACACCGGGACTCAAAATCCCGTAGGTGTAACACCACAACAATTTGAACAATTGATGAACATGGTGAGAGAGCGTATGGGGAACAAACCAGTGCCCACACCACCAGTCCGAGTTACCAACTTAGACCAAACTGAGGATCATTCTTAAGATTCAAGTCTGGGAGGTCATTCTCAAGGAAGAAGAACCAATACTGCGGTTGGGCCTTTCGAGGATCACCGACATCCTCATGGTAGGAAAGTTAGACTATCGCCATCTCCATCAATGTCAGTTGGTTCTACGACACGTATTGAATCACGTGAAAATTGTGAGACAGAAAGAAAAAGGCTGCAACACGCTGATAGGCTAGAGCCTTTGCTCTAAGAAAAAATTGAAGTTGATCCACCTTGAACGGCTCTACCTAACCTAAATGCAAGGAGGACTTTATTTATTGGTCGAGGATGAATTTATTGATGTGGCATCACCATGTTCTCGTGAATTGCAACATGTCACGCTTGGGCGCGGACGTAAAATCCCTAAAATTTCTACTTATGATGGCACAAGGGACCCAATGCTCACTTGAATCTTCTTGATGGAATGCTAATCCTAGGAGGATATAACATAGTTATTCAAGCTCGACTGTTTGCTATAACTTTGGTCAATGTCACTCAAGACTAGTTTTCGAGGATCCCGCCTCTCACAATTCATACTTAGGATAAGTTAAGGACTATGTTCAAATCTCAGTTTGCCACTTAGAAGTGGACTCAGTTAACACATGAGTACCTCAAAACTATCATTCAAGGCACCGACGAATCGACCATAGATTATATCAGATGGTTCAATACGAAAATGCTAGGTGTTGAAATTCCCTCTGGTCAAGCCATTGCCAATATTCTCTTCAACACCTTGAGAAATATATTTCTTGCTAACGATCTATTGAGGTAGAAACTGAAACCATTGATCAAATCAATTTAATCGCACAATGTGACATATATATTGAGGAGAGTAATAAAATGAGAAACGTCCGAAGTGACAAGCGGAAAGATCTCCTCAAAGACGTAAACTACCACTTTCTACAAACATATGAAATATATACGCCGTGGAAAAAGAGCAAAACCTCCTCAACACCCCAATGAAGTTCCATGAAACGGATGACACGCGCAGATCCAAGTTCTACGACAAGTATCATGAGCAGTATGGTCACAATACCTCCAAATGTTTTGCACTGTATGCCGAGATAGAACGGTTGATAAAAGAAGGCCACCTCACGGAATACGTCAAGGGAAATAAACAGCCTGATAAAAGGAGTAAGAGATCAAAGTCCAACTCCGACACTCCCTCTCCAGCTGAGAGAGCAAACCGAAAAATACCTCTAAAAGAGAAGATACTTGTAAGACCTTAGATATTTACTTATTACCTTTTTTTTCCATTTATAATAGTTATTACTTGTTAAGAAAGGTCAAAGTAAAACAGTAACACATGGATTTATAGTGGTTCGGTTACAACAGACCTAATCCAGTCGGCTTTCGCCAGTTCTAACAACTCTAGTATCTTTCTTTCCGTACATGACTTTGACTCACTTAGGCTATTACTTGATACTCATAATCTAGACTCCCTCTAATCACTTTCTTAATACCTGACGCGACGCCTTATTACAGAACTCTACTAGAATCAAGAAATACTCAAGTTCACATGAAGTTCCTTCGCCTTGATATTTCATACAAATAAAATAAACTGTTTTTGACTCTCAAACAAATAAAATGACAAATCTTAAATCTAAACTTCAAAAACATGTGTTCAAAATGTCTCCAAGTCTGCTTTTATAGAGTGCATAATCTCGTACGCGAAAGGACAACTGTTGTACCAGATCATCGATTTTTCGAGACAGCTTGCAAACCTTCCTTAATTCATCCGATTTGATCATGTTAAACAAGTAAACAGAATATTCCAATATATGCATATATAAATCAGTCTATATACACTTAGAATAACATCGGATCATACAAAGACAAGTATAATTTCGAATCTTGTTTCTATAATAAACTTTACGCGACAATATCTACTTCTATAAGAAACTATAAGATTCGGTTCCAGAATCTCACCAACCATCTTTCCTTATTTAACATGTTAGATAGTAGATCTAACTATAAGGAAATGAATAATTAAAACATTATTGCTGAAATATTCAAAACATAATGATTTAAACATTAATTAAAACACGTATAATTAACTAGTTAATTAATCAATTAATCAAACTACCATAGATCGGAATATTCGGTCTTAACATTCTACCCCTTGGATTTTTCTTTACAACAATAATATATGCTGCAAGACAGAGTTAGTTCAAGAGACTCATAAAAAATAAAGTGTTGCCATAACATAATCAAAAGGTGAAAAGTTAAGTTGCGTCAACAGTGCACCATTACAACCCAAAATAAATATCCAAGCAGAATTAAAATGCAGAAATTATAAATTGTTCGCAGTTCATAAAAACTTAAGAAAAATGGCAGTAACAGCAACACTCCCGCTCACTCTCTCCCTTACTCCTTGCAACCTCTTACACTTGCTGTCATAACAAATTATGAGGTAGGGAGGTGCTCTTCAATGCGGCGAAGAGAGTCCTCGAGGGCAAAGATGCAGTTGTCACGACCGGCCAAGGTCATGGACATGGCTTCTATGGCAGTCTGCATCTTCTCCTAATTTGTTGAGTGTTGCGTCAGCTCCAGATGAATCCCATCTATTCCAACAACAGATGTTGTTGGGCTATCAGGTTTGGCAGTCTTGCACCCGGAGGGAGCAACTTTGATCTTGGTAGGCATGGGCATTTGGGAGCGTTGCACCACTTTGGAGGACGCCTTCATGCCTCTCGATTCATGCTTTTGCTCCCCTTCAACATCCCGAACTAGCCACGATAAATGTGAAAAGGGAAGCCAAGATAGGGTACAAGTTTCCCCATGTTGATGGGAATCTTCTTTCCAATCTGATAGAGGATTGATGCAACGACAACATGGACCGAGGAGAGGTGGGTGGCGGTTAACTAGTGAGATGAAAAGAATTTTAAACAAGAGGTTATACTTCAGTAATAACCCACTGGTGGGAAGCACACCATCAAGAAGCCAAGTCGTGTCCAGATCTAGGAGTTCTGATGCAACAACATCCATGTCATTCTTTAGTCACAACTCCCACTTAACCTTATTGTTAATGTTGGGAGTTTTCCTATGGATATTGAGCAGCTCAGGGGAGAAATCATAGACATGTCTGCGCACGTATATTTTGCAACGCTGGAGGAAATTTTCAATCAACAATTATTGTAACAAGTTGACATATAACTCATAGATGACCTCAGGGACAAAAAGAGCTACCTTTGTGGTGGCGACATAGAAGCCTCGATCCTGGAGATGGTCAAGCACATATGTTGCCCCATACGTTCTTGGAACCAACAGATACTCTGTGACAAGAGGTCGCTTCTGATTTGTCATTTTAGCATACTTCTGTCTCGCTACCATCAAGACCAACTTCCTTGAGAAGACGCGGTTCAGATCAATAGAGGACAAAGCAGGTTTAACTGCAGGTGGTGGAGCATACATGTTGGCCGCATCGCCACTTGTCTAGATAGGAGGAGGAGCAGAGGTAGAAGGGACAGTAGTCTTGCGTTTCTTAGCCTAAGAAGGAGGAGAATGGTCCTCAGTCTCAACTATTTTTTTTAAGGTGTGGGGATTAGCAGGGCCCTTATTTTTCTTCCCAGATAATGGGAACAACTTACAATTAGACCTCAAACGCATGTTCACACGACGTGGCGGAGGGGTGGTAGTTTCTGGGCAGACGAGTGAGAGTCAGACTCTTTTGATTGTGTACCCTTAGGATGAGGGGTATCATTAGAGCCTTCATTCTCATCATCCACCTTCGATTTACCCTTATTAGCGGCGATAAGGGCACCGACATAGGGTGACGGTGACATAGGTTGAGAGGAGAGAGGAACGGCAACAACATGTGGCTCAAAATTAGCCGGAGGGGGTGGAGTCACTTGATCCTCATCGTCAGAGTCATCATAGTCAATGATATTAAACTTGGTTGAGGTTGACATAGAGTGAATTTTGTAAATTGTGGTGTTTTTTTATTTTGCTGTTAGATTTTGCTCATAAAGAAGAAAGGTGAAATTGGAAAAAATATATTAAGTGTTCCTTAAATAGGAACGTGTGATGACACGTAAATGAACTAAATCTAGTCATGGTGGAAGTAGTGGGGAGTTACTCTCCTATCAAAATTAAAAACCCCGCCCAAAATTAGCTAATCAAAACAAAGAAAAAAAGTATACTACCATAATTAATAAGTAGAGTTTTGAAAGTTCCCAAGATAATTGTGTGGTCATTATTCGTCAACTGGCTTTCCATATTACAACTGACACGACAGTAGAGCAGACCTTAAACACATTGAAAATCATTGGAACAGGAACCTAATTATCTCACCAAAAAGCTCTAGCTCAGTGAAATCGTACACATAAGATCAGATTTTGTATGATAATTTCAAAAGATCCTTATATCATAAAATAGATTTTGATTTGCAAAAATATATAGAGCATATATTGATTTGTTCAACCTAATGCACTTGGTGCAATACTTGCAGCTAGCTTTCACACTGACTCATTTTTTGGTGGATGTAGCTCTTTTCAATGTTGTGACGCGTGAGATAGGAGTTGAAGGATTTCACTCTCAACCTTTTAGGTCAGGTAACTCTTTCTATACGAGAAGATTTTGTGCACTTCATATGCAACTTGTAATTATTGAAGGATAAGTGCATTTTTTCATAGACAACCCAAGACAAACATACTAAATAACATAATGGACTGAACATCTGAAAACTTGACAGTATGTGAGTTCATCCACTATTACGACAACTAACGTTGAGACTCGAGAGATGGCAGATGCCAAAAGATTTTCTAAGTATCTTCAGGCGAACATCATTCATCGTTTTGGTAAATAAGTTAACTAGTTGACAAGTAATACCCACATGTTTCAACTTGGCTGCCAAATTTTCCACAAGATAAATATTGTGAAGATACCAAATCTGTATATGTTTCACTTGATCATATTGAACAGGATAAACGACAGTGTGTGGTCATAGAGGGTTACACTAATATGAGTAATGTCAAGATCTTTTACCAGCAGTCTTGACCAATGAGAGTTGGACCAACGTTTACCTACTGCACCACTTATTGTTTTATGAGTGGAAAAGGTGAGCACATAGTTTTCCAAGGTACGGAGATGACTTTACATTCATCAGGTGTGTAATATTGAATTTTAGTGTGCTCTTTCCAATAACTCGGATCTTTATAGTGGTACAAATTTAAATAGTTGATTAAGAAGCCAAAAACAGTTGATCTTGAGTTAAGTCGAATGATATGCGATTTGTTGAGAATGGCTAAACATTTGAGAACTTCTCCTATGTCAAGACATTTATTAAGATATGCAGTGTTTCCTTTTAACTATGGGCGAGAGGTGAGGCGTTTCAACACTCTATTTATGGTATAAAGATTAAACTTAATTTTGCACATTGATTTAGGGATACGATTCGTATTAGGATGTTCAAATATAAGAGTTTTGATATTGCTACCTTGAATCGATTTTCTTTAAAGAGCTGAGATATGTATTCATACAATGATTTTTGTGATACCTTTATGTCGTATGTAGTCTGGATCACCTATTGTGATAGTTGTAGAATAGATGGTCCTTTGGGATCTCCTGTAAGACTTTTCTTATCACGGCTAGACAAAGTATAATAGTTAGCATCTTTTATTCTATAAAAAACACAATTATCAAACTTGTCGATTACTTCATATCCAACTCTGGTAAAGTGTATGAATATATCTTGCTTGCACAATTGACTGATATTGTTGAGATTGATACATGATCCCTCTATATAGAGGACATCTTTTGGATGAGGAAATCCTTTCACATTTAGAGTGCCACTCCTGACAATTTTCCCTTCGTTTCCATCTCCAAACACCATATTTTCTCCTATACTTTCTTCGGAATTGTAGAGGAAATCTTTTCTTCCAGTCAAATGGTGGGAGCAGCCATTGTCAAAGAACCAGGTATTAGTAGAATAAAGTGAAGAGGTATGACTGCTAACAAAATAATTAACATTTGACCATTGAACCCAGATTTGTTTAGGCTTGTGATTTGAGGCATGAGTTGTTGAAGTAGTTGTTTTTGCGACAGTTGATTGTGTAGATTTGGAGAGGATATTTTCCTTATGATTTTCCCAAATTTGCAAACAGTGAGGTCGAATGTTTCTTTTGATTTCGCAGTGATGACAAACTGACACAAATTTGAGAGTATTAGTGAAGCCAAAATTATTTAGAAAATTTTGTTTGTACCTGCGTGATTTCTCATGATAGGTAGCAGTTGTCTCTGTCTCTATTGCATCTCATGGTAGGACACGTCTCCTCTTCTTGTCTGTGATGATTGGGGTACCTTATTTCGTGATTTGAGATTCCTTTAGTTGGGTGTTCCTTGAGAATTTAATGCTTTCGTCAACCCTGTGATAATAGATGATCTTGGTTCAACATGACCATTAGAAGTTTGTTGTGCATCTAAGATTTTATTGAGTTTGATTGTTTCATCACTTAGACGATTGATATTTTCTTCGGTCTTTCTCAAATCATTCAGTGCATTGATCAGCTTATGTTGTGCTTCTTTGGCGGAAGATCGTGCTTGTATTAGGTCTTAGGAAGTTGTGTCATTTGTTGGTTTGAGAGAATCATCTCTTTTCTTAGTTTTAGGATATGTATGTTCTTGCGCAAGAATTTTCGACAAGCGAAATGAGTTACACCTCTAGGTCAACATTTCTTCTTAAGACCGCTTCACATTTGACAAGGGTTGCATTTATCTCGTTGCAATCTATGTCATGTGGTCTGATTCTTCCCCAAAATCTGTAAGGATGTTAGTGGCAACAATAATCTTATCTACTTCCTCAAGAATGGATGCAATGTGGGAAATTCTGGTTGTGAGGGCTAAATCTGGCAGTGTTTCTTCCTATTTATCTGTCTCATATGAATCATCCTCACTTTATGTTGTGACAAGAGCATGAATTTTATTTTTCTGAAGTAAGTATGCACAGTCTGCTCTAATATGTCTGAACCCATGACATTCTATGCATTGAATACCTTTTTTTTCTTTTGACTTCAAGATCTTTAGCAGAGGAAGGATTTTTGGTAAAACTAGACTTTGATGAATCATGTGATGAGAATTTACCTCTGAATTTGGATATGTTCATCTTATTAAAGTTTTTTATTAGAAGAGCCATGGATTTCATGAGATCCGTTCCTTGTTCATTTTGTGGAGTCGCTTTAGATTTTAGTGCAATGCTTTTGGCAACATTGCCTCCTTCATATTTTAGTTTCATTTCATATGTTGCAAGAGATCCCAATAATTTCTAGGGGCATATTGTCCGTGTCCTTGGCTTCTTCAATGGTCTCGACCTTGATTGCAAACTTTGGTGGAAGATATTTGAGAGTCTTGTTAACCAACTTTGTTTCACTATATTCTTCGTCGAGTAGGGTAGCTTCTGTCGCTATGCGTCTAAGTTTTGTATTGTATTGGGCAATGGTTTCAGTTTTCTGCATCTGCATGTTCTCAAATGGAGTAGTTAGCAGTTGTAACTTAGACATGCGAACACTAGAGGTACTTTCATGAGCAACACTTATAATATCCCATGCTTCTTCCGCAAGTTTCAATTTTCTGCTTCTACATGTTCTCAAGTTGAGTAGTTAGCAGTTGTACTTAGACTTGCAAACACTAGAGGTACCTTCATGAGCAACACGTATAATATCCCATGCTTCTTTCGCAGACATGCAATTTGAAATGATATTATATTGATTCATGTCAACAACACTTAGGATAGTATTGAGTGCAATAGAGTTTTATTCAGCAAGAAGATCTTCTTCATTTGATCAAATGAGTTCAATTTTTTCTTTACCGTTTTCATCTGTAGGAGGTGACTAACCTCTTAGAATGCTTTTCCAAACTTTCTGATCCCGTTAATTAATGAAATTTTTGAGACAGTTCTTCTAGTATGAATAGTTGGTACACGTCAGAATTGGTGGTTTATTTGTTGACAAACCTTCTTTGACTTCTTCCATCCCCGTAAATTAGGCATTTCCCGACTGAAAGTGCAAGTGTTGACATGAAGTGTTGGTCCAACACCCTGGAAAGAGATGTTGGCACAACACTGAACTCAACATTGTTCTGTCCGATTTAATTATATTAAATATATTATTATGCCTTTCTTCTTAAACTCACCTGGTTCCACGAGTTGTAGTTATCTGTGGTTATTTCAGGGGATTAAGGATCATGCAGATCATTGCTTGGAACAAAGGGATAAAGCCGAAGATATTCAAAGGATATTGAAGATAAGAGTTGAAGATCTTATGAAGATAACACCAAAGAAGATTTCGGAATTATCCAAGTGAAAAGAGAGCAATCACCAACTCGTGTCTATCACGCTAAGGTTCAAGGACGATCAAATCCTATAAAGAGGTGTGCTCAACATCAAGAACAATAACAAGACTAGAACTAAGTTCTGAAAGAGTAGAAGTAACTCTTGTATTGTATTGGTCTTGTTTTACTGATTTTTATCTAGCTAAACTACAACTCATAGATAAGTTAGTGTTAGGATTGGGTTCCTTACAAAGTTGTATTTGGCCAAATCATTGAATTAACGTTTAGTGATTATTTGGTCGTAAGATTCGGCAGGTTAAATTCATATAACCTGCTTAAAATTCATATCACTGTGTTCTTTACTGCGCTGCATTATTACTCTACAACAAGGTGTTGGGACAACATCGAATAATATCGGTGTTGGCACAATATTTAGTGTACACACAGTGTGTGAATCAAACAAAAGGGTACCAATCCCAGTTCATACATTTACAACTAGCGTCAGAACCAAGCACTTAATTCATTGGTGTTTGGATTTGGCACCATACCATGGATAATGTGAACCCCAATACTAACAACAGGTTACCAGTGCTTGATGGGACAAACTATGCTTATTGGAAGATCAGGCTCAGACAACACATCAAACCTTAGATCTCAGGGCATGGAAATCAATCATTGATGGTTACACTCCACCAATGACTGCCAGAGACGACGACAATGATATACACCTGAAACCTGAAACTGGCTGGACTCAAGCAGAAGTCATTGAAGCAGTCAACAATGAGAAAGCATTGAATGCCATCTTCAGCTGGATTAATCCACATATGTTCATGTTAGTACATTTGTGTACAAGTGCCAAGCAAGCCTAGTTGCTCCTACAAACTCATCGTGAGGGAGATGCAGTGTTAAAGAAGCTAGACTTCAAATTGCTTTACATAAATTTGAAAACCTTAGGATGGGTGATGACGAGTCTGTTACTTCATACTTTGCAAAACTAATGGATTTATCTAATGAATGTCAAAGTCTAGGTGATTCTCTTACTAATAAACAACTTGTTTACAAAGCTATAAGAACACTGTCTCCTAGGTTTAAGTTCAAGAATATTGCTATGCAAGAAGCCAGACACATGTCATCACTTAACTTTCACACTCTTCTAAATGTACTACAAGAATTTGAAATGAACTCAGAACCAACTACTAAACACAAAGGCCTTGCTCTAAAAGCCATTGAATAAGAAGTAGATGACGAAACTGAAATAAATGCTTATCTAGGTTCAGTAGTAAAGAATTTCAATAAAGTTGCTTTAAATGATAAAGTCAGAAAATAGAAGAATGTGCCTCCTAATCTAAGAAGGAGTTTTCTTGGTAAAATGATTAAGTATTCCTTCAAAAATCCTACTGACAGTGACAATAAAATGAAAGAACGTCAATGCTTTGAGTGTAAAGGCTTTGGGCATATGTCATATGAGTGTGCTAATACTGAAAGTGCAGGGTTTTCTGGAATCAATGTTAGACGATGCAATGTTAGACGATGTTGGGTCAACATTGAGGGTAACATTGAAAGCCGAGAGTCTGTGCGAAAACTGTGCTTTAGTTGCCAAAATTAAGTTTTGCCTTTATTCACTTATTAATCAAGTTCCACGGTTTTAGTAGTTTATGTTTATGTCCAAGAAGGTATCCTAATCATAAGGAAGAGCTATGGAAGATTCCTTACTTGAAGTTTCCATAATTCAAGCTAAGTTGAATAAGTCAACTCAACACGGTTTCAAAAGAAGGAAACAAATTGGATTCTCTGCAACTTTGATTCTTTCCAGGATTCTCCGATTTGAAGAAGATGTGTTGCCTTGTTAGATTGGTAATAAAGGAAACACATATTCAGGAAAGATATGAAATTCACAAAGAAGGCAAAATTCAACAAGGAAACAACAAGAGTTACCAAGACTGTGAACAACACATCTTGGCGTGCAAGTTTCAAGAAATCTATAAAAGATGTAAAGTTCATCAAGATGAATACAAGACAATAGTGCTAAATAATCTGAGAGATTAAATTCTTTGTATTGTCTTCGTCTTGCTTTTGCAAAGTTTTTGTATCAACTATTTATGTCTAGTTCATAGAGGTTAAGTAGTTCGTACTTATCTGCTTCGTTGAGTCCGATCAACAAAGAGCATGAGTGAATTGTTGTGAGGAACGTTTTGTTAAAACCTTTATGGTTATTTGGCCTAAGGCTCAGAAGTTTTTAATAATATTGAAAACTTCTTAAAAATTATCTTCTTGTGTTTTTATCCCACTGCACTTTACTTTGGTCAAGAAGATCACAATAGAGTTAAGGCAATATCAGCTTAACTCTCAAAGTTGTTGTGTCAATCCACTATCCGACAATTTCAATTGGCGTCAGAGCCAAACACCGACTACACTGGCGGTTTGGAGGTGATACAACACCATGGACAGTGTCAATCCTAATACCAACAGGATTCTAGTTTTGTATGGCTCCAATTATGCATACTGGAAGATCAGGATGAGGTCTCACATCAAAGCTATTGATATTCGAGCCTGACAATCCGTGATCAATGGATACTCTCTTCCAACATTACCAAGAGATGGTGAAGGTGATCTAGTTCCAAAACCAGAAGCAGACTGGACAGCAGCAGAGGTAAGTCTCTATAACTCTAATGAAAAAGCTCTTAATGCTATCTTTAGTTGGGTTAATCATCACATGTTCAAGCTAATCCAGAATTGTACAAAAGCCAAACATGCTTGGGATATACTTGAATTATATTGTGAAGGAGATTCTGCTGTTAAAAATTCTAAATATAGACAACTGCTTCTGCAATTTGAAAAACTTGAGATGGGTGAAGATGAAAGTGTTGACAGTTATTTTGAGAAAATTCTTGATATTGCTAACCAATGTGAAAACCTAGGTTTTGCTATGACTAACCAAGAAATGGTTTATAAAGCTATGAGAACACTGTCATCTAAATTTGCTCTCAAGAAAATTGCAATGAGTGAATCTAGGAACCTTGCTAATCTACAGTTTCAAGTCTTGATGAATACTCTTAGAAAAATTTGAAATGGAGCTTGCCTCACAACCTAGCAAACATAGGGTTGTTGCTTTAAGAAGTTCAAATCTTGACAATGAAAGTGATGATGATTATGAAATAATTTCTTCTAACTATGGTAAAATTACTAAGAAGTTCAATAAGCTGAATCTTAAAGGAAAAGGTAAAGAAAAGAACCTTAGTAATAGTTCCCCATGTTATAAGAAATTACCTCCTAAGTTTGTGAAGTACATGGCATCAAAACCTACTCCTTTAGAAGTTGATAAGTTAAAAGATGTTCAATGTTTTGAATGTAAAGGATATGGTCATATGGCTAATGAATGTGCTAATACTCTTAGAAAAAGAGGAAATTCTCATTGGGTTTGTGTAATTGATTTCAATGAAGATGAATTTAGTTTTGGAGAAGCTGAAGAACAATCAGAAGAGGTTCAAACTGCTGTGCTACTCACTCAGATTGATTGGACGCCAGAAGACTCCCTGAACTGCTTCGAATCTCAATGTTACCCCAACATTCAGGATCCAACATCAGAACATGAGACCTTCTTTGTAGATTGGGATGAATATGATACTGATTCTGAACCTTATCTTGCATCCTGCTTTGATGAATCTAACTTTGATTGTTTTCACCGCACAGTGGATCTAGATGAAGAATACTTCTTTGAAGGTGAAATGTCCCAGGAGGAAATCATTGAAGACCTGAAGTCTATCTACCACAAACTGCTTCTTGAGAATCACAAACTCATCAAGAGCAACAAAAGCTTGAAGGAAGAGATTGGATGCATGAAGGAGATGCTGAAACTGTATGAGAAAGACCTTGACAAAACTGAGGTTGAGCTGAAAGAGGTAAAGGTTAAATTAAATAAAGATGAACAAACCATTGCCAAGTGGAACATCTCTACATCTATGCTTGATGAAGTGCTGAGTATGGGAAATTAAGTTAAAAATGTTGAGAAACCTCTCTCTGAAGATGTTAATTCTGCTTATTTGAAAGCTGGTTTTATCAAGAAAAGCAATAACTTGAGTTGTGAAATCCCTTCCAATACTGTGAAAAAGCCTACTTTTATCTGTCAATATTGTTTTCAACCTGGTCACATTAAGCCTTATTGTAAAAAATTCAGAAGTGTGATTGAGAAGAAAACAGGAATTAATAGTTGTACCAATGTTAGGAGAACCTCTGATCTGAATGTTATCCCAACATTAGGTAACAAATATGAAGGACACAAAAGTAGAACTTGGATTGAAAATTTAAAAACTCCTAAGGTTAAAATTGTTTGCAATGTTGTCTTTTCTGCTGTTTACTCTAACCTTGCAGGTAAGTGGTATTTTTACAGTGGATGTTCAAGGCACATGACTAGAAACATGGACAACCTGAAAGATGTAATCCCTTTGACTGTTGGAACGGTTACCTATGGAGGAGGCACTAATGGGAAAATCATTGGAAAATAAAGACTGGATGTTAAAGGATTTCCACCACTCAATGATGTGTTGTTGGTTGAAGGGTTGAAAGCAAATTTAATTAGCATAAGTCAACTTTGTGATGATAACTTGCTAGTTACTTTTGATAGAAGTTCATGTGATGTGTTTAATAGTGACAATGTCCGTGTCATGACAGGTACAAGATCAAAGGATAACTGCTATCTTGCTCAAGATGAAGCTGAATGCTACCATGCCAAGGTAGATGAATCTGTCATGTGGCACAAGAAGTTAGGACATGTGCACTATAGAAATCTGGAGAAACTACAGAAGTTAGAGGCTGTAAGAGGACTGCCTAAGTTGACTAGCCCAGGTAAAATTGTTTGTGAAGACTACCTGAAAGGTAAACAAACAAAAGTTGTTCATCCACCACTACAGGTACAAAGTACTAACCCTAGAACTAATAAGTGCTTTGAATTGCTACATATGGATCTCATGGGTCCTATTGAGGTTAGTAGCCTGAATGGTAAGAAGTATGCTTTTGTTATTGTTGATGATTTTTCAAGATATACCTGGATTAAATTTTTGAAAGAAAAATCAGAGGCATTCAACACATTCAAAATTTTGCATGCTAGCATTAAAAATCTGTATGGCACTTCTGTAGGAAGAATTAGGTCTGACCATGGGAAAGAGTTTGAAAATGTAAGCTTGGCTAATTTTTGTGAAACTAAAGGCATTTTCCATGAGTTCTCTGCACCTAAGACACCTCATCAAAATGGGATTGCTGAGAGGAGGAATAGAACACTTCAAGAGATGGCCAGAGTAATGTTGAATTCTGAAAACCTATCTAAGAAACTCTGGGCTGAAGCTTTGAATACTGCATGTCATATTGGTAATAGAGTTTATCTTAGACCTGGTACTACTATGACACCTTATGAAATCTTGAACGGTTCAAAACCAACAGTAGCACACTTTCATGAATTTGGTATTAACTGCTATTTGCTAAAAGATAGAGACAATTTGAGCAAATTTGATCCCAAAAGTGAAAAGTGTATATTTGTTGGATATTCTCCTAATAGTGCTGCTTTCAGGGTCTACAGTCCAAGATTGCATACTGTTCAAGAATCAGTGAATGTCATTTTTGATGATTTAACTGTTTCTGCAGGTACTGAAGAAGTCACTGGTTCAGATGTTACTCCAACATTGGACTCAACATTGAACTCAGACGCTGGATATGCTGAACTGGAAACTGGAACAAATGTTGACTTAACACCAGAATCCCCCAATGTTAGGCCAACATCTGTTCTGTCAGATTCTGAAGATGAAGCTGTTCCTTTATCCAGAAGAAATCCTCCTCTTAGGATCCAAAGAGATCATCCAGCCTCTCAAGTAATTGGTCAAATTACTAAAAGAGTTAGAACACGCAACAAAGAAAGGGTAAATTACAAGGATATGGCTAAGTTGTGTGTTTGTATGTCTTCTTCATGTACTGTTAATAATGCATCTTGTTTTGTGTCCTCCATTGAACCTAAGAATGTAACTGAAGCTGTTAAGGACAGTTACTGGATTAATGCCATGCAAGAGGAACTCTTACAATTCACCAAAAACAGAGTTTGGAATCTAGTGACTAGGCCATCACATGTGAATGTAATAGGTACAAAATGGATTTTCAAAAATAAAACTGATGAGAATGGTGTAATTATGAGGAACAAAGCTAGGTTGGTTGCACAAGGTTATACTCAGGTAGAAGGTATAGATTTTGATGAGACTTTTGCTCCAGTAGCTAGGATAGAATCAATTAGATTACTTCTTGCTATTGCTTGCTGTCTTAGGATTAAACTTTACCAAATGGATGTTAAAGGTGCCTTTCTTAATGGTTTAATTGACAAAGAGGTTTATGTAGAACAACCTAAAGGCTTTGCTGATCCTAAACATCCTGACCATGTGTACAAACTTGAGAAGGCTTTGTATGACTTAAAATATGCTCCTAGAGCTTGGTATGAGAGGCTAACTGATTTTCTGTTAGGCCTAGGTTTCAATAGAGGAGATGGAGATAGAACATTGTTTGTCCTTAGAAAAAGCTCTGATATATGCATTGCTCAAATTTATGTGTATGATATTGTATTTGGCTCTGCTAAAAAGTCTACCTTAGACAAGTTTGTTGAGTCTATGACAGGAACATTTGAGATGAGCATGATTGGTGAGCTCAATTATTTTCTGGGACTACAAGTTAAGCAGCTGGAGAATGGTATCTTCCTGAACCAGGAGAAGTATGCAAGGAATCTGGTGAAGAGATTTGAGCTACAAGAGTCCAAGCCTTGCAAAACTCCTATGTCCTCTTTAGTGAAGATAACAAAAGATGGCACTGGCAGCAATGTTGACCCAACATTGTACAGATCCATGATTGGTAGATTGCTATATATCTCTGCCTCTAGACCTGACATCATGTTGTCAGTATGTGTTTGTGCTAGGTACCAAGCTGAGCCAAGGCAATCTCACTTGATTGCTGTGAAGAGGATTCTTAGATATATCTCTGGAACTTCACCTTTAGGCATTTGGTATTCTTATGACACTAACGATAACTTGGTTGGTTTCAGTGACTCTGACTGGGCAGGTGATGCGGATGACAGGAAATCCACAAGTGGAGGCTGTTTTTATTTGGGGAATAATTTGGTCTCCTGGTATAGCAAGAAGCAGAACTGTGTTTCATTATCAACTGCTGAATCAGAATATGTAGCAGCTGGCAGCTGTGTTACCCAACTTGTGTGGCTCAAACACATGCTTTCAGATTATGGTCTAGATAGTGATACACTTCTCATGATATGTGACAATCTAAGTGCCATAAGTATCTCTAGGAATCCTGTCCAATATTCTAGAACTAAGCATATAGACATAAGGCATCATTTCCTGAGAGATATGGTAGAGGACAAAGTGATCAACATTGAACATATTGAGACAATAAATCAGCTTGCTGACATGTTTACAAAACCTTTAGATAGTGAGAGATTCTTCAGCTTGAGGAAATCTCTTGGCATGTGCAATATGTGAAAATGTTGAGGAAACCAGTGTTGACATAAGACCACTGTCTAGCACTGGTATATTGGTTGTGGTGTAGTAGGTATTCTGTTGTTTTCCTTAGTTGAGTTTATTTTCTTGTGAGTCTCATGTCATCTTTGTTTTGTCAGATTTGGTTTGTGTGGTTGAACTCTTTGATTAACAACTCTTTCTAGTTATCAGTTTCACATCTTTGTTTTGGAAAAGTGTTAAAACTCTTCTGTTTGTCTGAGGTTGTGATAGCCTAATATATGAAGAATCTGGGGTACACAAAGTTTACTACTTTGATGTCTATTCAGTTGTGTCTTATTCATATGGAAGGTGTACAGGGCATGTGGAGAAGCTGGGGTGCATGATGTTGACATCTTCAGTGTTACTCAGTTGTGCTTATTTACATGTTCCTGTTTGTTTGGCCAAGAACACATGAGGGTGATCCTTTCTACTAGGGTGTTTGAGGTTTCGATTTCTTACATTTAGTAGCACTGATCACTTGGTGGTTCTCTTGAATGCAGGTTGGTAAACAAGTATGCATAAGGAATTGGGGTGTTGGGGTGCATGATAAATGAATTGCCAACATTCAAGGCCTTTGTACTTGCCTAACTTGCTGCTATTAATGTTGTTACTGGGACATGTGGAGTTCAGGTTGCCCTCATTCAGTAGTGACATTAGCTTTGTGTTTAGCAACCTTCAGTTTTTGGTTCAGATGAGTTATGAAAAGCATAAAGACTAAAGAGATGTGTGCTGTACTAGTTTGAGGAGTTTTTCATTTGTGTTTACCATCTGCCTATTTGACATTATATTGTTGCATTCATATTGAACTGCATTGTTTCTTTCTTGTTGTTGAGTTGTGTCGGTTTAGGCTTAGGGGGAGTATAATTCATGTGTTGAGGCATACAATTTGGGTGACATACTGCAGGTGACACACTTTTCTGTGACTTTCTATGCTGTGGAAGTGATTTTTCCTTGAATTCATAACTGCTTATCTCTGTGTGTTTCTTGTTATTCATGTTACTTACTCATGATCTTGATCTGAATAATATGTCTGAGGTACTCACTTGCTATATTGGTTAAGTTTCAGATGTATTTTTGGATGTATCTCAACCTCTCACATGAATTTGCCTTGGTGAAGCCTGTACCTCCACCTTCTGGTTTGAATGTTATTGAATGTTATCCCAACATTGTGCACTGTAGCAGGTTAACATTGAAAACAGGAACTTATAAGTTCTCAAATTTTTGAAAACTGCTCTGGTAACTGTTAATTAAACAACAAAGCGTGTGCGCGGGAAAACTGGGTGGGAAGTTTTTACTTGATTAAAATTTAGTAACTACCCATTAACATTCACTCTCTTTCCTTATTCACGGTTATTTCAAAAATCAAAACCCTATTTTCCTTAATTGTGCTTGAAATTTTCTTATTTGTGCTTACTCTGCAAAATTCCTCTCTCTACTCTCAAATTCTCTCGTTTTTTTTTCTCAGCAAATTCTCTCAAAACTTCTCTACTGACAATGGCAAGCAAGTATCCCATGCAAACTCTTGCAGATGAAGCCCTGTGAAGTGAACCCACTGCCGCACGCACTCGTTCACACACTAGAGGTGCTGCTGCAAAGAAAATTGATGCTTCTGTTGCTGCTAAAAGGAAGGTGATTCTCTATGTGCGACGAGGGAAGAAGTCCAAACAGGGAGAATCGACCTCCAATGTTGAGCAAACTGCGGAACCAAGCACTCCCATCACCAATGAGACTGAAATTGAGGTAAACACTGCTGAACCCAACCCTGAAATTGATGTTGACTTAACTGTTGAGGGGGAGGGTAGTGATTCGGTTGAGAAAACTGTGGAAAAATCCATGGACAAGTCTGTGGAAAAATTGGTGAGGAAGTGGATTAGGGCTCAAAAGAAAAACAGCAAGGCTGCAGGGGATAAGTTGAAAACTATGTCTGAGACTGCTAAGGCAAGCGCTGAGGCCAGGAAGAGACGGGCTGAGAGATTAGCTAGGAAGAGGGCGGTTGAGGATGAGAAGAAGGCTGCTGCTGCTGCTGAGAGAAATAGGAAAGGAAAGCAAGTGATGGAAGAGGAAACAGAGGTTGTGAATGTTGAGGATGAAGAGGAAGAGGAGGAGAAGGAAGAGGAGAAAACTGATGAAGAGCATGATGTTGCTGCTGATGTTGGGGCAACATCAGGAACATAGGAGTACACAGATGGGTAGTATGTGGTCTATCCTGATGATGAGGGGAGCTACTTTTCTCCTTACTATCTCTCTCAAAAGTTGGAGAAGAAGTGGGATTCCTTCAAAATAAGGGAGATTCACACTGAAAGAGTTGTAGAGATAGCCAGCTTCATAGAGAACAAGGTGATGGACTTGCTGGAGGCAAGAGGGTTTCAACAATCAGTGATGGAGCTGAGTAACTATGCTCCTGAGATTGTCATGGAGTTCTACCTGAATCTCTCCAAATGGATCAGGGACTATAGATCTCCAAAATTTGGAAAGGCTTGGGTGAGGGGGAGAGTCTTCAACATTGAACCCTACACCATTAACAAGATATGTGGCTTCCCTACTGCTGATGAATCTGAGGACCCCTATTATGATGATGTGATTGAGGACTTGACTAGAGGATTGGTCAAAACTTGGAGAGATGCCCTACCAACCACAAAGCTCACATCCCTTAGTGTTGTCTTGCACAAGATAGCTTGTTTCAACTGGTTGCCAAGCAAAAATGTTACTGTACTGACTAAGGAATCAGCACTCTTAATCTACAAAATCAAAAATGGGCTAGCTGTGAACATGGGGGGGAGGATTGTGAAGTCAATGTCTGAAGTTGCTGGAAGGAAAAATGCCATGCTGCCTTTTCCCTCACTCATCTACAAAATCCTTAATAAGCAAGGATTAAAGACAAGTGTTACTGTGGGCTGGAGGAAGAATGATACTGAACTGACAATTCTCTCAAGCTACTTGTCTAGATCAAGAGTGAGAGACCTTCCATGGAATCCAAAAGGAGTGGTGAGACCAAGGGCTGAAAAGAAGAAGGCTCAGGAGTTTGCTGGAACTTCAGTGCCTATGTCCAAAGAAGAAAAGTGCATGGTCATAACCTCTACTTTTGTGGATCATATGTTGAACTGGTATAGGGGGCAGATTGTGGATACTCAAAGGGACATTGATGAGAGGAAGGAACACCTCAAAGAGCTGGAAGACATGGTGAAAAATTGGAGAAACTCCCTTCTTCACAAAAAGGGGGAGAGTAGTTCCAATTTTAAATTTTAGTCTTCTAGTTTATGGTTTGTTTCTTATGAACTGCAAATATCTTTGAACTGCTGGTACATTTATCTCTAATTGGTTTTATTTGATCAAGGGACATGTCCTTCATATTTAGCTATGGCCTGTAACTCTAACTACTACTGTTGAACTGCTCTAACTGCTATTTCTTATGAAAGCACATTTTGAACTGCTGTTCTGATTAACCTTTTATGCAGGAAACTCACTGATTTCAATGTTGAGGCAACATTGATGAATGTTAGGGTCTGAACATATGTACATATGTGGATGTAGTGATGACCTTAATGCTTGTCTTTACTAATTTAATTTTGAATATGTTATCTTGCATTAAGAGGGAGCGGTTTAGTAGTTTAATTTGTTTCTTGTTGATTCTAACTTTCTGGATAAAAGACCCGATTGGAACAGGTATTGGTTTTGTGAAGAAAGACAAAAAGGGGGAGATTGAAAGTGCAGGGTTTTCTGGAATCAATGTTAGACGATGCAATGTTAGACGATGTTGGGTCAACATTGAGGATAACATTGAAAGCCGAGAGTCTGTGTGAAAACTGTGCTTTCGTTGCCAAAATTAAGTTTTGCCTTTATTCACTTATTAATCAAGTTCTACGGTTTTAGTAGTTTATGTTTATGTCCAAGAAGGTATCTTAATCATAAGGAAGAGCTATGGAAGATTCCTTACTTGAAGTTTCCATAATTCAAACTAAGTTTAATAAGTCAACTCAACACGGTTTCAAAAGAAGGAAACAAATTGGATTCTCTGCAACTTTGATTCTTTCCAGGATTCTCCGATTTAAAGAAGATGTGTTGCCTTGTTAGATTGCTAATAAAGGAAACACATATTCAGGAAAGATATGAAGTTCACAAAGAAGGCAAAATTCAACAAGGAAACAACAAGAGTTACCAAAACTGTGAACAACACATCTTAGCGTGCAAGTTACAAGAAATCTATAAAAGATGTGAAGTTCATCAAGATGAATACAAGACAATAGTGCTAAATAATCTGAGAGATTAAATTCTTTGTATTGTCTTCGTCTTGCTTTTGCGAAGTTTTTGTATCAACTACGTCTAGTTCATAGAGGTTAAGTAGTTCGTACTTGTCTGCTTTGTTGAGTCCGATCAACAAAGAGCGTGAGTGAATTGTTGTGAGGAACGTTTTGTTAAAACCTTTGTGGTTATTTGGCCTAAGGCTCGGAAGTTTTTAATAATATTGAAAAATTTAAAAAATTATCTTCTTGAGTTTTTACTCCGCTGCACTTTACTTTGGTCAAGAAGATCACAATAGAGTTAAGGCAATATCAGCTTAACTCTCAAAGTTGTTGTGTCAATCCACGATTCGACAATTTCAAATACCTTGAGAACCAAATGTAGCTCTAACTCGGTATGCATAGATGATATTAATGATGAGACACGTTAGGATGAACTACCAGAAGAACAGGTGTCTGAAGAAGTTCACACATGAGCTTTGTCTGCCCAAGCCAACTGGACAGAGTATCTGGACAACATCAGTCAAATGGATGTTGGCGCAACACTCAGACAGAACCAGAGGACCAGAAAGACTACTTCGACAGCTGAGAGGATGATGACTATATTTCTAACCCTTAATGTCTTATTTCTGATATAAATTCATCTGAGGAACATTCTAACTTTGTCTGTTTTGGTGGATCTGTACATTTAAATGAAGAACACTTCCTTGAAGAGGAAATGGATCAAGAAAAAATGGTTGAGGAGCTGAAAGTTGTCTACATAGAACTGTTTGATATGAGGTAAAGAAAATCATAAAAAGAGTAAAAGAGCTCATCAGTTTCTTGATTGAAACCATAACCGAACTAGAAAACAACCTCACCAGGAAGGAGTGCCAAGTTGAAAAGATGGAGATAAATCTTGAAAAGGCAGAGAGAACCATTACCAAATGGAACTCCACAACAAGTAGGTTGGATGAAGCACTCAACGTTGGAAATGATGGGCCTACAAGTTTAGGATACTATGAAAGGTCAGATAGACATGCGAATGTCATTCTTGATTTTGTAAAGGCTGGCTCTTATAAAAATAATGGCTACTCTAAACAACCTAATAAGGTAACCTATATGTGCCAATATTGTTTCCAGCCGGGTCATTTAAAACAATACTGCCCTGAGTACATAAGGTTTTGTGAAAAATAAACTATAGCAGTAATGCTGGGACAACATTGGGTCACTCTAGTGTTGGCTCAACATCCCAAAGCAACACCAGGGAGCAAAACAACAGTTTTCAAAAGAATAGACTTTGGTCTCCTAAAATAAAAATTATATGTAATGTTATGTTCTCAGCTACTCAAACTCTTACTAGTGACTGGTACTTTGACAGTGGTTATTCGAGACATATGACATGTAACAAGACAAACCTTATGGAACTTGTACCTATGTTCACTGGTACTGTTACATATGGTGGAGGAAGCAAAGGATATATTATAGGGAAAAGGGGTTCTCAATGCGGATGCTTTCCATCATCTTACTGAGGTTCTGTTGGTGGATACTAAAGACTAATCTCATCAGCATTAGTCAGCTTTATGATGATGATTTAATAGTGAAATTTGACAAGTATTCATGTGATGTGTTTGATGAACCTAACAATTGTGTTATGTTAGGAAAAAAGGTCAAAAGACAACTGCTACTTGGTGGATGAGGATGCACAATGCTTATATGTCAAGGTTGATGAATCACTAGTGTGGCACAGAAGGCTAGGACATGTCCACTACAGGAATCTGGAGAAGATCATCAAGTTAGAAGCTGTCAGGGGCATACCTAAACTCTCCAATCCGGTTAAACTGGTTCGTGGTGACTGCTTGCAAGGTAAACAAACTAAGACTACACATGCACCCATACATGTGGAAGGTCAGATCTCTAGAACCTCTAAATGCTTTGAATTGTTGCACATGGATCTGATGGGTCCTATAGAGGCTTGTAGCCTTGTTGTAAGAAGTATGCTTATGTAATTGTTGATGACTTTTCTAGGTACACTTGGGTTAAATTCTTGAGGGAAAAATCTGAAACTGTGGAGACTTTCAAGATACTAGGTGATAGTATTAAAGTGCTTTACAATGCATGTGTAATTAGGATTAGATCAGATCATGGTAGGGAATTTGAAAATACAAAGTTTGATGATCTATATGATTCTAGAGGGGTCTCTCATGAATACTCTGCTCTTATCACTCCCCAACAAAATGGAGTTGCTGAAAGGAAAAATAGAACTTTACAAGAAATGGCTAGGGTTATGTTGAACTCCAGAAAAATAACTAAAAGACTTTGGGCTGAAGAACTTAGTACTGCATGTTATATTTCACATAGAGTTTATCTTAGTCCAGGCACAACAATGACACCTTATGAGATTTTTAAGAAAGTTAAGCCTAACTAGAGTCATTTTCATGAGTTTCGTTGTGTGTGTTATATTTTGAGATAGACAGACATTGGGAAAGTTTGATGCTAAAAGTGAAAAGTGCACTTTTGTTGGATATTATGTGAATAGCAGTGCTTATAGAGTGTTTAATCCTAGATTAAATACTATTCAGGAATCTGTAAATATTGTGTTTGATAATCAGGGTGTTTCTGCAGGTATTACTGATGGTACACTAGGATTGCCCCAGACTGGCGATGTGGTCCAACACCAGCAGGAGATCGTGTGGACTCAACACCTGAGATTAACATAGAAAACATAGGGAATGATGATGTTGAGCTGACACCGGCAGATGATGATGTTGGACCAACACCAGAACACACATATTCTGACACTAAAGAATTTGTTGGAGAAAGAGTTAAAAGGGACACTCCTGCCAGAATACTGAGAGATCATCCTACTTCTCGGGTTATAGGAAATCTTACTGAAGGTGTAAGAACTAGATACAAAGAAAGAGTAAACTATAAGAATGTGGCTAAACTTAGTGTTTGCATGTCATCTGTGTGTAACTATGTTACTTGTTTTATTTGTGTCGTAGAACCTAGGAATGTTAATGAGGCTCTTAAAGACTCTCACTGGATAAAGCCTATGCAGGAAGAACTCATGCAATTCTCTAAAAATAAAGTGTGGAAACTAGTTCCTAGGCCTGCTCATGCTAATGTAACTAGAACTAAGTGGATATTTAAAAATAAAAGTGATGAAAATGGAGTGATAGTGAGGAATACGGCCAGATTAGTAGCTCAAGGGTATACTCAAGTGGAAAGGATTGATTTTAATGAAACATTTGCTCTTGTGGCCAGAATAGAATCTATTAGACTCCTTCTTGCAATTGCCTATTTCTTAAAAATCAAATTTTACCAAATGGATGTTAAGGGAGCATTTTTGAATGGTTATATAGACAAAGAAGCTTTTGTTGAGTAACCTAAGGGATTCACAGACCCCCATCACCCTGACTATGTCTACAAACTTGAAAAAGCCTTATATGGATTGAAACAAGCTCTCAGAGCTTGGTATGAGAGGTTGACTGAATTCTTACTATATTTTGGTTTTTCAAGGGGTGAGGGTGTTAGGACACTGTTTATCATGAAAAATAATAAAGAAGTATGTATAGCTCATATCTATGTTTATGATATAGTATTTGGCTCCTCTAACTAGTCCACCTTGGACAAGTTTGTGAGTATTATGACAGGTACATTTGAAATGAGTATGATAGGGGAGCTCACCTTCTTCCTAGGACTGCAAGTGAAGAAAAAGGAAATAAGGATGTTTCCGTCTCAAGAGAAGTATGCCAGGAATTTGTCCAAATTCAACTAAAGCCAACTACAGTTGGCTTCAGTTGTATTTGGTAAAATCATTGAATTAACGGTTAGTGCTTAGTTGGCCATAAGGCTCGGCAGGTTAAATTCATATAACCTGCTTAAAATTTATTTCACTGTGTTCTTTACTCCGCTGTATTATTGCTCTACAACGAGTGCTCGGACAACACCGAATACGATCGGTGTTGGCACAACATTCAGTGTACACACAGTGTGTGAATCAAACAATAGGGTACCCATCCCGGTCCATGCATTTACACCGACCAAAATCTCACTACAATAAGCATTAGTGACTTGCTCTTGATGCCACTTGTAAGACCTTAGTTGTTTACTTATTACCTTTTGCTTTTTGTAATAGTTAATACTTATTAAGACAGGTAAAAGTAAAACAATAACACATGTATTAATAGGGGCTCGGTCACAACAGACCTAGTCCAGTCGGCTTTCGCCAGTTCTAACAACTCTAGTCTCTTTCTTTTAGTACATGACTTTGACTCACTCAAGCTATTACTTGATACTCATAATCTAGACTCCCTCTAATTATATTCTTAGTACATGACGCGACGCCTTACTAAATAACTCTACCAGAATCTGGAAATACTCAAGTTCACACGAAGTTCCTTCGCCTTGATATATCGTACAATTACAATAAACTGTTTTTGACTCTGAAACAAATAAAATGACAAATCTTAAATATAAAATTCAAAAACTTGTCTTTATTTTTCTTCGGGTTTTCTGCTATTATAGAGTTCAGAATCTTCTATGCTAAAGGATAGTTGTTGCACCAGATCTTCGATTCTTTGAGACAACTTGCAAACCTTCCATAATTATTTCGATTTGATCATGTTAAACAAGTAAACAGAATATTCCAGTGTATGCATATATAATTCAGTCCAGACTCCAGATACACTTAGAATAAATCGGATCATACAAAGACAAATATAATTCTGAATTGTGTTTCCATAATTAATGTGACGAGGTAGTATCTAAATCTATAAGAAAACTACAATATTCAGTTCGAGAATCTTAACAA
The DNA here is from genome assembly GCA_948329865.1 of Linaria vulgaris. NCBI lineage: Eukaryota > Viridiplantae > Streptophyta > Magnoliopsida > Lamiales > Plantaginaceae > Linaria > Linaria vulgaris. The sequence goes on from OX415252.1 coordinate 77,841,266, forward strand.
CCATCTTTCTTTATTTAACATGTTACGAAAGTAGTTCTAACTATAAGGAAAGAGATCATTAAAGCATTCTTGGTGAAATATTCAAAACATAATCAATTAAGTGTTGACTAAAACACTTATATTTAACTAATTAATTAACTAATTAATGAAACTATCATAGACCAAAATATTCGGTCCTAACAATATTGATAATACACATGTTAAAGGAATTATGAATATGTATAGCAGGAATTCCTATCAAATAATGGTCGAGACAAGACTTGCGTAAAAAAAGGGAAAAAAGCAGAAGACCCCCTTAACTTTCGGCCGTTTTGCACTTTGCCCCCCCAGCTTTGATTTTTAGCACTCCCCCCCCCCCCCATCTTTAAATTCCGTTAAACGTTACCCCCCCCCCCCCCCCCCACGAGAATATTCCGTAAAAAAAAAGAATATACTGTTAAATTTTGACACTTTGCCCCCCCCCCCCCAGCTTTCTATATTTTAACGGTCATGCCCCCAGCTTTCGACATTTTAACAGTCATGCCCCCCAGCTTTCGACATTTTTAACGGTCATGCTACGTGGGGAGTAACGTTTGACGGAATTCAAAGCTGGGGGGGAGGGGGGTAAAGTGCAAAACGGCCGAAAGTTAAGGGGGTCTTGTGCTTTTTTCCCTAAAAAAAATGGCTATGCTAGAGCTAGATGCCGCAAAGACATGAGCCAAACTCTACGAGTTTTGTGATATCAAAATCTCCTGCCTTCGAATGTTGCAAGGAAGAGGGTCCAAGTCACCTCTGCGAGTTTACTTTCAAACCGAAACTTCGCATCAATGAGGTCAATCCACAAGAATATGAATTTTACAGTTCTACGTTTCTTACTAAAAAAATATGTCACAGAGCACGCTGCTCACGAAACCTTATGGTTCCTAAGTAGGAAGGTTACATGATTAGGAGCATCCCCAAACCAAACGACGTTGCTATGATCTCTAGACCCAACTGGCGGAGACTCTAATAAAGCACGCAAAGAGTTTCACGCGACTTTGCACATGATAATTAAAAACTTGTGACCTATGCAGTCACAACGATTGAAACTATCGAGGATTCCATCACCTTTGATAAGGTAGACAAGGAAAACTTATTCCACAAGCAGCAAGCCTTAATGGACCTTTGTGGTAAGTCTTGATATCTCCAATTACAACATCAAGAAAATCTTGATTGATAATGGAAGCCCGGTGAACGTCGTCTCTCTAGAAGCACTGGAGAAAATGGAACTCGACGATACTTATATGAAAACAGAGGCTATGCCACTCTTCAGTTCTGGTGGATCCAAAGTTTATGCCATATGTACACTTGTACTACCTACCTCATTTGGCACCTCTCCGAAAACAAAAGACTCATAATGACTTTAGCCCTGAACTGCTCAACATGCACATGGAGACACAAAATGTGAATACCAATTGTGAGTTGCAGCTAAAGACTGATTTGGATGATGCTGCATCAGAATTCACTACCCACTGATATGGATATGACGTGGCCTTCTTCTGGAACCCTGCCAACTAGTGCACTCTCTGTGAGATATAATCATTTGTTTAAAACGCTTTTGATATCGAGTATAACATTCGATATGGTACACCGCACGTGAAAATCACGTGTGCGGTCCCTGCATCCCAAGGACTATATATGTCCGGATTTCGCTAATTAAGGTAAGCTTCATCAATTATCCCACACTATTCATTCGTATATCGAATATCCACATTTGATATTGAATGCTCACCTGATATCCATACCCGATATATCATCCGATATACCCTTCGATATATCTTTTGACGGACACTTTCGACGTACATCCCGACATACATCTCCGATATATATCCCCGATATACCTTACCCGATATGGCAA